>VZTR01027399.1:27282-82838 GCA_013400775.1 Chaetops frenatus | reverse complement strand
AAAACCAGGATTCAGAGACCTTCAATAAAAAGCCAAACCACAACCCCTCCACAAAAAAAAATCTTTCAAGAATATTGTGACCAGATGATTCAAATCTTTTGCATACACAAAACCAGTGGCTATATGTGATGCTAACAGAAATTACCTTTTAAAAGTGTTGCCCAGCATGACAAATGACTTTTTTTCCTGAAGTCAAAGTTGCCTCTACCCCTTTCTTAAAGTTTGGTAGAAAATGGACCCTTTTATCTTTTCATATACACACAGCTCCCCAGCCATTTCTCAACTCTCCTGCCTCTCAGCCCAAGAAAACTGCTGCAAAACCTGTCTAATAATCCTTCTTAAGGGCTGGTCATACTTAAATAAACATCTCTTTATAGGTCTTCCCTTATTTTCCTAGAGGAACAGGATTTCTTTCACTCTTTCTTTACCCATTTGTACCAACCTTGTTGTTCTGCACAGATACAGATGCTGATTTTCTGCTCCACTTTTGTCTCTTGCAGCATCTTCCTTGTCCATCTTCATTACTTTTCTTAGAACACTATATTCCAATTATATTTCAGTCCAATACAGTGACAGGAGAAATAGATCAATTTCTCCTGAAATGTTTCCATGCACTTTCAAACTGTAGATTATCATAGATCTTGGAAAGTTTATATTTGTTTTAAGCTTCATCTGGTATAACCACATATTACATCTTTCCACTACATTTTCATGCATATATATGAATGAAATAAATATAGACAGACACAAAAATAGTAAACTTCTTATGTTTTACTTTCTCCAATCTTCCTTTAATGTGGAAAATGCTTTTCCACATCAGTATTAGAAGAAGCTGCCTTTAGGGTGAAACTCTTCCACTGCGCCAGAATTTGTATCATTCCCTCCACCTGAAGACACAGAGTTTCACCAAAAGATTACTCTGTAAAAGCAGCATTTGGGATCTTCTTTCATACTGTTTTTTCCTTAGCAAATTTCTGCTTCTCCCTTTCATTAATCAGAAGCAATGTTTTTGTTTTTTCCTTCTCAGTTTCTTCTCCAAAGGCCTCATATTGCTCCCACAGATCTTTTCCTGTGATTGCATTTCCATGTGCCATACCACAGTTAGGACTAATGAATCCCACTTTCTTTTTCCTGGTTTCTACTTTCAATCTCTCAACTTCAGTGGAAGGCAGACAAGCCAGTTTTTCTTTTACTTTGGGTCATTTTATAATTATGAGCAACACTTTTCTCTATTTCCCTCTGCCTACAGCACACATCATTTGATGAGCTCTGTTACTGAATCACCACGGAACAAATTGCCATGTTCCACTATAATTTGCAAGGAAAGATGGCTTACACAGAAAATAACTGGTTTTAAAAATCATAATTCAGTTTACATAGTAGTTATTAACAGCAGGCTCCTTTTCACTCTTCCTTTTATTTTCAGGTTGCCACTTTCTATCACATGGGGTTATACCTCTACTGAAAACACCCACAGTCAGCAAGAACAATGAAGACCAGTTCTCTGGGTAGCTGAGGACTATTGAGAGTCATATGATTAAAGAGATTGATTTTGTTGTAGCCCATTTTTAACACCAGGAATTTTGCTTTGAAAAAATGAACCTTTTAAAATTCTTCACAATGGCCATGAGTTCATTCCTTCATAACTGTGTGGAGTAGGGCAGGGTGTGTTTCTCTAAACACATAATCCAGGATTTTTTATTTTTTTTTTAATGATAGTGTAAAATATCTTGAAATAACATCTCAGCAAGTCCTCAAAATGACATAATTTTATATCCAATATGTTCCATGCTTTGATATGTATTCTGAAGCAGATGGTAGGTCTTGGAAGAAGATGAAGAATTAGGATTGAGCCGCAGCAAAATGTTCTGGAAAATTAATGCAGAGTATAATATAAAAAAATTATAAAAGATGGAAAGACTGATGTATCAATCCTCTCTATTTTAAAATCAACTCGAGTGAGAGCACCACAAACATAAGACTATAACTTCATGTTCACAAAGAAGGTGTCGTTTCAAAAAGCTGTAAATGCTCTTCTCATTCTTCAATGAATGGGAATCACTCCTTATTTAAATATTATGGTGCTTCTAATATTTACCAAGAACTGGAGTGCAAGTTCCAAAACAGTCTCCTCAAGTCCAAAATGTGCTGGAGACTGAATTCCTAGAAGCTTGCTTAGATGTCAGAATCAGAAGAAGGCAGAGCTTAATGTTACTCTGAAACTGTTAAGGAAATTTCAGATTTCTCCATCCAAAGCAGTTTCCAATATCTTATTCCACATTTCCTCTAGTGACCTACAGAAAGCCCTGAGAATTCTAATTAAATTCCTGGTGATCTGTAATCGAAAAGCACCATCAATATTAAGATTCTGAGTATCTCAAGAAAGGAAACGAGCTTGACTTTCCACCCTGGAAATGATATTCAACCAGAAAATGAATAATATTCAGCCAATTTCTGCACAATACGCAGTAAATAGGATTACCACTTCATCTTGGGAGAACATTTAGTGGCAACTACAGACAGGAAAATGTGGTGGTGCTACAAGCTGACTACAATGAGGGTGCACCATGCGCCTTGCAGGCATGTAGTGCTCCTATTCTAATAGAAAATTCTTAAGTTCTTGTACAGAATCTGCAATAGTTCTCAGCAGATGAGAAAACATCACTCCAAATTCAAAAAAATAATAATATCTTTATGAAGTGCATCATAAAAAGGAGGCAGTCAAAATCTCAGAAAATGTGATTTTTATAATGCTCATGGCAACTACTACAATGTCCTAAAATGTCTGATTTTCTAGAAGGTACAGAGATGATCATTCAGCTTTGCTCATTGTCTCATGAGAATAATATCTGCAATAAGAATATCTGCACAGGTTTCAAGGTAAAGACTGTAATAACTTAATAAACAAAAAGGTGGCATTTTATCTGATTTGAAAAACCTTCAAAGAAGGTCTATTTTGACCTGTTTGAAAAATACATTTCTCCAACGCATATGATGTGTTTCCTGGTTTATGATCATAGACTCCCTAATAAATATCCTTACTTTGTTACTTGGTTTAGATTATCCCAGAAAAATAACATATGCTTAACATCTAGCATTTACAGTACAAATAACCTGCAAAACTTAAATTACATTTTTAAAACTGAGGTACAAAACTGTGGTAAACCTGCAGCTGGAAAAACCCACTTACTTTCAAGTCAAAACCAAGAATAAAATTAAATGGACACATATTTTATACAATCATGTCATGGTTAAGGTTTAACCACTTGTGTTAACCATATAAAACTTTTGGTACATTGTTTTAAACATTTTGCATGATGCAGGACAACATCATATCATTACCTCAAACAATTCCCTAATGGCACCATCAGGAAAGAAAAAAAGGGGCTTTTGTTCCCAGACAAAAAAAGGTACAATTTTTCTTTCTTGCAATGGAAGAGAATGTGTTGTGAATCATACTGACACATTCTTGTCCTAACATGAAGCTGATGTGATACTAAACTAACCTCAAATACTAATTAGATATTATTTCATTTCATAGAAGAAGCTGATTTAGTTTTAAAGGTTTTTCTTGGTAGTTAAACACATATAAGGCATTTTATTAAGTCAAAGGGTATAAGAGTAGCAAGGCAGCAAAGCAGGTGGGCTTATTGGTCTTGAACATACATAATTTGTAGTGTCAGACCATCTGTGCTATAAAGAAAGTTTAATTAGTGATTTTCTGTTTTGTACTATGCCAGTTACCAACCAAGAAGGATTTATATACTAATTTTGAGAGGCTAGTGTTCAGCCTTTCACTGTTTCTACTTGGAACACTTGAATGACTCAGCTAGGCCTCCAGAACCCCTTCTCGAACCTGCTGAAAATAAATGTCTGCTGTTTCCCAACAGATTCCTTCAAAGCGAATGTTCATTCAAAATGAAATTAATTTGTTCACTTTTTCCATGAAGACATTCCCTGGCTTTCTGCTTCTGTGTTCCCCTTTATTGAACTCTTTGTTGGGTTTAAACCTGATGGTTTCTCTCTCCTCAAAGATACACTCTTCAAAATTTTTTCTCATTTCCAAGCTTCTGATTCCTGTCCTGATTGTCTCTCTCTCCCTTTCTTGGTCTCTCTTTTGAGGGATCAGTTTTGTGTTCCCAATATGATTATTTCTGCAGTGCAGCACAGACATTGCCAATCTTGATTTAAACAGGATAATTCCCATCACCCAGTCTTGTCATAACAGCACAGAACTCCACTTAGGCTATTTTCTTCCTCTTCTCCCCATTTTTTTATACATATTTGCCATACGCTGGGATTCTAATTTTTAAAAAGTTTCTTATTTAAACATAATCTTGTTAAAGCTCTGGCAAAACCAGCTGACACCATCAATCCTCTTAGATTTTTTTAAATTCTCAGGGCTCCCTTCTACAAGCTGTCCACAAACCAGGTTACTAGAAGAAGCAAAAAAAAAATAAACAATATATAAATCATAAAGATACTGCTGGTTTGGATTTGTCTACCAACTTATTTTTCTTTCAATTATAATTACTACCTGTGTGAAATGGTAGGTTTGTACAAGGCACTGTTTGCGTTACAAGGGGGAAACATTTAGTTCAGTGTAGTATAATTCAGGCACCAAAACAAAATTCCTGCTATGTTTTATGCACAGTTGTTTTCTGCCGCATGACTGTTTCCTCCCTCCTTGCCAAAGAAAGTTAGGCACATTTTTTGCTGTCAGCTTAAACCCACATTTAAGGTTATTTGAAACAAAGCCTCAGGCTTCAGTCTTGCAGCTTGAGACCAATTCTATCTGTATTAATGAGCTCTATAATTGTCCTATATAATATAGCTTTCAAATCTGTAAACCTTTTAAAATTATTTAAATCTCATTTTAAACTTACTGGAATGGATTTCTTACATGGATTCTGCTTCTACTTACCAGAGAAGACTTCAAGCTAAAAGTGTTTAAGCTGTATTTCTTACACATCAAAATAGTTTTAAAAATCAAGTATTTGAATTCAAGAATTATGGTTTTTTTATTATGCAATTTTATCCATCATTTTCCTAAACTCACAACTAGGCTTACACCAGGTCACTTCAGCTCAGACATTTCAGACACGTTAATCAGAATGTACATATAAAACAGGAGCAATTACACACAATGACTGCTTTAGCTGATGCCAAAATCAAAGCTCTTTATGGCTTATCTTACTTTTAAAATGCAGAAGCAAAAATGATTGATCAAGATGCTTATATCTGAGAGATCCTTTTCTTTTACAAAAAAATCCTTGAATTAAAGCATTTTTACCAAATTTACAACTCTCATTATCTTCAAATAAGTGTTGTGATCTCAACATAAAAATTAGAGTGACTTTAAAGAAGCTTGATCCCACATTAAAGAAGCCAGTAACTCAGATCTGTATTTCCTTCTCTATTTCTGCAGACCACTTTAACAACTCTGGCTAAAATCTTACCAAAATTCACTGAAAAGAAAAAAAGCTGTCTACAAAAAACCAAAGTTCCTACAGACTTAAGACATTTTTAAAATCGCTACTTGACATTTTATATTTCCTAGCAAAACCAGGAAAGTGCCAAGTTCTGTTCCTCGCTATACCGGTGAAAACTGGGAAAATTGCAACAGATTTCAGAAGAATATCCATGGATTTACATTGGCTGTGGAGTTCTTCCTTTGAAATTTCACTACAATGTTTATTCCCAGTGGATTCTAGCAATCCACAGGACATTAAATGGTGAAAAATTGGTGTACAACCACATGAGTTGGTCAGCTCCTCTCTCTGAAATTACTCTCACACATATAAAACATAGCAGTGTTCACCAGACTCTCCACTTTGAGAAGTTAAAGAGAATCTCAACTTTTTCTGTTGTAATGAATTCTGACACAGCAGTCATGGCTTCTTGTTTTATCTATACATGATTATGTCTTTGGTTTTTTCTGTTCTGATGTGCTCACACTGTACAAAATGTTAGATTTTTATTTTTTGTCTTTTACCTGCTTATTAACTAAAAGATACAGAAATGGTTGACCTGTAAAAGTCAATAGCAAATAAAAAAACCAAACCCCACAGGCACAAGTACACTTTAGAATTATCACCAAGAATGTGGTATCTTCCTCAAACACTTCAGAGTCATATTCAGTTTTGCTTGCTGTGTACAGCTGAAACTGTCTGGCAATGATAAAAAGAAAGGATTACTGTAAGAGGTTATGAACCTTTACACCTAAATAAGTTAATAGCCTTCAAGCTCCCTCCTCACAACTACTTCCTAAAGCTCAGAGTTCAAGAATACTGAATTAAAAGTTGATAAACTTACAGGTAATTTTTAACTAAATCAACAGATCTAATGGTACATGCCCAAAATCAAAAATCTGCCTTGAAGTGAAGCCAGGCTTCCTTTCATTTCTCTAAGTCTGAGGCCTTAATTCTCCATCTTCTTGCACTGGCATTTTTGTAAGAAAATATTAGCAATACATTTTGCAGATGCAAAAGGCTTCAAGAAATGCCCAGCACTGGGAGATCACATTGAGAGCAGAGATCTCAAGGGAATATTTTTGATTGACTTTACTGGAAGAGCATCGTTTCTTTGACCATGGCATCAAAGTTGTATATTTTTGCACTCCACTTGCATGCTGCAATGCTGTTCTAAAGCCAATGACAGAGTCACCAAAGTAAAACATGTTTCTTTTTATTCTATTCAATACTTCTTGAAATCTTTGATGAAAGACACAGTATCCAAGGAGGAAAGTGAAACAAAAGTCCTACTATAAAACTATTTTTTTTAGATTATCTTTGCAGTGGGCAAAGGATTTTTCATATTGTTCATTTTTTCTCTATTTTTTTTTTTTTTCAGGAAAACATCAGGCACTCAGTCACAGCCCTTAGGTTTATGCCTGTGCTTAAATTGAGGGAATGCATAAGAAGGGCCTTGCTGTGCTGCCATCACAGTTCACTCCAGTTTCTCCCCCAAGTACGGCAGCCCTGCCCCACTGAGAGGTGTGGGAAGACATTGTGCTGTCTGCCCCACTGACACTTCTATTGCTCTGCCAAATGTATTTCATCCTTCATCCACTAAGAAAGAACCAGCATTCTTCAACTTTTCCTTTAGTAGTGCCTTCTAAATAGGAAGGATTGAGATTTTAGCATCCCTTTTTCTGTTCTGTATCTTTTCCCAGCTTTGAGATGTTGGCTTTTCCCTTGACGATCAAGATTTCCAAATAATGCAAACATCAAAATCCTGTTCACAAAGCAAAGAAAGCATCCTCAGTTCCCCCCACTGCCCAGCCTGGCCAAACAGCCAATAAAATCCCAATCCTCTGCTGTAGCCATGGGTATGTGAAGACATTATTTCATCTACCCATTGCTGTTAATGCTTTGACTACATTCACACACAAGGCACTTGTACTGGGAGCTATTTACATTTGTTCAGCATCCTCTGGTTGGAACTCACTGGCTGTGGCTGAGGTCATGGCAGGGCTGGCCTGTGTGGGCCAGGGAGAAATGTTTCCATGCTTGGAGAAACATGGGAGAAGAAGTGCCTAAATATATGATGGAAGTGGGAGGCAGGAGTGAAAAAGAGAGAGAGAGAGAGAAAGGCTTACTGAGGATAGATCTTCCTGGACTAGCAAACATGGTATTTCAGAATAGAAAAAAATGTCTGATGGCTGTTTCTGTTGTATTCTGAAAAAAAAAAAACAGGGCTTATTTACAAAACAAACATGATGAAATTGTACCAAGTGTCACCAGTTCCTCCACCCACACAAAGTGTTCGTGCAGGGTCTTTAACTTTGACTAGTTGGTCAGGTTAGTGGAGTCATGATAGCAAATTCAGCTCCTGTTGGTTTTACAGCTTACTTTATGAGATAGCAATCCACATATAAATTAATCAGTGTTTTTCTCAATAGCACAAAACATAAGCTTATGAAGACAAGGCTACCAATATATAAACATTGTTTGCTAAAGTCTTTGTCAAGCCTGTGTCATTGCATTTACAAATCAGCACGAGTCTGCCCAGCCCCTCCTTGCTTTCCTGTGCAGAAAGCTCAGCAGTTTGGCAGATTGCAGGCACAGATTTAGTACCATGCTTTAGGGAATAAAATCTGCTATTCTTCAAAGTAAAGGTGCTATATTAAATGTAAGCAAATCAGATATGACCTGTAGAGGGTGCCATGGCAAGCTGCGTGTGAAAAGAGAAAATAATGATCAGCTGAGTTCTTAAACACTGAGTGAAAACAGACATTCCACCTAAAAGGTATGATTAAATTCATAGAGAGGTTTGGGGTTGGTTTTTTTTTTCTTCAACTGCTTTGGTCTCTTTCTTTACTAAGTCTAGATACACAGGCTGGAAAGGAAAAGAAAAGGGGAAAAAAGAGCAAGTTATAAATAAAGAACTGACGTTAGGAGAGCTGATAAAATATGAATACCATTCCAAGGAGCTTAATGTGTCATAGCTGCATAATAGAAAAGGGAGAGAAGTGCGTATGTGCGTGCCCCTGCTGCCTAACAGTAGGTTTGAAAGAGGTTGCAAAGGCAGCACAAGTGGAAAATTCCCTCATTGGCTGCTTTCCAAGGCATCTATTCAGCCTATGAAAAATATGATGTTTTATTTGCTATCAAGTGTACGGATTGGGTTTTTTGTGGTTTTTCTACACAGAAACAACTGGAGAAGAGAGTGGAACACTGGAACCAAGTATCTTCTGTCTTTCCCACAGCCTCCCCCTACCCTGCCCTTTATTATTTTTAAACGTCTCATCAAATCTGCAAGAAGCTTTCTTCACACAACATAGCCAGTTGTATATTTGATGGGAAGCTTTAAAATGCATTTCTGTGATGATCTTCCCTGGTCTCAGAGGTGAGCAGTAGCCTGGTAACCAGGGGCTGCTAAATACTGACACTTTGATTCAGTGCAGCTCTACTAAGCCCGCCATCTTCCATCTCCAGGGGAATCATTGTATTAAATTTACATTAAAGACGGCTGTGTGACTGACCTAAGGGTCATATTAGCATTTTTACTCCAGTAAGTTGGTCAGCAGAACATTTCTGTACCATGGAAATTATTCCGGTACTCTATTGTTAGGAATTAAACATTTATGAGAAATTTTGTACGAGCATATTAGCAAGAATGAGCTGGTAAAAAAGTACAATAAGGGCAGAGCAGTAACAATATGTAGATCTGAGAGGGAAAATCAAATTGGATTCTTTTCATCTCAGAATGAAAGTGGACACTGGGAAACCAGCAGGGATGTGACTGAAAGGAATCCTCTGTTTACTGGAAGAGACACTACAAAGGTAATGGTGACAAATGTGCTTAAATCCCCCTGTTCTGCTGTACTCACTGGGCTCTGTTCTCATGCAGACCCTTTCATTAAATTCAAAGTTTGTCAGTGTAGAGCAGCTAAATATTATAAGGCAGAACGTCCATTTTCAGATGAACACAACATGCAGCGCTACCTGGATTTTACACCCTTGAGATTCTAGGGTCAGTCACAAAACAGACAAGGGACTAATTGACATTTATTCTGTACTTGACATGAAAAAACATAAACGTATGTTTAAAAGATCAGCTGGGAAAAGGCAATAGAAAATAGAAATCTAGATAACTCACAGCTGTATAAGTGCTGGAGGAATGAAAAGCATCCAGCACAACTTGGCGTTCAGAACTGAATAACAATGACCCTCACAGCCCATTAATATCTATTTGTCTGTACCCTGGATAATTCCATATAGATGAGAAAGACCAAAAAACCCAACTTAACAATCTAATAAGCACTGATAAGCACATTTCTTTGTGGTGAACAATAAATTTAAGACCACTCCAGGTAGAATCCTATCAAATTTAAGAGAACTTTGGCTAGTCTATGCCTCACACTGCCTCCAATTTCTGTACTTTTTATCTCTAAAACTACCTTCTAGGAAAAATAGCTCTTACTCGCAAGGTGATATCAAGGTGCTAAAGTAATTTGAAGCATCTCTCTTCTACATTTCTAGAAAAAAGGAAGGGCTGGCTGGGTGTCTTCCAAGCTGGGAATCTGGCTCTGGCACTAGCTCTGGGCTTGTACTTCTGCTTCAATTGCCCATATGTAAAATGAGAAAGGAATGCTTCAGAGTTTTAAGATAATAGCTCATACAAAGAATGTGAGATGGTGCAATGATAGGAAAGGGGAGTATCAAACTTTTGTCAGATATCTCCTGGTTGGATCTAGAAGGAATAGGATGGCTTCTAACAACAGGAGAGGCAGAAGAAGGTAAATGCTGTCAGACAGAAAGTCAGGGAACTGAAATATAGCTATTCCCATCAGATATGCTGTGCCAGCTCCTGGAGTATCTTCTCAATTTTACAGTCCCACAGACAAGGACCTATTGGTTAAACAATAATTGGCTAAAACAAAAATGCAGAAAACTCATATGTGTCTGTATAAAAGAAAAAGTTTAGGAGGAGCTTTCTAACCTCTAATGAAGCCAAAAACCTCTTTAAAACATATTCACTGTTTTTAGCAGTAATGTGCCAGCTTCCAAACTAAAGTGATATATTTGACATGACTGACTGACTTGAACTGAAGCCCTGTGTTCCAGAAGAAGCACAAAGAATGCACAATGAGCATGTACCTACCTCTTTATTGAGATTTGNAAAAAAAAAAAAAAAAAAAAAAAGGAATATCACTTTAGCTTGCCTTTTCTCCTAGACTTCAGGTTTTGAGGGTTTGATTTTTCTTTGTTTCCTTGGTGGTGGTTTTGTTTTGTTTTGGCTTTTCTCTGGGCTTACCCTTTGCTGTTTTCCCTTCCAGGCTTGCCTCACAATATTCTTACTTTGTTTTTCTAGGCGTGGTCATTTTTTTTTTTTTTTCTCATTTTCTCTGTTTAGCACCTTCATCACTCCTATCACCAAATGCTTGCTTACATTCAGGCTCCTGACCATCCGAACTGGAATACATAAAGACCGAAAGTCTTTCAGAAGTGTTTGACACACACAGCTATTACAAATGCATGCACAGTCTCTTCCTGGAACGACTCAACACTTCAGTTGGAGCCAGGACAATGGAATTTGCAAGGTAAGGCAGTGTCATGTTCACAGCACTGGAAAATTGCTATTGAGTACTAAAAGTGCTCTCAAACCCAGCCTTCATGATACTGTGCCAGACTCAGGGGAATTCAGCCTGTTTGCCTTCTGGGGGTGTCTGGGAACTGTCCCAAGCCCTGGCACAAAGCAGGAGGCACTGAAAAGCTGCTCCAACTCCCACCTGAGCACCAACCCCTCCTCCAGCCTGTTCCAGCAGCAGGGACTGGCAGGGCTTGGGCACACTTTGGCTGCAGACCTTTCCTTCTCTAAACACCTCCCACAGCAAGAATAGACAGCAGGATAAAAACTTTGGTTCTTTGCCACAGGAAGCCCCTTTCCTCTGAAGAACCCTCCTGGGACTCCATCCATGGCATTTTGATTGTTTTTGGCAACAGCAAGAGGTGGAAGGGCATGGCTAAAACATGCCAACAGCAAAGGAATTCACAGCCTTCTGCTTGGGGCTGCCATTTCACAGAAATGCAAGACTCAAAGTAACATTTCTAAAGTACACAAGAAAGTAATTTTAAAGATTTGTTTCCCACTTCACTTTGGACATAATAGTTGAAAAGATTTACAGTCTTGCCAAGCAAAAGTTTTGAACTTCTTTTAAAAGAGTTGGATTTGAAAATAGGGAGTTTTTTTTTTTATCATTAACTACGTGATGACTTCAAAGGTCATCATAAGCACCATCCATTTACTTTTGACTATTCACAAAGTGGTTAAGTTAGCAATAATATTTGAAAGACCAATTAGCACTTCAGAAATTAAGGCTAGGCTTTAAGATGGGCTGTTTCCAAATGAACCACTATGAAAAGTCAGTGCAGTTTTCCTTTCTTCCATGAGAATGCAGGTTTTCAGTGTACAAATACACAGCTGAGTTGCAAAGTAAACTGTAACTGTGGAATAAGTGCCTCCCCCATTCACTCACAAGATATAATCAGCAACTCTCCACCCTCTGCTTGAAGGGGTTGGAACCTGTACCTCCTACCCCAAAAGGAAAGACTCAGACTACCAGGCCATGTAAAATTTCATAAGTGGCACTTTGATAAACTTTCTGCTCCACTTTCCATGAGGAGTGTAGCATGGAGAGAAGGAGTCATTAAGCACGAGCAGGAACAACCACATCCTGGTGACCTCAGTAGTCACCCAGGGAGGAGCTGACCCAGCAAGGGCTTGTTTCAATGAATGCATAATGCTAAGTACATAGTGGAGTGCAGGCAGAAACCCACTTCATTCTTCCCCCAGAGAGACCCCCAAGTAATTAGGCTGAGGTTGTATCTTTTCCACTCCAGCCCAATAAATTATTAACTACTTAACGTGAAAGCAGAGTGAAAAATCTTCAAGCTGGTGTGACTCATGAATCCGGCACTGCAGAGCAACAGACAGCTACAGCAGTCAGCTGCAAAATTGAAGGAGATGCTCTGACTTTGGGGAAAATGGACAAAAGGTTTCATGACCATTTCTTAGTTTTGCACCAGTGTTTCATTGGGTGTTTTCGTCTACTCTTTCTCATACCAGAAGAAAATCAGCCTGGAGGTAGATGCTCTCCTGCAGCACAGTTTAGTAACTTTTCTTCTGAAGGGAGCAGGGCTTCAGCCGTATCCCCCAGCCCAGCACTGCTTGCTGGTTAAATCAAGCTCTTAAAGCACTGACTCCTCATGCACCCAGCTCCCTTCCTGCATTACACAGAGGACTCTGACACTCAGGAGAGCACATCTGACTACATCAGGCAACAAAGCACTTCAAAGCTGTAGTGTTGGTTGAGCACTGCCACCCACACCCACCAAGATGAACACAGTGGATTTAAAAGCAATAAAGGATGTGGCTGCTCTCTGCCTCTCTATGTAAAAACATCAGTAATGATTCTCCTCCTCCTTTTCACCATGTGCTTCAAAGATCACATTGGGCAATTTGAAAGGCTTGTGGCAAGCCAGGGAATATCATGCTGCCTACCTGAGCCTTTGTTAGTCAAGCCATAAAAGCACTCAGTAAAAGAAATTGTTTATATTTTTGTGCAAGATGCAGACTACAAGTCTGACTTTAATATCGTTCTCCAAGGTTGCATGCAAGTTCTTTTGAACTTTCAGCAGGTGCTTTGTATAATCTGATATTGCAAATGATTTTAGGCAGCAACAAACAGCCAACTGTGCCTGACTCAGCAGTCTCTCACTTTCTGTACGTATCACCCAGATGAAAAACGCAGCATTTCCCTGCTGGCTGCTCCTTTGAAATTTGCCTCGTGCCTTCAAATAAACATTTGTAAGGGCATTTATAAGGGACAGGGGGAAAAACAACAAGATCTTTTACTTGGAAGCTGTCACATTGATGTCTCTCAAACATCTGCCTAAAAAAAAAAAAAAAAAATTTAAAGCCTAACTAAACCAAATCAGAAATGTATTACTCACAGAAATACAGAAATATAGGTCACAGTTCTGCACTCAGGTAGCTCATGTGAGCTGGATGAGTGTTGGTAAA
The DNA here is from genome assembly GCA_013400775.1 of Chaetops frenatus. Taxonomy (NCBI): domain Eukaryota; kingdom Metazoa; phylum Chordata; class Aves; order Passeriformes; family Picathartidae; genus Chaetops; species Chaetops frenatus. The sequence goes on along the minus strand of VZTR01027399.1, from coordinate 69,308 downwards.
AGGTTTCAGTAGGACTGTTCATCTACTGGGAGAGGTTTTGTGACTAATCACAACTGAATTCCAACTTAACTGGTTATGGCAAAATAGGTCCAAAATGCAGCAACAAACCATCTAAAGTTCATATGACGCTGCCCTATACAAAATATGTGTCTGAGGAATTGAGGTGCTGGAGTTTCACTCTGAAAACTGAATCTTTACCTCACAGATAAGTTTTCTGAGATGTCTACTTTCCACCTGAATCTTCTGAGGAACATGAAACAGATCACAGCAGAACATATCACGGGAGCACTGCTCTTAACCTCTCCAAAGCAACTAAGAAGCAGCTCCAAAGACTGGTTGATGCAGTAAGAAACTCAAAAAGGCTCTAGACAAATTCTTTTGGCGTTTTTTTTTTGGTCTACTTCCCTTGACAAGGACAACTGAAGAATTGAATGAGAAGTCTGTGTTAAAGGAATTATAGGAAGTAGGAGCTAAAGCCAAGATGAATCTTTTTTAACCACAGGCAGTAGAGGCAATTAGCCTCAGAGAGGCAATTAGCTTTAGCATATTTTCATGGGTAAGTGAGAAGAAAAGAAAATCAGTAGAGCCTGGAACTTACAGTTAACCTTCCCTCCATCCCTTAAAACAGAAAACTGGTGAGGAAAAGACTCACCCTTTCTTTCTGTTGGAGCAACCACTGGTGCTCCAGAAAGTTTAGAATTATCTTTATTTACCTGTTTTAAACAAGACCCTCTGTTTTGCTGCTTCATTACGTCTTCTTCAGATTTTTCTCTTTGCTGTTCTGATTTTGAAAGCATCTCACACAGTCTGCATTTCCCAGACTAGTTATGCCAAGAGATTTACAGCCCCGTGGCAAATCCAGTCATTCATCTCTGTAGTCCTCAGCTACCTTTACCTTCAGGGGTGGGTCATAACATCTTGTCAGCACAGAAAAAAAATAGAAAATCTAATAAATTTACACTAAAATCATTCAAACAGCACAAATGTGAGGAGTACAAAAAGCCTTTTGGCCTGGAGAAATGTGCCAAATGAGGACTAAAATGGTAATGTACATTTGGAGAAGGCTCCCCAGTACAGGGGAAATTAATACATCAGAACATTAGAGAAAAGAAATGCTGTAAATACAAGTAGAAATGTTTATTAACAAAGCCATTTTCTTTTTTTGGACAGGAAGAGACTTCTAGAGACCTGTGTGAGACCAAGGAAAAACAGGATAGGTTGAGTCAAAGAGTGCCCAGGGTGAGCAGGACTGAACTGCTTCTTTCCCAAAGTCATTTCACACATCTGCTCTCAAAGCCAGCTCTCTGACCAGCTTTGTGCATTAGCCCTCAGCTATGGAATCTAAGATCAGTCATAATCTTCTGTGGTGGTTTGGATAAAAGATTGCTTTCAGGTGCATTTTACACTTTTCATTTCCCTACTTTATTCCTTCCTTTTGAAACAGCCTTTTCAGCTTTGTAGCCAGGAGCCTATCTCTTGTTTTAATTTTACCTGTTTTTTTCCAGTAGAATGATGTCAGTCTGACAGCCTCAAGACAAAATGTTTTTATGAAAATGACAAAATCCTAATAAACTGATGGTGATGACAAACCCTTTGGACAATCTGCAGTGAAAGCTACATTGGGCAGTTCCAGAAGCCAGGCTGGTCCTCCTGCTAGCTTGAAGAAGTCCCTTGGAGACTGGAACTGCACGTTACCAAATAAAACCAAGTTATGAATTTTATTTGGTACCCTTTGAAAAAGCTGACAGAGAGTGTGTGGGGGGTTAGGGGAGGTATTAGTATATATATTGAGTTGCAAGCCTTTTTTCTGAGTGTTCATTATTAGTTTTAATGTCTTGAGATTTTCAGTTCTTCAGAGCCTCAGTGGAAGAGAAAGTGCTACAGCAGTGGTGTGCCAAGGGATATTTGGGGTATTTGGAATCTGAGCCTTCAAGACCAGCAGTAATTACGGCATCTTAGGTGGGATTCTGGAACTTGATTTAGCAGTTGTACAACAGTTTAAAATCATACATAACTTGCAGTTCCAGGGCTTCCAACAAAGACACCTGCAGTTCTTCAGTCTTACGATTTATCTGTTCCCATTCAACCACCTTTGACTCTGTGACAGGATTACACCTTAAGTTTGAGACCCTTCAAATCTTAACATTCCTCCATTCCTTAAGTATTGTTAGAAGAGAGTGCATTACTATGTCCTTCCACTTCCCAGTTCCATGTCTTCAGTGTTGGCAGTTTTTGAGAGGCTCTCAGCTTCAGTCTGTGTGCCCCTGCCAGCCCATGATCCCCCAGCTCTCTCTGAGCCATAAACCACAGATGCTTCACACCCCCTGATTGCAAACGACTCATTTCCTAGTGGTTGTGATGGATACTAAAACATCCCCTTCATGTCTTGACCCTTCCTTTTTGATGGGATTTTATGCTTTTTTAAAAACAAAATAAAGCCAAGCTTCAAGCTCCCCAGAAGAGGCTCATAAAACTGCCATGGAAACTACTACCTGATAGATGGTTTAGAACAACATTTTACTACAATTATCCTACCAATTGATTTTCCTTCTAGTTTATCTTTGTGAACAGAAATGTTAATGATTTCTGTTCAGTAGATTTTACCTATTTTGCTATTTATGAACACACATGGTTCCTCCACTTCATTACGTACAGGACTCTCGAGAATGTTTCTCCTGTAAACAGATCATCTATTTGCTATGAACTGTAAATTCAGAGTGTATAATCACTAAGTACTCTGTGAAGCTGAGTGGTGTTATTCCTTTCCTGAATGAACCATTCAGAAACACATGCATTTTAAAAAGTGAAACTTACTTTGAAATACATTTTAAAAATAAAAGAAAAAAATAAAAGAAAAATAATTAGTGTTTAGTGGAAACCTTCAGAAGCCAGCAGTTTGTCACATGTATGTGTGACAACCATGTGGCAAATGGCAACCATGAAAAGGAAGAAGGTGGTTTTTAGCTGGATTTTTATTTTCAGCTTCGAATGAATATTACCACTCTTCTTACTGTTGCTGTAAAGTAATGAAGCTGCCTAAAGATACATTCATGGTTTTCTGATACTTCTTCTTAGGCAAAGCATCCATTGAAAATGTCAACAAAAATACCTAAGCATGAAGGGCTATAAACCCCAAGATTAAAGATAGGAATCCCACAAATACCTCAAGTACAAGCAGTGAGAAACAAAGCATTTGCATACATCTTTTTGAAGGTGATTTCACTGCTAATTAATGTGATCTGACAAAACTAGAGGCACAGACACTTCATAAGTTGTTCTTACAACAGAGTATGTAGAAACTGCTGTGTCCCTTCCTGTCTTACATACAAAATAGCAATAAGATGCTCAAATCACTTAGGAAAACAGACAGATTTTTGCTCATACAACCCATGTTAATGCATTGACTTGAATGATATACTCCTTATGGAGAAAGCTGATACATTTCTAAGGCCTTTTGGCATGGCTTACTTTGCAGGTTCAAATTTTTTGAGATATGAGCCATGAAGCAATTCCTTCTTTGTGACAGCTGCAATGTTTTCCATCTGATTATTAGTTTCAATTAAATGAAGGAAACAACCACCAAGTGTCATTACAAGGCCTGAAAAACACAAGCTCTGAAAGGCTGAAGATCCCTTCTAGATAATCAGTGGGGGAAGTTCAACTGCTTTCAGTGCAGTTCCAGTCCCAGGAGCAGATCCTCAGCTGGTGCAGAGCATTACAGGATTGCTGAGGATGCTTCACACCAGCCAAGCATCTGCTGCCAGCAGCTTTCTGAAACTGCCCACACTTCCCTGTGCATCACTTGAGCAGTGGTGGATGTACTTCTTATGTTCCAGCTTCCACTTGGAACAGGGATGACACAAGACCAGTCATCTCCAGAGAACAGAGGTGAAGTCTTGCAATGCTCACGGGTAAGAGAGGACTGGCTGGGCTGAGAACCCCCACAGCACTTTGCTCCGCAAAATTTTACTTTGCAAAACGCAAAAAGGAGACATGCTAGCTCTTTGATTGCTGGTGCCAGAAGGAACAGAATGAAGGCAATCCAGTATCTAACACAGCAGCATTTCTCTGATGCCTCATCTGCCATCACTGAAAGCAGAAAAAAAATTGACCAGCAGTCTGCAGGAAAAAATAATGCATTTCCAATTAGTGCTTATGTTTCAACTCAAGAGCACCTCCTGAAATACTCCCTACAAATCTCCCCATCCCAAAGTGAACACAGTAAGTTAACTCTACCCAAATCTGTCTTTGATAAAAGAAAAACTAGATTATTCATATTTGAAATCAAAGAAAGATTTCTGCAAGGATGTTGGAGAAATTAGACATCAATTATGCTTACTCTTGTTGTGCCTTAGAGTAAGCACACCCATTTCTTTCACTTCGACTGAGAGGAAATCAATAAAGAAAACAATATATATTGCTAGAAAAAGAACAGAGGAAAAAAAAAACAGAGAACATCATTCTGTCTCTGTATGTACCCAGAGAATGCCAGTATTTTGAATAATTCAGGCGGTTCTGGCCCCTCTTTCCAGAAGTCTATAGCAGAACTGGAAATTTTTCATTAAAAGAGCAACAAGAATAAGGTAAACACAGGACAACATCCACATAAGGGATGAATAAATAGGCTGTGGTCTGCAACTTGAAACAGAGATGTCTAAGGGGAGTTCTGGTAGTGGTCTATAACATTATTTGTGTTACAGAAAAACAAATGGGAACCAGTAAATTCTCCATCCTACCCACTGCAGACCATCAGCAAAGCTCAGAGGCAGCAGGTTTAAACTCCATGTTGAACAATATCTGCTAGAATCTTACCTCTTGTCAGTATCCTTCTGCAATATTTGGACAAAAATCCCTTGAAAATCTGTTTTCTATATAAGAGAGCTTAAATATATGTGCATGCTAGTACATTCCAAGCATAATTTCCACATATGAGTTTTAACTAATTCTGTCACTATCTGCAGGGTCACTGTTAAGCACTGTCAATCAGTGAGGTATTTTAAACGTTAAGGATTGTCCTTTCCAAATGGAGCAGTCCTCCTCCCACCAAGGGGATGAGGAGTATCACAGCAGGGCCAGTTTTATTCTGGCACAAAGCCCCCATGTGAGCAGTGCTGACCCCTCTTGGAGCTGCAGGCACTGGTGAGAGTGAGCCAGCAGCACCACAGCAGACAGCCATCCTACCAACAGCAGCACATAACCCCAGTGTCTGTACCCTTGGGAAAGCTGCTAGAGCAGCTGAGGACTCTGGGCTGGATCCTCATCTCAGGTGATTTGCAGTAGTTTATTTTACTCACTGAAGTGGCTGATTCACACCCTTTCTAGTGTGTCCCATTGCAGCTTTTTCAAGGGCAAAAAAAAATGCAGGTCCTTTGGGGAAAAAAAAAAAAAGTTCTGTCTTTTGATACCTACCAGTTTGTTTTATTTTTTTTTTCGCCTCAAATTCCCACAGTTAAGATTCCCATTATTATGATTTGCTATCTCAAGAAAAAAGAAGCATTGTCCTTGTATAAGCAATTAGTACATTATGAACTAGAAACTTAGGCAGCTTTATGCTGAAAACATTTTCTCCCAGATGTGTCACATTTACTAGGAGTTTTAATTCCCTAGCAGAAATATTAGTTAATTAAAAAAAAAAAATACTTGCAGATACTATAAAAAAAGTTGGAAACTCGTCGAGCAATCAAATTAAAAACTGGTTGAGCCATCAAGTTGTCTCAAGTAGAGAAAAATGTCTTTGAAGAAAATATTGAATTTACCTACCAGTGTTTAAAAAACCATAATCTGAAAAGGAGAAGCAAGAAGAAAAGTTAAAATAGTGTTATATTTTTCATTAAGTGGTCTAAAAATTCTTCTTTGCACTCTGCTAAACACAAAGGGGATTTTGCTTTATAAGTAAGGGATGGTACTTCCTTTTACCTTTCCTATCAAAATGAGCACTTTTGAACTTAGATGGCTACACAACATCCACTATCAAGATATGTTTCTCTTTGCCATAAATGACCCCGAGGACCACTTTTCCACCAGAACTGCACTTTCTCTCAAGTTAACTGGGAAAGAACAAAGTAAATCAGCTATGACATGCAGCAACCTCTTATTACAGAACCACACCGAGGTCTGGGATTACCTTAAATGTTTACAACAAATAACATTCTTATACTGAGCTGGTTTTTAATAGTATGTACCTCCTGAAAAGCTTGTTCACATTCACATCTGGACAGGAATATTTGTTGGTGCTCAATGTGCACGATTTTTACAATCTCACTTCTGCACTCTAAACACAATGATGATGAAGATTGGGTTTTGCTCCAAAGAACTTACATTGTACACATGTACTAGGCAAGGGTAATTTTTATTTGAACACAAAAGGAACAGTGCTATATCAGTAGAAAAATTACAGCTATTATGTACTTCTATGCCAAAATCCTTTCAGTGAAGAATTGGCTCATGAAGAAACCAGTTATTTAAGCAAAGCTGCTCTTAGGCTGTTTGTATCTGTTTCAAGAGGAATCTGAAGAATTCTTCCAGCTTGTGTCACTTACTGGAAATACCACATTGGAGCAGCCACTTGTCTCCTGCCTGTGCTTCTAAAACCTCCCTGTGGTGACATGTGGAGAGGCAGAGAGGGATGGTGGAGCCAGTCCATCTCTCTGATGCCAACTAGACATCTGCAGCTCAGTTCTTCTGACTGCTTTCCACAGCCTGAGTGGGACAGAGAGCCCAGGACGGAGGAAAAAAATGATTCCAATATGTGAAAACTTATTCTAAATGTTATTAACACTTCTGCAGTTACTTGTGTTCATTTTCTCTTTGTTTAAAAAACAGAGCATGAAAATCTCCCATTCCTGCAGATGGTAGAAATACACAGAAAACAAAAAAGAGAGGCTCTTATATTGATAACACTCCTGCCTTCAGCACTGAGTATAAAGAGGCTTTGCACTTTGTGGCTCCAGAGCCAGCAGTAAGAATGCTGCACCCCCAGGTGTGTTTTCATCTGAGAGCACAACTGCTTTATCTTGAAACAACAAGGATTGCTAACAGTGCTAACAAAGCAATACGTATAACCTCCATCCCTAAAACTCAATATTTCATGAAGAAAAACACTTTCTTCAGATTACAGTAAAGCAAAATGGTATAAATAAGGCTGTAGAAAAGAGGGGTAAGAAAAAAATCACTCATCTCTGTTCAAAGAGACCTTACGTTCACAAGACTGGAAGAGTCTGCATCCCGTGCTGTAATCATAAGAGAGGGAAGAAAGGAACTTAATCTTCATTTAAAAACAAAACCCACTTTCAGTACCTTTGTGTATTGATAACAAGCACACAACAAGAGTCTCATTGGGACATTATTTGGCATAATTTAGCTCTGCTATGTCTTGGTCTACTGAATGATAAAACCCTGCTTAGTTCCCAGTTGAACCAAGTGGGTTTAGTCACAAAGTTGGCCACCAATTTCACTGTTGTTGTTCTCCCTGATTTAAAATTAAGCTTCAGTTGTTGTTGTTCCCTATGAAGTGTAGTGAAATTTCAGTTTACGTTTTTCCCCAGTCACAATAAATGTAGATTGATTGAACAATATTAATACTAGCTTAAAAAGAATAAATTTTCACAGCTACTGAAAATCACTGAAGCGTTCACAAATGCTTGAGTGAATTATTTTCATGCACACCTGAATGGTTGAAGAATAAAGATCTCTATAGGCCAAAGAGAAAATAAAAGGATAAAAAATACAAAAATCCGTTTTTAAATACATGTAAAAATTACACACATTAATTTTTCTGTCTTTGAACATTCAAAAATCAAAGATATCTTACTTAAGAAACAAAAAGAAAAAAGTTGCTCTTTACTAAGGGAAAAGAAACATTCCACTTTGAGGTTAGATTAAATAGATTGATCAAATCTTAAAACTCTTTTTTTTTTTTTTTTCTTTTTTTCTTTTTTTCATAGCTAGAAAGCTACACCAGTGTTTTGGTTTTTTTTCCTAAGTGTATTACCCACCAGATTCTCCCTTCACCTACTCTTCTACTAGAACTAGTAAAATAATAGAAAATATCAGGTATTTTTCTGGGACTTCTTGCACAGCCACTGCTTAAATCTGTTCTAAAATCTGTCTATTATTTGGTGCATTATTATTTGCATTTGCATTATTTCTAACATTTGAAAAATTAGGGTTTCATGAAATGTTACATAAATTGTATTTTCAGCACAGTATCAAGCTTGCAGTACAATATTTTGGCACAGCTGATCTTGATGAATTAATTCAATTAATTAGCTTGATGAATCAGCTGGACCTACAATTTCTATCTCTAATCAGGCAGTTAACCTGTGAGACAGACAAAATAATTTGAGAGTTCTTAACTCTGAACTGATGTCACATCTCTAACAGCAGCCAAACAAGGCTGTATTAAGTAGAGCTGTTAAACTCATTAATAGCCAAACATTGTTGGGGAAGTGAGGATACAGAATCTTCTTTTAGTTCTCAGCATCATGCAAGGCTAAATATGAGATATTCTGCTGTGTGATTTAAAAGGCACAGAGTTCCCAGTAAACCAGGCTGGCAGAGTACATCAGACCCTCACAAGATTGCCTGGCAAGAGGCTGCTCCAGGGCCTTCCAGGGCTTGAGACAAAAGCAATGATGTTACCTGAACTCCTCCTTTCTTATGTGATATATGTGAAGGAGAAGGTAGGTGTGAGGAAGACTGGTTATGCCATATTCCTCAAATATGGCATTTTATTTCCTTCCTAAAATGGGAAGGAAGGAAATGTGATTTCAACAAACTGCAAAACAAATGACTCAAACAAAGCAACTTTATCTGGAGAAATAAAAACTAAACTTCACAGCAAGCAAGATATTTTACTGCCCAACCATCCTTCCTAGACTTGGTCTGTGGTTCATGTGAACATCTGCCTATCCCAGGCTAATCCACTCCCAGAAGTGGATTTTTGGGAATGGGCCAGGCAAAACCCTAATAACTGAAGTAACTGGACACAAGGATGGCCTCAAGGACTACCCACAAACATGCTTAGCCTAACAAAAGTACTCACTAGAAGTTCCTTTCTCATTTTCAGCCACCAGATAATGATAATAATTGTGGAGGTTCAAAAAATAAACTTGAGATGCTTTTCATCTTTCAGGAGATGATTATTTACAGGCTTTGGGCACACAATAAACAAATGGTGGCAGAACAAATATTGTCAGTTCTGTCATTTCTTCTGAGAAGTGAGGAATCATCTAGCGTGGGAAAAAAAATAAAACTGTCAGAGATGGGTCTGTGCAGAAGGAAATTCTGCTGCACAGGTTTGTCAACAACCCTGATAGTCCTGTTTCCTGGACAAATCACAGAGAATTATTAACAGCAACTCAAGAGGTGCCACTCAACAGTGCCATTCCACCAGATGAAAGATTTTCTGCCAAGGTAAAGTTTCAGAGAAGTGATATAAACAAAATAAAGGACGTTGTGATTACATCCACAATGTATAAATAAAGATACTTCCCTCTCCTCATAGTTCTCATAGGAAGTGGCATGGTTCTCCTGTCTACTCTAAAGCCACGCCAGCAGAGCAGATATTCAGGTAAAAAGTCTTCCAACAGAAGCATCTAACCATCAAATGGGCCTGTGAGGCTCAAACCTTCATTTTGGCTCTAGCAGTATCTTTTGCACACAACCAAGCAGTGACTTGGATGGGAAAACAGTTTATTCTGACACCCTGTTTATTTGAGAACATGTTCTGCCTCAGTCCAGGTCAGGAGATTTTTGTGTGTGAAAGACCAGATGGTACCTCTAGAAATTGTTCTCTATAAGAATTTTCCTTCTCCAGAGAGAGGAAGAAAGAGAGATTACATCACCTCTCCTGTATCCCAAACCATAGAACAGCTTGATTGTTTTAGCTTCTTATTCCTGATTGGATAGACAACATGCAATAATAAGCTTTTAGTTGCAAATACCTGTAGGAAGCAATTAAAGCACAATAATTCATACATTTATCCAGAGAACAGATAGGCTGACAAACAGACTCTCAGCTTTATGGGTGTAACACTGTTAAGAAACCACAGGGAAGAAAGGTTGCCCTCATTGTGAGATCTGCCAGCTGAAGCTCTGCCTTGGTACCCAGAAACTTTAATAAATTCTGCTGGTCAGTACCACACACAAACTCAAGTATGTTAACAATGTTTAATTCTGGTCCACAGAGTGCAAGTAAATTAACAAACTCCTCTTTTAGAAGACCTAAAAAAATCTTACAGCTTAGCTGCAAAGATAATCAATTCTTCAAATATTATCTGGTGAGCACTTTAGGTGCTGAATTGAAAAACAAGATGTAATTAAGGACTTGCCTCAAAAACACTATGGCCACATACAGAGATTAAAAAAACCACTAGCATGCTCAAAAATAAGAATGCAAAAGCTGAACTCCCCCACCAAATTGAGTGAAACCACCACTGTGAGAACACAGCTGGGGCAGGAAGGAAATTACATGAGGTCATCTCACATCTGCCATATGGTTCAGGTCCGCTAGCCAGGCACGGCCTCCTTGCACAGCCAGACACAGACTCACAGAAGCTGGCTGGACATGACAGGAACCTGAGGAGCTGCTTCCCTAGCACTCAGCAGGCATGGATTCAGGGCTTTTCAGAGCCATCAGCTGGAACCATCTGTGACTGTCCTACTACTTCCAATTTCTGTAGGAAGCGAGCCTTAGAGAGCCAGGGAGGGAAAGACTCTCATGCAGTCCCAGCTATTAGAGCTGCAATAGCACAGAAAATTACTGCTACCCTCTAAAGTTGCCTGCTTGGCTGTGAAGATCCCATGTTCATGCCAAATGCTGGAATTCACCTTTCCTGGCCTCCTCTACCTCTCTCAGCTAACATGAGCACCAATGGCTGAGCTACTTGAAAGCAACTACACTATTTAGGAGCCTAAACCCGTTGTTTTTGTTGTGTGCCAGACACACAGAGAAATATCACAGCTAATCTCACAAACCAGAAGTTCCTTTGATGTTTCCAATCATGTGTAATGTACAATAATATTTCAGTAAACCTCAGAAGATTTTTTTAACTGTGAAATTCCATAGAGGTTGGTGAAGTTTCACAAAGATGGATTCCAGCCACTCTATAGAGATGAAGAAAAACAAGGCATTAATATAAAAGGCCATCAGAATCTGAAGGTATCCTGCCACTGAAGTAGTTGAGTGAGGGTGAAAAGAACTTCACCAGAAACCTCAGGCAAGTGTCATTATAAGGCAGCTTCATTTTGATCTGTAGAACAAAACATTCTTCTAGTGCATAGAAAAAAAAATGATGCAGTGCTTTTCTGCAATTTATGAGTTTATAAAAGAGCTCCATTCTGGGACTTGGTTGACTCCAAGGGCACAGCATTGATTTGCTTATAGTATGAGGAGAGGGTGCCTCAGGTAAACCCTTCTTGTCTATCATACAAAGGCTTGCTATAGATCATTTGCAGACTCATTCTTAAGAGAGAACACACAAACACTTCTGGAACTGGAGGCAAGTCAAAAGGAATTTCATTCCCACAGCAATCCACACAAGTTCTTAGAAGAGACAGATGCTACTTCAAAAAATTTTATTCTACAGGATTTGGCAGACATGAGTTTAAACTAATAACTGGTTAGCACCAGAGGAAAAGAACACACACACAAAAAAAAAAAAAAAAAAAAGGAAAAAAAAGCAGCTCCTTGACCATAATTTTTTTGTCTTCTCAAAGCTTAAGAAAAAGCCTTTGAGACATTGCTTACTATTTGACAGGGTCTGAAATGGTAAGGGTGCACCAAAACCTCACAAGATGATTAAAAAAGGATATATTCCATTTATCTTCACAGCAAAAGTTTTTATTGTAACAAAATGAAGGGACCTGCATTCAACATAATCAATTTTGAAATTGGAAGCTAAAGGGAAGCACCAAAGAGGGAAAAAAGTGCATGAGGCATTAAGGACCTGCCACCTATTAATTAAAACCTTGCCTGAGTAACTAGTATGGTATTAAGACCTCATTAGCTTCATTCAGGTAGACAATCCACATGACAGGGCCACAGGAATTGCTTTCTTTTTTGGCACTTTAAAGTATAAGGCAAGCATAGTTTAATAAAAATGTAATTGTCACTGGCCAAAGAGTTTAGTTTAAACCTCTTGGTACATCAGAAGTCTAACACTGTGTTAAAGGCAGTTAAATTCAGTACTGCCAGATTTATACCCATCCATCAGGATTAGGGCCATTTTTTTTCCCCCTTGCTTGAACAGGAAGCTTCTAACCCTGTAGCAGCAGATCAGCCTTTCTACCCCCTAAGCATCCTAAGAAAAGTGGTTAATCTGCCAGTAGCTGGACCATTATTTCCTCTTTTTCTTCATACACTATCAGATGGTTAATGTGGAAATAATCCTTTTTTTTTCTCAAGTATTAATATTTTGATATTATGAGGCACTTGGGGGGCCTGGGGCTGTTTCAATTTCAGTTTCTTTTCTGATTATATTTAAAGGGATAATTGATTAAATATCACTTCTTTTTACAGATGTCAGCAAGGTGGAGTGTCAGGGAATGGCAAGAACAGTGCCTGGGAAAAAAAGCTACTCAGAAAACCCACAAAAAAGTACCAGCCCAAGGTGCTTTACACTACAGATGAAAGAAAGCGAAACTGTACCAACTAGTGTATAATTCAACATTTTCTGTTGACTCACTAGCACATATATGCATTTCATTTTGTTATTCATAAATAGCTTTCATAATTGCAGACCTTGACGTACCTATCAATGTCACACAATTACTAAAAGCTCATAAACTTAGACATTGCCTCCTATTTTAGACTTAACGCCTCCTTCTTTTATACTTAACTTTCCTACATTGTCTGCTTTATGGCCCAAAATATCTAAGAAGAGACAAAAAGAATACACAAAAAGAAGACAGAAGGAACATAAAACCCAGAAAACAGTGATGAGAAACATTCCTAACAAGTAGCTCAATTTCTATTCACAAACCTGTCTGAAGTGTTGAGCTGAAGGGTATTCAGATTTAAAAGTTTGAATGGCAGGTTGATAGCACATAGTCGTATTAGGAAGAAAAATGTTGCATAATTTCATTGCACCAAACCTCAAACTGACTAAAAAAAATATCCTGTGATGATACTAAAATATTCAAATGAACGTCATCGGTGCCTTTTTTAACCAAAATATCAGCTAATAATTTTCTCTTTCCCAAACTTCAAAAATAGGAAGACCAATATCCAAGGAGCACATTTTTCTACTTCCAATTCTGAACAAGAAACAAAAAGTCATTCACACAGGATCTGACCTGGAAGTAGCTCATGCTGTACTGAGAGTCTCCAAACACACCATATAAAAATCCTTGCTTTCAAAGGAGAAACATGCCAAAATTTGGAACAAAGTCCATTTTGTTCCATTCAAGGCTATGCACTTTGTAAGGCAGTCATGAGATAGCAAGAAACTATGGGAAGTGAGCCCAGAGGCACTGAATTTGGCAGGAGTTAAGAAAATGACAAAAAAAATTTTGTCATATTACATGTACTTACAGTATTGTTGCTCAGACTGGAAAATACATGTGGATCTTTTGGAGGATTCGCAGCTGTAGTAATATCAAGGGGTTTTTTATAATTCAGAAATGTTCCTGGGAACTTAACCCAAATATTCCCACATTTTCCCCATTAATCATACAGAAGATAGCTTCTTTTTTTTTTTTTCTTTTTTTTTTTTTTTTTTTTTTTTTTTTTTTTTTTTTTTTTTTTCTTTTTTCTTTTTTTTCTTTTTTTAGGTAATACCTCTTAAAGTTAGCAGGTTGCAAAACAGCTTGTAGGTTTTCAGCTATACAGAATAAGGGTACATCAAATGGCAGCTTTGGGCATGGATATCCTAAGCCTAGCTTTTTCATAGTAGATAATAATGTTATTTCTTCTGGCTGCTATATTTCAATATATGTCAGTACCTGACAGCCTAATGGTAATTGGTATCTGTGTCTTAGAATGGCCAGTTAATCTGATAAGTGCTTTTGAAAACTTCCTGGCTTGTTCATGTTCTGACATCATAACATTTTGAGGTTAAACTACTTCTGCTTAAACTTCGATGAAATGATAACTCTTATACAAACACATAAATATAAACCTAACCAAAGGGATAATTAAATGTCAGTGCTAATTAAATAAACACCAACTTCTTCCCACTGTCCTGGTTTTTTCAGCAGTGCAATTAATACAGGAGGACCTACCCCTCTAAGAGAGGAAGGAGACACTTTTGGTAAAATGCGTTTTCTTTTGTTTCTTGTCAAGAACAGATACGAAGTTCCAAATAGCAGAGTGATGTGAAAAAAATCCAAGTCTGGATAGAAGCAGCCTAAGGAGCCAGTGTGAGTCACACCCTGCCCATTGCTTCTGCAACATCTGACTGGAGACCACGGAGGAAAACGGCACAACCTGATAAAACTGAGTCACCTGGAGTGGAAATCTGATGGGAAATTATCAGCTGCAGGTGACTCAGTGTGAGAGACTGGAAAGGTTTGTCGGGATGGTTGGGATGAGACGGGATCACTCCTTCATGATTTAAGTTTGATTTATTGTTCCAGCCTCTCCGAAGTTCTGGTAACTCCCTCACAGGGACTAGTAGAGGTCCAACATTACATGGAGAATGATCACAAGACTGTAGGTTAGCAGGTCTTTTAAAGGTTAATTGGCCAATAGACAATTGCCACATACACATATTTTCATTCCTTGACCAGTAGTCAATTAACCTTCTGCCACATTGCGGGTTTTTTCACCCAATCATGTAACTGGCATAGAATTCTATGTTACTACATTTAAACTTTTTGCTTTATCCTATAACTACTTCTACATCTAAACTTCAAACTTCAAAACTTTTTGATTCTGGAATTCCAACAAGGTCGATGTCTCGAGACATTTTGGGGTGCATGAGCAGGGGGTAAGGGGGAGTTTGGGCCTTACCCTGGAGAAGCAATGCCCTACCCTACACTGCCCATCCCTAGAGCCTGTATCCCAGGCCAGCAGTGGGGCCAATCCCTGGCACAGTGGAGGCAATGTTCCACACTTGCCTCTGGAGCCCCTAACTCAGCTCCTGAGGGGCCAAATCACCAGAAACCCCACCTTGGGGAAAGGGCCCAGGAAGGCCAAGGGGTATTTAAGGCCGAACATGAAATAAGCGCATGTCTTGACCCTGTCTCCTCTTGGAGTTTCTATCAGCTGAGCATTATTGGAACCCAGGAGCTGGTACCTGTATGTGTCCTTTTCTATATCTTTATATCTCTTCTGTTTTTCTCTTTCTTCTTTTAATTCCCTCTTCTGAGAATTTTTAAGTAACTTAAAATTGAACTGGTTGAGAGTTTGAAGTTGAATGGACAAAGTCAATATTTTAAGAAGTGTTTTGTGTTGACTGAATGCTGCTCTAAACCTTTTGCCAAAGTTCTCTGATCTTCTAAATTTGCCAGTAAAGTCTATTTTGTTGTTTTGACCTCTTGAGAAGATCTTGTCAGTATTTCTCCTGTGTGTCCAACTCAGAGTGCACGAACAACCACAAACTGTGTTAAGAGCCTCATTGAGAGAGTTTTTGGGGCCTTACACTCAGCTAAGGAAAGATGAGGAAGGACCCAGAGACAGTTCCCCAATCTGCTGTGGCCATTACCACCAGGGACCAGGACAATACAGTTGCAGTAGTGGTGCAAGCAGCCCTCTTTTTTGGGAGGGAGATAAAAGAAAAAAAAGGTGTTCCTGATCAGAATGGCACAATGTTGCAGTTTTTGAGGCATGGGACTGACTGTGCAGGGAAGAGAAAAGCCAGAAGGGTAACTAACCCAGGCTTTAAATCTATAGTGGCTAACACTATAAGGAAAGAGGGAAAGGCTAGGACTGTGTAAATACAGAAAAATGTGCCTATATTTTGAGTACCCCCACAAGACAACTACTGGCAAATGCTGCATAGTGCTTTGCTTTGAAGTAGAAAACACTTCATTTTAATTAAAATAAGTAGGTAATATTAACTGCCATCACCAAAGCAGATGCTACAGAGAGACTATCACACAAACATGTGGGGAACAAGCGAGAGATACAAGAGCCCAAACCTCCCAAAATTAAGGGAGCACAAATAAGCTGCCCTTGAGGTTTTCTGGCCTTAGATGCTGCGACTGAAGCTCTACTCAAATAAGGAGGGTTTGATACCTTCAGCTGCCTCTCACTTTGGACCTCAATATCTTGGGTCCCTTATCATCAGTAAAACTCACATCGCCCTCCAAGTACAAAATATAAGAATGTTATACACAACAGTCCTTAAGACTACTGAATAAAACAAGAAGGTGTATTTTCTGTTTGTTGTGTGAGAAAAATACAATGTAAATTCAATTTAACATTCAACAACAAGGGATGAATAGATAAATAGACAAAAAGTAGAGCATTCATATTTACAGAAGCCTGAATGTAATGTAGGAGCATTAATAAGCCCTTCTGCTTCCTTCAGCACTTGCAACATGACACTGTTCTTTAAATGAGGAGCTCACTGCAAGGGCCATAAATGTAACTAAATCCAAGGAGGTAGTCAGCTACCAGGAAAATACAGCAGGCGTTTGCAGTGTAAAAAAAAATATATTACCAGAAGTTTTTTGATATCATCTTATTGTCAGACAGTTGCTCTAAATGTGAAACATGCAAGCCCATACTGAACAGGCTTTACTCAGGAATCCAGTGTAAGTAAACTCTCTAAGAGCAAAAATGATATTTTCTGTCTTATTTTTATGCATAATAAACATCATCTGACATCACTTATTCTGATTCACTTCTTGCCTACTCAAAATTCATCATCTCTCATTGTTCATCTTGATTTGTTCATATCCACTTAACAATCACCATCCAACTTTGTTCAGCTTTGCCTGTGTATCTAGCAGAGCACTGGACAGTCATTATCTGACTACTCATTTTCATTTGCTTTATAATACTTCCCTGATAATCGTGTTCAAGGATTCATCAGTTCTCTGAAATTTCTAATTTTTTCAATATGTCAATATCCCTATCTATAAGCACTGTAATTAACATTTTTTGTTGTTCTATGACAGTTTCAAAACTGATTTTCAATGCCAGTAAATCTCATGGAAAGGCCTTTCCCTCTGCTTCACAATGATGAATACCCAACATATCCCATATTTTTGTCATGAGGAAAAAAAGGATATATCTATATTAATTTATTTACAGTCATAAATAAATATATATATTTATATATACACACACAAGTATATAAATATATATAACACCATAATTTCCAGGATAAACATATCACTTTAATAAATAACCCATTCTCTTGACCTCCCACCTTCAGAATAAAGAAGATGTCAACCAGCAGTGTTGTATTTAGAAGCACAATATATTTAGCCTTTCTTAAGTTGAAGAGGAATATATTTCATAATTCATTATGCCCTTCTGCCTTAGTATTTTGCTGGTAAAAAAACCTAAATAAATAGTTAATAAATAGATCAGCAAATATGCCATCTCCCTTACTCTTGAATTTTCTTCAAGTGCTTCACATTTTTAACATTAACCTCTTAGAAAGCACTCAGTATTTGATCTGAAAATAACAAATAGGTTTCTCACACATTTTTAATTTCTCTGTCGAGATGATCTGAATCTACTCAGTAAGTAAAATAACCTTTTTATACCATGCAGAGCGTAGGTCTTAGATACAAATATTTAGTGCACATCCAAAAATAAATGGATGAGTTCTCAATACTCTCTTCAATTATTTCTATGAATAGTCTGGAAATTAATTTGTTTGCCAGCATATCTGCAGAAGGCGACAATAGAAGACAAATAAATAATTCACACAATGTGAATGAAGGTATTATAACTCTTTCATGAGCTGCTCCAAACAGCATAAATTGGCCTGCCTCAAGGCATCTGTTACAGCTGGCATCACTTAGTCTGGCCAAAGGACTCATGCAGAAGTTGCACCTCAAGGTTTCCTGTGATTATTGGTGACTCATTGTACTGAAATGAAGGAAAGCTGCAGAAGAGGGCACCATTAGGAATTTTACCTCATCTCACATGCAGGAGGTTCAAGTCCTAAGAATGAGATCAGCTGCAAAAGCCACTATATTTTCATAGTCAAATGTCACCAGCCTTTAAGAAAAGATGGTCTAAATACAGGCTTACCCCCTTGCATGACCTTCTGTTCCCTTCTCCTTGCATACAGATTTTCTGCTTGCTTCCTCCTAAGCTTCATCTGGCTGTGCTGCTCCATGAGTTGAAGCACCCCTCCTCACTTCCCTGTTTTCCCCTACAAACAATTTCCACATTTCCCTCTCCAGTTCCCATTGCAGCACAGGCCACGTAAAACTCATCTTTCACCAACTATTTTGGCAGCTCTGCCTTTTTATATTTGTCCTCTAGGGTATCTGTATTTCTGGTTTAATGTACAGTAAGTGTGTTGTAAAGCAAGCAAAATGATTTTTCCACCTCTGGTAGGTAAACCCAGATGAAACATCACCTCAAGCCCTGCTTTGTGACTGTGCATTTCCCCAGTTCTTGTCCCTAATTCTTTAAAGTTGATGGGTTCATGGCAAATACAGACCAGCAGAAACCTATGGAAGGTAAATGAGATACCGTTGGGGATATTGCAGCCTAAGTAATGCCACATTTTCAAAATTTCTCATTTGAATTCATCTCAGTCTCTTTCTTTCCAATTATGCCAACAACACATACAAACTGGCCCCATAATAGCTATTAATTCATCACAGAAATAATGTTAAGAACTATATTTTATATAAGGCTTTTAAAAAATTAAATCATTAGAATATAATTTTGTGACCCTCTCGTGTCCTCAGCTGTCTCAGTACAATGTTCTCAACATTACCTAAAGCAATGGGTGAGCAGTTCAGGTGTATTTATATTTCACTAGGGAAGACTGTTTTTAAATAAGAGTAGTCCTCTACCTCCTAAAAAAGTTTCAAGTTTCTTAAACTAGCTCAAACTAGCTTATAGATGCAGAAAAGTCCCCTGGAATAGCCTCAAATAACTATATGTCTATTAGCATATATAATCTTATTCAATTTGAAGGATTTCATAAAGAAATGTAGATTTAAAGAACTTGAAGGTGTGGTTCAGGTTTTTTTTTTTTAATGCAGTTAAATGTCAAAGCCAGTTCTCCGCAGATTAAGTATTTGCTTCCTTTAGTTCTGATCAGAAATAAGGGGAAGGTGGAGAATATTTTTATGCCAGAAGTAGAAGTAAATTTTTCTGTCCTTTTTTTTTGCTTTAATTGAATACATGGATAGATAATATGCAGTATGTTCAGCCTTATCCTTCTATCTTCATTCAAATTTCTAAAATTAGCTATCCTCATCTTACTGAAATTCATGCATTTCTTCTAGATGGGGCTTCATTATAGGTGTTTCAAGACAGTTATCAAAGAATATAAATCTCACTACAGCATTTGAAATGTGATAAAGAGCTCTAGGAAATAAATAACAAAACTTTCTACTGGCAAGGTCCGTTACCATGTGAAATAATCTTTCCTGCTAGGCAGTAGAAACCTCATTATTTGAGATGTTCAAAAGAAGCCTGGCACCAGCACTAGAAGATACAGTATATTAAATAATCCTTCATTATGAAGAGAGGATTTGACCAGATGACCTTGAGGGATCCTCTCCTTGCCTGGTTTGTAACATGTAACGGTTTAGGAGATAAAAATGCAATTAAAACAGGCTGAGGTAATGTGTGAAGTATTCAGATTGTGTGTGAGGATACAGCATTTATATAAATAAATATATATGTACCAGAAATGAGTCACAAAGCTCCCTTAGGTAAGCCCATGGCTAGGGCAGTAGACACACTCTAGAAATGTAACATCAAGAACTACTCAATACTTTTAAAGGGTTCTCAAATACTTCGCTTCCTCTATAGCAACCTCCTAAAACATGAGTAGATGCTATGTTTTTATTTCTGGGGTTTTTTTAAGGTGTTGGAAACATGAACAAAATGGATAATTTCATGTGTATCTGTAAATTATCCTACAGGGACTCATAGGGAACACACACAGTTTGCTAATTTGTGCAGGACAGGATCGGTGTTTAGTGCATGCAAAAATGGTCTGAGTTCTGGTTTTCAAATTAATATCTCAGTAATTAGGCAGCATCTCTGCCTCATGTGAATTGAATCAAAGAGCTCATGGATCACAAGTGTCTCAGAGGATGAGACAACACTGTCTAAAAGGGATTTCTCTTTCTTTTTTCTTTTTTTTTTTTTTTTAATCAGTCTTATTTCAAGCAAGAAACTTTGCATTTCAATTAGAACACCTCTTTGTCGAGGTTCTCTTTACATTTTCAGTCAGGTACTGTAAATAATTTCTGGAACAACAAAAAACTCCACCCATATCCATATGCATAGGATATTCCTCAAATCCAGCACAAAAATCCCCATCCTGGATTGTTCCCATTTCTTCTCCTGTGCTTGAGCCTTTATTTTTCAAAATGCTGTCTCCGAGGAAGTGACATAGCATGGAGAGTTTCCAAAGAGCTGAGCTTCAAATGGAAGCTCACAGAGCTGCAGGTGCTGTGCACCTCCACCCACTGGGAACCTGTTAATCCAAGCTCAATTTCTTTCTAGCTCAACACCTCCCACAAGGAAATGCAAGATTCCTTCTTCCCCTTAAGATTTCCTGCAAATAAATCTCTAGCAAGGGCAGTCTGCATCATCTCCCAACACTATTCCTGAATGGCTGATGTTCCAGTGAAGGCTTTTGACCTGAAAATCTGGGTTTGGCACCAGTAACTCCAGCTCCTGGGATGGCGCTGGAGCAGTTCAGGTCTCCTCTACTGTTCCAGCCAGGGCTTCTGCCAAAAGCTGCACCATGACATTCATCAGGTACAATTGCATTTAGGCAAATTGCATCTCATTACACATCATTCCCTCACTCGTCTGCAGGGCAGCTCTTTCATCTCTCAGCTGCCGTTTTGACACGGACTTCAAGCAGTTTGAGAAGGAGCTTAGTGCCCAGAGGGCTCCTGAAATCAGAAGGGCTGTTTAACTTGCACTGCAGGATAAGTGCACATGTAATGAGCAGCTCTCCTGTAAATGCTGTTCTGTAGCAGAAAAAGAAGCATGTAAGGAAGGGACAACTGAATCCTTTTCACAGAGAACTGGAGTTTTATTCAACCTTTAGACAGGTGTCATTTGTCAATTTTTTTTATACCTCTGTACTTGGTACAGGGTAAAATTTAATATCTGCTATGACAACATTCACCATAGCTTGCTGAGTCAGTTCTGCTTTAAATATTTAGCTTTGATTATATTTGAGGTAGGTGTTTGGTGGACAGATCCCTATTTAAATTTAATCCTTGAATTTTTTGCTGCAATTCTATTTATTCCAAAGCCAGCAGAAGGATGGGGTTGAGAGGGTTCCTGTACTGGATTTTTGCTTATAAAGTCTGTTTCACTGTCCTCATCTGACATTACCATGACTGGTGAAACCACGGGTCAGATTTCTAGAGCAGGCTGAATTGCAGGGGACCTCCAGATGTATCATGGACATCATGATGTTCATGATCCACCAGCATTCCTCATCTGGCCTCAACTAACCTTCCACACTGACCAGTATGATGAACCTGGTGATCAGAGGCTGCATCTCTCCCAGTCCTAAAACAGGTTTTGGCCATGAGGATGAAGTTTTGACCCTCTTCCAAAAGCTATGCTTAAGATTTTTGAGGTTTTGAGTATAGATTTTTGTGAGAAAAAAGAATACAGACATGATCCATGACTCACCAGCCTTGCTGTTCCTGCAGATAAAATGGGAAAGAGGCTTCCTCTGTCACCAAAACCCCACTGAATATGGGATACACAACTCCGTATCTTCACCTTCTTCAGTCTCACAGCTGTGTTGTATTCAGACATTCAGTTTGATCACTGCCTAACAGATTATAGCCCCAAAATAATAGTAATAACAATAACAATAACAATAACAATAACAATAACAATAACAATAACAATAACAATAACAATAACAATAACAATAACAATAACAATAACAATAATAATAATAATAATAATAATAATAGTAATGATAACCTGCTGTACATTTCTCAAGTAGAATTATAGCACAGAATTTGGAAGCCTTTCAAGTAACACATTTTGTTTGCATTTTTATGAAGGGTTTCATTGATCGCATTTAATGTGGTGGCACAGTTTGCAAGTCAGACATAAGGGTGCTGAAGAGGAAACCAAATACCTTTGTAGTTTTTATTTTGGGAAAGCCTATGAAGAGCATAGGAAAAAAATTATCAGACTTTAAAAAAATATCAGTCTCTGCATCTGTAGAGATGCTGCTGGAAGTAAAAGAAAAAACAATATCTACACTTGAGAGGGAAGAATATGTTATCCCATCACCCAGATAAATATGTGTTAGAATGCTGTATTTTAAACAAAAACAAAAACAAAGCAATAGCAGAATAATGAGAAGGCCCTGTTCTACACTGAGAAAAAAGCCACAGCCATGAGAATAAAAGGTTAATGTTTATAGTAACGTGCTGCTGCTCAGACTTTGACCACCAGCTTCCTCAATTTTCTTCTCTCCCTTGTTCAAATGCTGCTTTTGTTTTTACAGGCTTGGGCTGCTGTAGTGAACAGCAACCAACTCCTAACAACATGGCCCTCTGTGACCCCACATCAGCAGACAGCCCCCCAGCTGAATACAGCTAATTGGTATTTATTCTTTGTTATCAAGCCTCTGCCAACCAAAAGCATATTTGAAAAATGCCTGCTCATGAAATGACACTGCAGCCAAATTACATGTTGGGCAGGAGGATGGATGCTACCTTTCCTGAAGGAGATCAGTGCATGCTGGCTTTAAGAGCTTTCGTTTCACATGAATTGAGCCTGATGTTGCATAAAAATTCGTCATGTTGCAGTCCAAGATAAGACAGCCTCTCATAAACACCCATTGCTCTGCCTTAACACTTCCTAGGGAAAATAAATAAATAAATGCCATAGCTCAGGCTTTATCCAGCTCCAAAGACCAAAGATCAGTGGTCTGCTCAGAGCATCTGCAAGAGCAGTAACTGTTGAGACATTAAAATATCCTGTGTTTGCATTGCCTACAACAACATGATGGTCATTATTAAATTTTATAACTCATAATCACAATAATGTTTAAAGGCACAGAGTTTTTGAAAATAAAAATTTCTTTTATAAAATGATAGCTTTATGCTGCCTATTCATAGCTACAAAATGTTTGTTCAATTTATGAATGGATAATTCTTTAGGAGGATTAAGAATCAAGTTTTGGATATGTGTGTATATTCCCTGCACTTCATGTTACTTGGTCAGTCAGCAACAGTTTACAGTCTGCCCAAAATTTTAAGCTACCTCAGGAATTGGTAGAAATCCAGCCTGTATTTCAGAAGTGCATTGGTCTATGACATACTCACACCAGACATTCTGGATCTGGAGGATTGAGCCAGGCTCCTCTCACAAAAACCTCTGTTATACAAATCCCTCAGGAGGGCCACAGGGAATCTTCAAAGCCTCACAAAACTTTTGTGGCAATGCCATTCCCATAGGGAAATAAAAAATTTCTCTTATATTTGTGTATTAATGTATTATATTACTCAAATATTTTGTACTGGTATAAAATAAGAATTCTGGTTTATCTTCTGTGGTATTACTGTTTTAGTAATTCCTGAGTTTGCTGTTTTGGTGCCACATATCTGTATCTATTAACTTAAATGTAGAACACCAAGAGATTGAGTTTTTTAGGATAAATCTAAGGTCCCTTCCCCAGCGTTCTGGACTCTTTGTTATCGCCCTGCTACTCATACAGTCATTTTCACTAGACATTCAAGGAAAAAAAAATTTGCAAAATGTCAGAGAAATGACAGAAAAAAACTCTACTGGGTGAGAGTTTATGTGAGGCACAGTGGACTCAAACTCACAGGTCTTATTTGCACAGGCATCAAAACACCAGCATGGAGTTTGCTGTCAGCCTCCTGTGCCAACCTGGCTGTCACCTCCTTCTCTTGTCTCTCAGCTTCCTTTTTTCCTGAGGAAGTCCAAAATGTCAGGAGTTTGAATAAAAAGGCAGATGTGTATTTCACCCTGTCCACCAGCTCTACAGCCCTAACTGAGTCACAAACCCTCCCTTTAACTGCATCCTTGCACACACAAAGGCATCCTGCACAAAGCATGAAGCCAAGCTAGTGCAGCAATTTTTATTCTTTTACCTCACTTCTTTGTTTTGATACAGTGCCATGAATAATTCCCAAGTGGGAAAAAAAATCCTGGCTTGCTAATATTTTAGGTAGAAAATTACTGTTGATAACAGCAGACTTCAGAAGCTCACAACCTCGAAAATCTTGAAAACGTGGTGACATTTCCACCGTTCCACTCGGCTTTAGTTTGGATTGATAGGAGCTATCTGATTCTTCCTCAGAAGCTAATGAGTGCCTGTAACAGCGAGTGAAAAAGAAACATGAACTGGAAAAGAGCTGCTCTCTGGTTTCTCACCGTTGCCGTTGTCAGGGAAACAGCTTCCCCATCAATGGATGGCATGGGGTTGGACCAGCTGCTTCCTCCCAAGGCTGGCTCCCCGACATCACAAGGCTGCAGTGAACAGATTAGAAATAAAACTGAATAAATTCACATCTCTCTGAAAAAGACCAGTTGAAACAAAGCTCAGCAGAGTTACAGATCTTCTAATTATGTCTTTTGAGCACGACACCACAAGAACTGTCTCTGAGAGACACCATAAATCCGAGATACAGACAAAACATGGTCATTAAAGATCCCATGCCATCTTTTCATAAGATTAAACACATTGTTAGTCTCACTGCCTTGGCTGTGCTCCAAGTTGAATAATTGCATTCTGGATAACATACCTAAATTCCCCTGCCACTTAAACATGACAAGAAAGTTTTTATCGCTTCCTTTTGTAAAGCACCAGGGGTCATTGCTGGTGCATTTTAATGGCTTCATGCCACCAAATGCCCGGGAGAAGTGACATGCTCATTCCCGGGATGACACAAACAAACAAACTCATAATTCCATGCATAGCAAATAATACAGTCTGCTACACAAAAGTCTGTTTCACATATGAACACACCAGGGTTTGCACAAAGATGATAATAATAAAGCTAGACATGATTAATGAAAGATTAAAAAATTATGGAGAAGCTGTAGGGAACATGTGCTCACTACAATTTTTGATACACCCTGAGGATTTAGTTAGATTTAGATTCTGATGTTTCTTCAGGTCTCTACATCATTCATTATCACTTGGAATACGAATTTAGTTTCTCTTTCATGCCAGTGTTCTGGGAACATACATTAATTTTTTTATTAAAAGCTAATTAATTTTACATTTTGCCTTGGTCATCAAGCGTGGCCAGTGATACAAGACAAGTAAATTGCCTTCCTGACCTCCTGCCTGGGGGCTTAGAGACACAACAGTATCAGCAGAACTTGGACAGGCTCCTTCTCCCACGGGAATCTCATGAGGTTTAGTAAGAGCAAGTGCAAGGTGCTGCACCTGGGATGGGGCAAACCCTGTTATAAACACAGGCTGGGAGATGAACAGATCGAGAGCAGCCCTGCCCAGAAGAACTTGGGGGTGCTGGTGGATGAGGGGCTGGATGTGAGCTGGGAGCCCAGAGAGCCAAACGTGTTCTGGGCTGGATCAGAAGCACTGTGGGCAGCAGGGGAGGGAGGGAGGGAGGGGATTCTGCCCCTCTGCCCTGCTCTGCTGAGAGCCCACCTGCAGTGCTGCATCCAGCTCTGGGGTCCCAGCACTGGTAGGACAGGGAGCTGTTGGAGAGAGTCCAGAGGAGGGACACCAAGGTGATTCAAGGGCTGGAGCACCTCTGCTGTGAGGAAAGACTGAGAGAGTTGGGCTTGTTCAGCCTGGAGAAGGCTTGACCTAACTATGGCCTTCCAGTGCCTGAAAAGAGCCTGGAAGGGAGCTGGAGAGGGACTTCTTACAGGAGTTTGTACTGATAGGTAAGAAGAAATTGCATTAAACTGGGAGTGAGAAGGTTTAGATTACACATTAGGAAAACACTGCTGAGAAGGTGGTGAGGTGCTGGCACAGGTTGCCCAGAGAAGCTGTGGATGCCCCACCCCTGGAAGTGTTCAAGGCCAGGTTGGATGGGGCTTTGAGCAGCCTGGTCTAGTGCGAGGTATCCCAACCTATGGCTACATTTTTGACTTATTTACAATATTTATGTTTATATATTTGCTTTGCTCCTAGTGCTTGAATCACCTGAAATACAAGAACTGCTCTCTCATAAATTGTCCAATATGAGTCTAAGAAGTTTGTTTGCTTTCTTCCCCAGTAGACCCCCTACCCTGCTTTCATTCATCCTGGAATAGGAAATGATGGTGAAGTGGTCTAGACTTCCATAATTGCCAACAGGATCACAATCTGTCCCTGGTTTTCCCTTTCTCTACTGTGACAGATTCTGTTCTTTAACTAGGCACATGATGAGATGTAATTTGAATTTACAGCATGGAAAAGAATCTCTAAGCACATTAGAAACTCATCTGCCAACGGCACACTGTTATTGCTCCTCTCATTTCTGAAACACAGCCACTTCTGCTGTGAAGCAAACTGACTTTTAATGGCATTGCAACTGTTTAAGATGGAGAAGTAGACACCATATCAAGTGATAATATCCAAGAGATTTTCAGGATGATCCACACTCCTTTAGTGGCTCTCCTGGAGCTCTTCCTGATGGTCTGTGGAAAGTTGCCTCAGTCTATTGTGCAGAACCCTTCTCCAGTTGTTTTAAGAAGGATCCCAGAAGGTCTTTGGAAGTTAGAGGCTGCCTGTTTTATGTTTGACCCCATGTGGAAATGCTGCATCCAGCTATAGGGGCAAAAAAAAATTTTTTTTTACAAGATGAGAAAGTATAAAAAGTGCAAATATAATGCATGAAAGAATATTAGAGAAAGGCACAAGCTATGGGATTATTCATGTCTGACTTTCTAGAACACGTCCATTAGGCATCCATGAAATCCTATAGTATTTCTCCCCACTTCAACAATTAACTGCAGGAAATAATTTTGAAGTCCCAGAGAAACCAATTAAAAGGTGTTCTTGAACTGAGGCTTGAGCCACAATTAAGTTTCATAAGACTTTCTCATACAGTAGACTGAGTTATTAAAAGAAAGAAAAGTCACCAGAAATTACATTTTACTGCCATTTTGGCAGGGGCAAATCACTCTGGCATAAGAATGGACCTCAAGATCAGTGACCTCAGCAGATGCAGGGTTTGCAGAAATTTTCTACAGTCAGAAGAGGCCTTTAGCTTATGTCCCACGGTGGTTCCCTCACTTTGGTGGCATGCAGGGAGAACTTGGCTGCATGGAAACAGGGTTTTGCAGGCATACTTGAGGGGAACGCTAACAGAAATGAAAGACATATAATTGCACAGCACCTGATTTGCCTAGGATGCAGCAAGTTATAGAAGCAATAAAAACAAAAAGAAAAATAAAGGGCTACATGTCATCCTTCCCCCAAGGAAGCCAAGGTTTGAATAAGTGAAGATTAGCAGTAAGCTGAGGAAAGAGCAATGAGGAGAAGCTACACACTGAAAAATCAGTCAAAAGAACAAATCCCTCTCTTGAAAACACAAAACCTAGCACACTTGGCAGGAAGGAGATTATCAAGGACCATGCACAAGACAATCTCTTACTGCCAAGCAGCCAAACGATGTTTCCTCATCAGTGAGGACCTTTGTGCCACAGAGGGAACATCCCCGAGGGAAGCAAAGCCAACCACTTTCTGTTACACTGAGTTATGGCACTGCAGGGAAACGCTGAATCAAAGCTAATCCCAGCTACTTGTAGGCCTGTGACTTGGCAATTGATGATTTTGAAGGCTTGCCAATCTAGGCTAAGCAGAAACAAAGTCCCTCTAAGCCCATGGAAAACCAGATCAGCTAACAGCCCCTGACAGCTCCTCTAGTTATGCCTCACTCTTGTACTCACGCAGGAAAACATGCAAAAGGACAAACATGAACTCATCCTCAGAGCTGGAACTCCTTCCCAATTCCAGCCCCCACTGCTGCTCTCAGACCTGGCTTTGCCACTGCACCAGAGGGGAGACAATAGCAGCAGAGAGAGGACCAAGGCTGCAGGGTTCAGTTTGTTGTTTGCTGCTGGCTCTGCCCTTGCTGTTCTGGGGACAGGACTGGGTCTCAACACATCAGCTCATATCTTACAAGCTCTTCATGATAACAAATGGCAGACAAAAATCAGATTTTATGTTGTCCAGGGATTTATCACAAAATGTGATATTAAGAAATCTCTCTCTCCATCCATATCTGAATCCTTCCCATAGGCTGGCTAATGACTAGGAGAAAAGGGTTATTTGGTGCTTTTTAACTAAATTTGTAACAAGACTTGACATGGAAGCTGCTTGCTAGAAAATGCTGCGTCATCTACTCTAAAAGCAATGAAGTCCACAATGGTAATTTTTGTCAAAGTTTTAGCAAGCCATAAAGAATATGTTAATAGTTTCAAAAATAAAACCAAAGCCTTTTTACTAGGTAATTTGTGCAATTTGCAAAATTCTCATTCTTATAATCTGGAAAGAAAATGTGCTACTCATTCAACACCTTCTAGGTTGGGAAAGCAAATGGTGAAGAAAAAAACAACTGCAATTTGTCATTTCCTAAGAGAAAATAACTTTTTTCAAATTTGATTGACTAATTATTTTAACATTCACTTTTCTACAGCTAAGCACACTGCAACAGGTATTACATATTTTCACTCACACTGCAAATTATTTATTAGCTAACAATTACATTGCAAACATAGTTAAAAACTGCACCACACACATGACCAAGAAAGTAACACTATAAAATAAATAACATAGCTCTAATATCACTGGAAAAACTATCTCTGTGAAAGACTACTGATAGAAAATATCTTCATTTTGCTTTTATTTTTTACTATAAAATTCAAATAATGGGTATACATCTATTAATTTCTCATCAAAGTCTAAAATGTAAAGGAAAATAGTCAGGGCTCTATTCTGACTTATAGGTTAATACCCATTTTTTGCAGCTGCTTAAGGAAAAACTAAATTCAAACCTTCATTTTCTAAACACCACACAAATCTCCCATGAGTTAATAAGAATGGCTCAAATATACAAATTGTCTTGGGATCAAATCCATACAGAATCTCTGCTGAGATTCAAAATATTTTATTTTCACTTCATTTTCACTTTTCTCATGATGCTTCTCATTTTAGATTTACCCCCAAAGGAATATGTTGCTATAAATTCCCTACTCTTAGCATATATTCCACACTAGAGAAAATTAAGAAGTCCCAAGAGAAGTTGTGCTGGGATACTTTACAATGAATTTTCTATAGCCTGGAGGTTTGAAGAGCTGAAAGCACAAAGTGTTAAGTGGATGGAACTTCAAGCTCCGTATTGGAGAACTGAAAGGGAAGCTACAGATTCATGTCACCCAGATGCTTTTCAGTGGCCTCCCTTGGATGAGGTTTGGCAATTCCTCAGCTCCAGGAAGCTGGCTGTGGAGTCTACCTACCAACAGGGAACTATAAACCTTCCCCAGAAAGCCTGGTGTAGCTCTAAATTGAAGTCTTGATGCCGTGCTTAGGTCTCTAAGGTCAGTGAAGCTTAGAGGAGCTGCATCCCAGCAAGGTGTCCACCTGGACTGTACCAGTGCCCCGGATGCAGATTGATTTAATCTGCTGGAGCTTTCTCTGTATTCCAGTCCCACTCTGAGGTCTAAGTTATCCTGGCAAGTTTTAATTACCCAGGAGCAGTCTAAGCAGATCACCTTTTCCCTGTATCTAAACAGCACATTTAGTCTCCTTTTTATTGTTCCTGAGTCTCACTGTATCTCTGCATTGATATAAAACACAGAAGTTACACCCTAGGGAATCTGTCTCCATCTGCTTTCCCACCACATCCTTGTACAGCTTGGTACCACAGGTACAATCCTTCCATTCTGCAAGATTTAACAGTATTTTCCACGGAGGGGTGATAGTTTTCTTTTTTATAAATTGTGGGCTCTTCCCCATTTCCCAACCTCTGGCTCTGAAATATCAGTTCTAGTTTTCACATCTCAGAGGACAAGAACCATACTAATCCCCTAAACCAATTCTTTTCCTGATTCTCAAGAATTCCGCTTGTGTTTACTCACTTTGAAAACTTGGCTCAACTGCACAAAATCACATGTTTAGAGTGTTACTGTTAAGAATGAGGCAAATCTTGATCAATATCTCCCTCTCAGTCTCTCCCCTTATCATGCACCCACTCACCCATGTCCCCAGAATAAACCCATAATAGAGAAATACCAACCACCTCTAAAAGACAATGAAACAAAGCCTGTTTTACAGGACTATCACCAAATGAGAGAGACATTTTCTAGTAAACTTGAAGGTTCAAAGCTTTGATATAAATTGACCCATCTCACAATCAAAACAGGACTGAGAGAAGAGTGATGAAGACAAAAAAGAAAAAAAAAGTAGAAAGTGCTAATGCAACCACCAAAACGCAGAGCACTGTTTTCTTTCTCCCATTTGCTGTGGTGGAACAGAAAGCATTAAATATGAAAAGAAATTGTACCCACAGCAAGGCACTGGGTTCTGTGGAGACAGATGTGCTGAGCACTGTTACTCAGCAAAACAAACCGAATACGAATATCTGGCTGCTGTTTTTTATTAGCATTGCTCCTCCTCAGTTTCCGCTGCAGAGGGGAATTGGACTCATTTGTTGTCTCTTGCTTCACTCAAAAAAGTCAGTTGAGTGAAAGCTCATTTAAACTAAAATTCAAGTGAGCCAAGTTGAAGCAAGAGGAGAGTTCTGGTAGTTCAGCATACACAATTTCTTACTCTGTGTGTGAGAAGCATTGCTCAGAGCAAGCACAACATTTAACATTAATGTGTCTACATTGCAGACTGCAGTACATTGTCAGACCAGAGCTAGCTTTAAAGTTGTTTCCTAGGTGCTGGAGACAGTGGTGTCATGATATTAGAGAGCTCTGGAATAGTTATTTTTCCATCGTTCTCTAAACAGACAGAGCCCAAGGACTGCAGGGTAAGATCAAGAGGCTGCAAGCCTGTTCAAATGCCAAGCAAGCAGGTCCTTTTTACAAACAGAGAATTTATTAACATGCTTAATACATGCAGCTGACAAATATATTATTGTTTCCTTTACAGTGGCATCTAGAGAGGCCTCTGGCTCAGATAAGGACTCCCAGATGTGCTAAATATTATGTAGGCATAGAGCAAAAGACAGGCTCCATTCAGAGGAGCCTGCATTGTACAAAGGCACTGTGCAACAGTGGCTCGGTTCTGCCTGTCAGCAACACTGCACTTTAAAGCCTGGATTTCTCATCTGCATCTTGGAGCAATGACTTAAGGATTCCATGTAAAAACACTGGCTTGCCAATCTTATGTTCTGTTATACCCACCAGACCCCTGATAACTGATTTGGATGGTACATTAGTTAAATACACAGGAAGCTTAAAATCTGTATATTTCTATAAAGCAGTATTAAATACTGTAACTCTAACTCAGGTGCTAGTTAGCTGGTGTTAGTAAAGCAATTCTGCTTTACACAGCTCTGTGTCAGTCTTCTATAACAAACCATGTGATGACTCATAAACATCTCAAACATTTCCCTGGGTGCTCAGTATTTTATTACAGGGATGCCAATTATGTTTGAGCAGCAGACTGCACCAGCCTGAACAGTCATCTATTATATGAATGTTTCCATTGATTCCTTTACTACAGAGGGTTATGCTTTCATATATCATACTGAATAGGATTTGTTTCCACAGGCATCAGGGATAAACTGTTGGTGAAAGTGCTTTCACAGGTTACAGGCACCACCACTGTGCTCGACCTTACTCAAAGATTTCTCAGGCTTCGAATAATACATCTTCCCCTCACCCCAACCCCCACTGCCTTTTCCTTTTAAAGCAAACTTTGCTATGAGGAAAAAGAAACCAACCAATTTTATAGACATAAAGTGATAGTCATTGTGCTCAACACAATTTAACAGGATTGACTTAAAGAAGGGAGCTTGAAAATAACCTAGGATGAACAGCTGGTTGTCTTCTAAAAATATCCAGTTCATGGAGCACTCAGCAATGAATAGGATCCAGCTCATGCAGATGTATACAATATAGGACCTTGAGGTACAAAACACCAATCAGATAATGGTCTGGGTATTACAGTGCTCTGACTTTAAAAAGAAAATATTCAGAACTGGTTTCTTCACCAGCAAGACACAGGACATTTCTAAGCTACACGTTAGTGCAATATGGTCAAGGTAACACTGAAACCACGAAAATATTCAAGACACCTGTTCTTGAAACACTGACATTTATCACTCACAAACATCACATGCCTGTTTTTGACAACTCAGGGGCTGTTGACTGCTTCCCTGGAAGAAGTAGGAATCCCTGCTGGAGCATTGGGCACCAGGCAGGAAGTATGCTCCATGAGGCAAGAGTGAGAACAGAGCACACACAGGCGCAGCACTGCCACCACTAAAAACCCTGCAGATACCTCCAAGAGGTTATAGAGAGGCCCAGCACATCTCCTGGACTGTCTATGCCACGCTAAGGGAGAGGTTTCTGTTCCTGGTCTGGCTACTGAGTGAGTGAACCAAGGTATTCCTTCCTCCTCCTCCTCCTTTGAGCTGGGTCTCCAGCTGTCACTGTCACCTCAGCATCTTTCTAAGATATATTAGCAATGCTAAAATGGGCTGATGGGCTACTCCTTTTAGGTCTTCAACCTAGGACAACGGTTTGCTGCCTGAAATGTGCAGCAATTTTGGCTCCAGTAAACTAAAGATTTCCTGCCAAAGGGACCAGAAGGTTAGACCAATCCATATTGCCCCTCCAAAGCCAGCTGCTAAGGGCAAACAGGAGCATAAATACCATGAAGTTACTGGCAAATGGAGTCAGGAATTTGAAGACCATGAATGAGCCCTCTTCCTATACTTCAGGGGAGATAGTGGTGGTCAGTTCAGACTGGGATAAGACTGGGCTAAATGAAAGTCAGAGAAAAGCACAAGATGGCAGGTGGGAACATCATTTTATATCTGGGAGACTGGAACAAAATTGATGATTTATTTGCATGCATTTGCAGCCTGCAAGCCTGATGAGAGGCATACAACAAAAAAATTTAATCACTGTCATATTTTTGCCTGACTGATCTGTCTGACTTCACTAGAATGACAAGGTGTGTTTTAAAATGTCATTTTTGAGTGGAAAAAAAAAATCTTTTTTTCTGTAGGTTGCTTTGAACAAGTCGAGGCTTAGGGGGTGAAGTCAACTACTAAATAACAATTATCACATCTTGTCCAGTGTCTCCTGCACATCCATGCAGACTGTCTCTGTATTGCTGATACCATATACGAAGCTCTTGGAACTAACACTCATCTGTATGCCATAGCCACCTTCCTGCTAGTTTTTGGGGTCTTAGTCTTCTTCCACAAAAAAAATCCTGAATAATCTCATGTCCACCCAGCTTCCTTTTCCATTTCTCAGACTAAACTTTTTACCTTGCCTCCCCAATGCCAATATTTACTTAGCTTTTCCTCACAGAGCCAGTCTCAAGCACTAACAGGTGCTTCCCTGCTGTTTCTTCACATTTTATCGCTTCATCTCCTGTAGCTGTCCTGCCACAAATTACTTTCTGTCTGCCTTTTCTGTCATTGTTTTATTCTGTCTCAGTCCATTGCGCCATTAACTCTATTGACACTTTTTTTTTTCATTTTTTTTTTCTTTTTTGCTTCTAGAAATACCTTTGAGCTTGGCTATTGTCTGCAAGCCCAGCATCCACAGCAGGGAAAAATTTTTCCCACTAGAGAGAGGCCACTATTGCTCAGCTTTGTCATGGCTTGTCTGGTCCATGCAAATGATAAAAACAACGTTTGGTCACTGTACCTTTTTTAGCATTTTGAAAGTAATACACAGAAGGCAAAAACTCATGAGACAGTTTTCATGAGAGATTGTGAAAAATCAGGTTTTGTTGGTCATAAAGGCACTTTTAGAGGCTCCACTGGGCCAAGGTGCTGTCTGTCATGGTCTCCCCTGCTCCAAGTTACGTGGCAGTCAGTTTTACTGAAAGTCCCTGCACAGCAGTCTGCAAACACTTTAAAAAGCCATAAAAGCCCAGGTTGGAAAATGCCAGATATACTTAACTCAGCTTGTTTCTCCCACATGGTCAAGGCCAGGCTCAGTTGTGCCTCCCCGAGACACACAGAGAGAGATGGCTCCTATGGAAAGACACACAGGGGCCAGCAGTCCCAGAGCATTCCAGCAGAGCTGCCAAAGGGGTGGGAACAGGAAGAGCTGCCCAAAGCAAGGAGCAACAAATGAAGTTGTTGAAGATGCATCCCCTCATCACATCTCCACCACACAGGGAAGAACAGAGTAGGACTGTAACAGTGAAAAGGAGAATCATTGTGAGAGGTATGAGGTAAATGTTTCCCTAAGGAATCAGATTCCATGCATGTTTCTGCTCTAGCATTTGTACCAAGACCAAGCAAATCACTTAAAATCGTTTGCTGAGGAGTCACTGAGATCTACAAAGTACCTAAATATCTTTGCCTGCAGTGATGAAGTATGTCAAGAACTTGCGGAAAATGTACTTAACCCTGCATGTCCATTCCCTAAGTAGTCACCTGAAAATCACTGGACCTAATTGACAGAAATGCTGAGCACCCACAGACCCAATAGACAACAACAAAAACATTATCTCACTTTTGTAAACAGATGATGTTTCGTATTGGTTGAATAAACGACCAGCAACTGGTGAGCCCTTCTTGCCTTCAAGCTCGTATCTGAATTTCCAGTCTGTAAAACAGGAACTTTGTCATGACTTTACCCTTCAGGTTAATTTGAAGATAAAATTGACATCCATACAGCACTCAGACACTGCACTGAGGAGCATCATGGAAAAATCTATCCATGGGATAATTTATATTTTTTCCATCATTATACATGTCCTCATTAATAAGTAATCAAACACTGTTCACCTTTTCTAGCAGAACAGAAAAAAGTCCTAGAGAAGGTGTGATTAAAAGCTGAATCATAATTCACACACACAAGAGGACAACATTACAGCAGTCAGGGCAGTTTCTCCTTCACAGAAAATTGAGAAATTTGGATAAAATTGTAGGAGGAAAAAATCACTTCTAGGAAAATCAGATGTTTTAAATTGCAGCTGTGGACTTGCTCTAACTTGGGTCTCCTTGTTTCTATTTTCTATATATCTAGATGCCCACAGGGCAGCTGCTGGTAGCTTAGCTTGTTCTGAAGATATAGTGAAACAAGTAGAAAGTGTAGTAACTTTCTTGCCATGTAATAGGTTGTGCTAACTAGTCCTTTGATATCAGGAATTATGTTAATGATAGCATATAGTGTTGCTGCAAGATGTAGAAAAATATTTTCTATAAATTACTATATCTTTAAAAATCTGCAAGTGTTTATTCTGCAAGAGCATGGGGTGGGGATGGAGGGAAGTTGTCATGTGGTCAAATGCTCTAAGCAACATGGCTCACTGCTCAGGAGTGAGGAAACTTCTGTCAAGCTTCTGCAATTTAATCAGATTTTGACAATATGAGGATATTAATTTGTGTTTTACAAATCCAGTAAAATGACAAAAGGAACAGAGAAAACAAAACTGAGCAACTCATCATGTCATGGAATGCAGTTTTATGGTGGGTGACTTGGTCATGCAGCTGATCATATAATTTATAGGTTGTACTGGACTAGAATTTCTGAAACTCTCAACTACAAAACATGCCTTGAATAAATCCAGGTGCTTCCTGCAACCTAGACTGCAGTAAAATGTTGGATGCAGAGAACTGAGAGTTTAGTGTATTTTTCCCAGTATGGCTTACAAACCAGCACAAGTCAACACATGGATGTTGAAAGCCAACAACTCAACCCTTCTCTGACTAAAAATGCATCAAGAATGTTCATCCGACATTAAAAGCCTATGGACTCTCTCCCACTGCTTGTGAGTCAAATATGCCAGCAAAAAAAAAAAAGGGTGGGAGATGAACATCTGTAATTAGGATCTGCCTTTCAATGAAAGGAAGCCCAGGTGCATGGAAGTAGCACTGTGTGACCCAGCCACTTTCAGCAGTGCAGATGCCTGGACCTCGGCACAGTCATCACATTGGCTTACAAAATGTACCTGGGTAGGGTGTGCCACAGCAATTACACAGCAATCCCACACACTCTGCAGGGTGCAGTCATTCTGCTGACAACACTAAAGTTATTGTTCTCTAACATAAAGAGACATTAGTGATGATCTCAGTCCCTTGAGAGGAAAAATACAACAAGGCAGAGCTCCTCAGCTGCTGCTGTCAGGATTGACTCCATTGGACCTGGCTAAAGAGAATGAGGAGTTGATGGGACTGATGCATTTTCACAGAATCACAGAACAAGCTGAGTTGGACGGGATCCACAGGGATCATTGAGTCCAACTACACAGCACCATGCTCAGGAGTCACAATATGTGCCTGAGAATATTGTCCAAATCCTTCTTAAACTCTGTCAGGCTCGGTGCTGTGACCATTTTCCTGGGGAGGCTGTTCCAGTGCCCAACCACCCTCTGGGTGAAAAACCTTTTCCTAATATCCAGCCTAAACCTCCCCTGATTCAGCTTCAGGCTGTTCTCTCAGGTCCTGCCTCTGGTCACCAGAGAGGAGAGATCAGTGCCTGCCCTTCCTCTTCCTCTCACAAGGAACATCCCCTCAGCCTCCTCCAGGCTGAACAGATCAAGTGACGTCAGCTGCTTCTCACACAACTTCCCCTCAAGGCCCTTTGCCACCCTCACTGCCTTCCTTTGGATAGTCTCTAGTAGCATTATATCTTTTTTTCTATTACACTGCCCAAAACTGCCCCCAGCACTCGAGGTGAGGCCACAGCAGTGCAAAGCAGAGCAGGACAATCCCCTCCCTTGTCCAGCTGGAGAAGCTGTGCCTGATGCTCCCCAGGACATGGGTGTCCCTCCTGCTGTCCCACATCCAGCTTGCCATTGACCAGGATGCCCAGGTTCCCTTTCCATGGCACTGCTCTCCAGCCTCTCACTCCCCAGTCTGTACATCCAGGGCTGTACCATCCCAGCTGCAGAATCTGGCACTTCCCCTTGCTGTACTTCCTATGGTTGGTGATTGCCCAGTCCTCTCATTTGTCCAGGTCTCTCTGCAGGGCCTCCCTGCCCTTGATGCAGTTTTAAACACATTTTCAAGCACCCAACAAGAGGTTACGTTTTTCCTTAAGAGCCAGCCATCCAAACCTGGATGGTACAGTTCTCAAGACTGAGGTTTTGGAAGAGAAAAGATCAAACAAGAGCTGTTCCTATTTCAGGTTTTTAAGGTATAATTTCCACCCATCCTTCCCAATCCATAGCTTTTATCTTCTTATATACTTATACACACATGAGGAATCTGCAAAGAGCAGATTGAAATTAGACACCAAACCTGATATGAAGGCACCACATGCATCTGAGGAAGGATGTGTAGTAGAATATGCTTAAAGAAGAATTCTATAACAACATGTGAATTACATTAAGAATATCTGCCCCTGAAGATTAATAAACACTCACAGTCTGTGAATGACCTCCACTCTCTCAATGGTAGCTAAAATATATTCTTGCCTCTCAGCTGACATGCTCCTTTTTGGAGTGTCAGTTTTCCTGTACATGCTGATTTTCCATCCTCCTAACTAGTTCTGATGGCCTGTCCCTCCTGCTGCAGCTCACAGTTTGTTATTCTGAAGACCCTTGCTGTGAGAGGTCCTTGGCTAGGAAGGACACCATGGCTATAATGACATTTTACTTTTTAGTATCCTCACCTCTAAAACAGAGATAGCTCAACCGAGAGCTATGTGGTTCTGTTTGTCTGGGTTTAAAAGGCACCTAGAGCATCCAGGATAGCAGACAGGTGCTCTGAATTGATATTTTTAGAATTGCATACTATGGTTTCACTTTATATATATCTACATTAAATCCATTCAGCACAAAAAATCATTTTGAAGAGCAACTGTTCTTTCCACAAGAGCAGTTTCTATTACTCTCCACCTATTTTCATCCTGCTGAGAAGCTGGTGAATCTGGTGAAAGCAGACATGATCACAGGTATCTTTCCAGTAAAACATGAAGAAGGAGTCAAGAACAGTTCCCAAGAACCCACAGTTCGAAATTCATATGTATAAAATCTTCTAAACTGTAAAAAGAATTTTTTTTTTTTAACAGAAAAAAAAAGGTCTCTTAGTTGGAGAAGAGCTTCACAGCGTATAATTCAACTTCTGTTTCAAAAATGAAAAGCAACACAAACATATTTTTTCACCGTTCAAATTCTGTCATAGACTCCACAGAAAACAAACCTTTGCAGTATCCAAGACCCAAACCTGGAAGAAGCCTCCATTCTCCATTAGCCAGAGAGACTGAATGTGGCAGATTGTGCCTCACCTTTCAAACTCAGCTATTTATCTGCGCCGGCAAAAATAAAGAACTTTGAATGCTGTCTCCTGCATCACATAACCCTCTACACCTAACAGCATTACCATGACAAAAAGAGTACTTATGATTCCTCCTACACAGGAGCAGAGGAAGAAAAACTTGTAAATTGGCAGTGACATCATCTGCTAGAAAGTGATTCACACTTCATGAAACAGCAGGGAAAATGAAATTTACTCCCAACCACCACAAAGCTCTTTCACTGAATCAGTGTGTGGCAGAAATGATAGTAGGAGACATAAATCCTTTCTCTATTTTCGAAAGACAAGGATTGTGTAATGAGCTAGAGTGCATAGAGCAAAATTACCATATACTGTCACTGAAATATATTTCCCCTGTGGTTTTGCCAAAAAAAGGTATGAAGCCAGGATAGAAAATAAAACAGGTGATGCTGGAGGCAGAAAGTGGATTAATACGCATCACCAGCGTGACTGGCTTACAAAACAGTGCCTTGCATGACTGACAGCACCAGAAGAGGAGCTGTTTAATATTCTCTCTGAAGTTGCCCTCTCCTCAGAACACAGCCACACCTGAATACACTGCAACCTCCACATCCTCTGCTCTGCTGACAACGTGCTGAGGGAAGTGGAGAAAATTTTAACACGTGGAAGATAACGTTTCTTCACATCTCTCTGAACCCTGCTGGACCCTGGCGAAAAGAGAAATGAAATAATTGCCTCGTTTTCCTACTGAATTCTTCAGATACAGATGTAACTACTATTTATATTATAGCGGTGCCCATGATGAGCAGATGTTTGCTGTCAGATGTGAAGGGTCTTGCCTTGCCTCAGAACTGTGGTTGATTGAATTACGTGGCTTCCAGGCAGGTATCATTTTGTGTCCATGGGTCAAAGCTTTGCAATCTCCTAATAAATTAGGCATGAGCACCATGCAACAGGAGAGAACTCTAAAAAGTTGCCGTTTATGAAGATAAATAAAGCTGCCTCCACTCTCGCAAATCTACCTTCAGCGAGAACCACCACATGCTGAAAAGAGTGATATTTATCAAGCTCTGCAGAGAAGGCAAGTCTGAAGCTCCATTTCTGTGTCGAAGAGAAGGAAACAAAAGATTAAAAAGCTGTAAAAACCTACATTTTTCCTTTTAGCTCCCAATGCTCTGGTCTGACACGACAGAAGGACCCCAAACATAGAAGGACATGTGACACTACTTTGGGCCAAACCTCAGCAATCAGGTTCTGAAGGCTACCATACAAAAGCAACCATGATTTCAGCAAACCATTAATCTGGACATTAGTCAAAAAGTTTCCAGAACTTTGAGAACCAAGCTGGGCACTGATTCAAGTAAGTGAGACCTTGAACAGAGTTTTGCCACAACAACCATATACATTTTATTGTTTCACACAGTTTTTATGGAAAAACTCAGCTGTACTGACAGCTCTTGTCATGATTCAGTGTCCTTTTTGGAGCACTGCATTGACAAGCTGGCAGCTGGCCACAAGCACAGGAAGAAAATAAATGAAATGTACCTTCCTGTTTCCATCCAATTTTGGAAAAGGCACTTAAATGGTGAAAAGTGGTTGGTCAGCCCACACCTGCTACAAGTTCCTTTCTTCGACTTTTTTAATCAACTACCAATGTTAATAATGTAAGGCTTACACAAATTATTGGTTCAGTATAACCTCCTTCAAAATTATAAGCTCTGACAGAAAAATTAAATTAAAGCACTATATAAAGCACACAATTGTATAAAAGATGCCTAGGACATATAGAAATTAATCTGAGCTTCTTATAATTTTAAACCAAGCTGTGCCTCTCTCAATGCTGGAAGTAGAAAAGGAGTTATGTGAGCATGACTCCTCCTGGACTGGTCAGTCCTTGCAGGAAATGTTCTCTGCTCACAGAACACTTTTCTGGGATATAAACTTCTCCTGTGGGATATAAACTTCCACTAGTTCAATGAGCACTACACAGCATGCACTGTACTTCTGCAGGCCTTACTGTGTTTAGACTCAGGCAAGAATCCCTTTATTTCAATAATAGTTGTATTATTAGTAAAAGCCTATGTTTGTTTACACAGTTTTAGAAGTTACTGTAATAGATATTCTCTGCCATTTCATAACATTTTTCAATAGTATTAAAAAACCAACCTAATAAATAATTATGAAACAGTCATATAATCCACACTTCACTATTATACAGCTGTAGAAGTGGAGTCTCCCCGATCAATAAATGGATAAAAGGAGAGGCAAACCAATTACTGCTTCTTCTGAAAAACAACCTCTGCCTCCACATACCTCTGTCTCCTCTCTCAGAACAGAAAGTGGAAATATTTGCTCTGTGTCACACTGCTGCCTGTCTCTTTGGTGACCCAGCAGAGGAAGGATCACCAGCAACCTTGTTGTCATTTTTACTGGTCTTATCAGAGTGCAGTAAACTACTAATCCTGGCTTTAATAGCAGTCATATTCATTGGGGTTGTTTCTTCTTTTTTTTTTTTTTTTTTAAACACTTTTTGCACCTCAGTAAAACCCACAGAAACCAAAACTTGTGTTAGAGTACTTAAGTGCACAGCAAGACAGTTCAAAGTAACATTTTCCTACAGCTAGGAAAACACAATATACCTATCACTCTAATATTTACCACTAATGAATCCCTAAATCTAAAC
Organism: Chaetops frenatus; assembly: GCA_013400775.1. Lineage (NCBI taxonomy): Eukaryota > Metazoa > Chordata > Aves > Passeriformes > Picathartidae > Chaetops > Chaetops frenatus. Next base: position 28,168 of record VZTR01027399.1, on the reverse strand, counting down.
TTCAATGTCAAGGTCAGGTTTTTTTGGAAATGTCAGGCCCTACAAGGAAATAACATACCTGGAGGCAGAGGAATGTTTATCTACAGATTCAAGAGATGACATGTCATCTTTTAAACAAAGGGTTTATTTCAGGATTCTGGCTCAGTTCAAATTGTTACTAACACAGATTTTATATTAATAATAATAAAATTGAAATGAAAATAAATTTAAAAAATAAAAAGCAGGCTGATCCTTCGAAGGATAGTTTAATAAACCTTAAAAGCTTTCTTCTGTGCTGGTTGACCTCAGTGATGTAACACACAGTCCTGACACTCCCAACCAGCAGTCCTCAGAGAACTGGGGGAGATCCACAGCACAGGATGTCCAAGGAAAGGACAATTTGTAGCATTTCTATTATCCATTTGGCACACAGTTGCAGCTCAACACACAGGCAAAGCCGTTGCAGTTGCACGGAATATTTATGTTGTCTCCTAAACAAGATGGATAAAATTTCCTTGTCACAACGTGGCTGTCTTAATTTTTGACTAATGGGTGGCTTTAACATCAATAGGATATTTTCCTGGAAAAGAAGATATCATTGTACACTTTTTTCCTCTAAAGAACAAAATGTTTCATTTAGTCCACTCCAAATTTTAAGAAACTATAGCCCCTTTCAGCATGTGCATTTTTAACTGTCTCTTACCCTACACTCTGTAAGAGTGACTTATTAAGCAGACAACAGCTGCAACCACTGGTTATCAAAAAATCATTCTCTAGGACAAACTCTCTTTTAAAAGCACCCATACTAATCAGCCTAGGGTGACACTTACAAGCAGACTGATCAAAAGAAAAATGTACAGAATCCAGTGCAGCAGATATTAAAGCAGAAAAAAAAAAAAAAAAAAAA
>VZTR01027399.1:0-14696 GCA_013400775.1 Chaetops frenatus | reverse complement strand
AAAAAAAAAAAAAGAAAGAAAGTGAAGATTCATTCCAAGACACTGGAGTCTGTAAGTGTCTTACTATGGACCTCAGTGAATAGTTTTTATACAAAAGCTTGGAAAAATACAAACATTCAGCTCAGTCTTGGAGTTCACGTGTTGCTTGGGAGTTCCTTCCTCACGCATAAAAGCATTGCAGATTACAATGTTTAACATTGAATCTTCATAGTTTCTGGATTTATGTAGTAAGGTAGCATGTATTGTGTAACAGCATTGTCAATAATTACAGTAAATAAATTTTAAGTAGTGGAAGACACACTTGCAGATTGAATTTGTTTCTATTTCTCTCCCTTGTGCATGGAGAGGGACAGGACTGTTCCTGCCTGGGGGTGCCAGATGATCCTACCCCTCCTGGGAAAAGACATTTCAGGCCTCAGGAGAGCTGGCATGCCATCTGCATGGCTCATCCTGTAATTCTCCTCAAAACCTTTCTGGTGAACACCTCAATGCTGCAGGACCCAAAGCAGTGAGTCCCTGCTGGCACACGTAGGCACACACAGGGCTCACACCTCAGTGAGACATCCACCTGCCCAAAGCTGAATGAACTGTGAGCCTTGCTGAAGTCACCTCCTCATCAGGGAGGCACAGGGGGTGTGTTTATTATTGTTTGTCCAGTGGCCCATCAGATCCTGCACATTCAGTGCAGGTTTGTGACCTTATTGGAGATTTTAAAAAGCATTTGGTTGTTTCACCTGTCTTGAAGCAGATGGAAGAGGAGACAAAGTCTGCTGGCACCCAAGGAAAGTTCTGTCTCATGACTAAAGTCGGAGAACATTTACATTCAACCTGTACTTTCTTGCTCCAAATCATTCTGAAGAATGTGGAGAGGATCCAGTGCAACAGCAAAACCCCTCAGTAGCTTTTCCGAAGGGGATGAAGATGAAAGAAGAGTCTGTATTTTTTCCTGATTGTAATATTTTGCCTTGTTCACTAAAGACTCTCTGCCCACTTAAAAAAGAGTAATTTCCCAAATTAATAATGCAAAAAAGCCTGTTTCCATTTGCGTCCATTGGCCTCCTAAAACAACACCATCTGTACCCTGCAGCTTTTCCCTTCTTGAGGACACAAGAGGACATTAAAGTCGTCATGTCAATCAGGACTACATCCTGCAGCAATAAAAGAGCTTGTCATTCTGCCCAGTGCCAGGTTTGACGTGCTGGAGAGAAGGGTCTCAAAGCTGGGCCCTGGAACATGACAATTTCTCCACAGGAAGAAGAGAAGTTGAGATCTGACCTTTCTGCCACAGTGCTTTCAAAAGCCACCTTCACACATTAAGGAACAGCTTATTGCTGGGTATTAGCCAGGATCACCGAGGTCAAATATGCCTGATCAGGGATTTAGAAATTCTGCTATTTGCACCAGCTGGACAATTTATTCCATACCTGCTTATTCTCTCCTAAATCATGACTGACTGGTGCTCCCGTCACGTTTTATGCTGAAACCGTATAACAGGCTCAGTTTCTCCATCCCCTGGGTACTCTTCCTGTTCCTGATAAAACATGATAAACAGACTCTTACCTAACCTTGAGTTGACAAGGCCTTTAAAGCTTGCAATATATCATTCTTCCTGGGACTAGAAATGTGGAGAGTACTCACCTGCTTAAGCAATCTAAAAACAAATTCAATCTGCAAGTGTGTCTTCCACTACTTAAAATTTATTTACTGTAATTATTGACAATGCTGTTACACAATACATGCTACCTTACTACATAAATCCAGAAACTATGAAGATTCAATGTTAAACATTATTAAGATTCAATATGCCCTGGATATATCTTACATAATAGAAAATCAGATTTAGCATGGCACTATTAAAAACATTTTTCCCTTCAAGGAGTCCTAGCCTAATATTTGGTTTTGTTTGTTTTTTTTTTAATACAAGATAGAAATCCTAAAGCCTTCTGTTTCAAATTGTAAGAGAATAGAACAAGAAAGGCTGCACTGCATCTGCCCTCCAGCACCTCCATTACCTCCAGCAAACCTTTACAGGGAGAAACAAGCAGATGAGGAAACTGCCTGAAGACAATTCCAGCACAAGCGAAGGAGCCTCTCAGATGGAGGTAGAAGGAAGTGGCTATTTGCTGGGAGAAACTGTCATGAGAAAAACAACTGTAGGAGTGGGGAAGTGGATTTGAGAAAGAAAATAAACACATCAATTTGGGAATTATTACCTTCAGGGGTGGACTGGAGCAAGTGAGAGTAAAGGCTGGATCCAGTCTTTGCACTTTCAAGGTTCATTTCTCATACTCTCTGAATAGGTTGGTCCACAGATCTGCTAAAATGTGTTTCTGTCCTAAAATGTCCCAGACAGACTGAAGCAAAGCAGCACTATGCACTGCAGTAACGAGGATATCTCCCTCCCACACATGCACAATTCACTGCTAGGGATTTCACACAGCACACTCTAAAACTATATTTGTCATCTGTGATCTATTAAACCTCCTATCTAGAGCAAGCTAATGAGATTTTCTGAAAAGTTGCCAGCTACAACCAGAACTATGGTCAGAAAGGATTACACCCCAAGTTGCATTCACATATATAGCACATGCTGTTTGGATTTAGAAAGCACTACAGGAACAATTTGCTGAGACATCATGGTACCATGCCCAGATTATATCATTTTATAAGAAAGAATCAGGGAAGAATTATCCCTTTCCCATGGGTGTAAAAGGAAACAAAATAATAAATAAATTTTTTAAAAAAGGGTTGCTCTGAAAGTTTGTAACATGCAGGACAAGAAAGTCTTCCGTTTGTGAAAGGAATGGCATAGGTGTCAGTCAGTGGCCATAAAAAGATCCAAATTAGACCTGAAAACTGGGGATTTGCACCAGGGAAAACAAAGAACAAGGAAATAGAGCAGGCAAGCCACAGACTCCCTACCAGCATCTGAAAGCAAGGTGTGCACCTAATGAGGCTGGAGAAAATGGCCTTTTGTCTGCCGAGTGCATGGACACAGCAGCAAGAAACCTCTGAAGCAAACTCTCATTAATTTTCCTGTGCTCCAAGGAAGGCTTCCAGCTCCACAGCTGGGTGGTGGTGAGTGATGTATAGGGACAGCACAGTAAATCCAAGACAAAATGCCAGCTAAAGCCAGGGGCTGGAGGGCTAGAGGCCAAAATTGCTGCAGAGAGGGGCACACACCATGAGTAAGTTTGCCTTTGGAGCAGGCATGGAGCTCTACAGGAAGGGGATGCTCACACAGACCATGCCCAGCCCTCTCTCCTGAGACCACACATCCTTCTGTCACTGCACCACCAGCAGAGGGACAGCACTCAGAGACAGGAGTCACCAAGCCCAGGTACGGAGCAATACTTAATCCAATTTTCAGGGCAGGAAAACCAACCCCTGAAATTATTCATTTTTTCTTCAATGCCTTTGGTTGGTTCCATTCTGATAGTCTGAGGAGCTGGCAGTGCAGGAACCTGGCCACCAGGTTAAAATAGGTATTTGAGTCAAATCACTGGCAGCAGAAGTGACCTTCTCCCTCTTAGCAGAGAACAGCTACTTCTGAGGTTGCTTTGGGTGCACTTATCAAAGATGTAGGTTGCATCTGTTCTGTGTGACAAGCTCAGTTATCAACATTTCAGAGGCATCTCTGTGGGGTATCAAGTAATACCTTGAGCCTAAAGTAATTAAAAAATCTACTGTTCAATTTTATTCTTCCATAATGAAAGATATTATCTTTTAATTATGCATCCACCCAATCACCAGGTCCAACACCCCCTCATTTCCATTTCCAAAAAACAATTAAAAATTAAAATATCTTCTCGGTATGGAGACCCCCCACTAGCCCACTGCCAGGCTTTGCCTGGAAACTTCCACACCTTTGCTCAAAAGCAACCTTTCTGCTTCACTTCTTCTTGATTTACACTGGCACATTTGCTTTTTATCCTTCTGTTCCATGTGAGCCTCTGAAATGTTTTATGTCCCCATAAGGATGAAACAGAAGTTGGTCTTTTCTGGTTTACATTTGGGGGAAAGGCAGCAAGAAATCTTTACCTCTCCAGCACATGTCATATAAAAATCATGGGAAGATTTGCAGCCTGCTCCGTGCTGCTTGATGTTTCCTGTATCTCCACTTCTTGGGAAGGATGGACAGGGAAGCAGCAAGCTCTGAAACAGCAGATGAACACAGTCTGGAACACACTGAGGCTTCTCTTTGCTTGGTCTATTGCCTCTGGAGGAACTAGACAATCACAGGCCAGCCTGGAGACTGCTGGTGCCTCCCCAGAGATGAATATTGCTGAGGATAGAGCACAGATCTTCAACAAATTTATGACTCCACTTCTACTACTTCTACTACTCATCTGAATATTGTAATAACTCGGCTTCTGTGTTACTCTGTTCCTAGAAATAGCACTTCTTTTCTTTTCCCTATCTGCAGTGCTATTTCAATAGTATTTTTCTTGGTGTTTAGGTAATCTCAGCTAACACAGCTATGCCCTAATGTTATTAAAAATGCCATCCAACCATGAAGCAGTTAGACAGCAATCAGATATAACTTCCAGTCTTGCAATGCAGCTTCACCCTCTAACATCCATGGATTACAGGAATCCTGGAGCAGCCCAGGTCGATTTACTCTGCTAATGGTGGGCACAAAGAGCCTACACACAGAGCATGTTTACTACAAAGTTAAGGTACATTGAGAAATTATGTGGATTTCAGTAAATATTTTCTTATGTCTTACACTTTGAAGAGTCAGACCATGCTCTCGCTGCTTCTGGCAGGAAGATGCAGTTGAGAGGGAGGCTCCACACTGGAATTCCTTCACCTCATAAAAATACTCTATTGGAAACCTATAGGGTTTCCAAAGGAATAGGAAAGGAAGATCACAGCAAACTACTTATGAAAAGGGCAGAAAAGGGCCTACAGAAAATACTGGTGGATGTTCACTGAGAGCTGAACAGGTAACTTCATTGGCATCAGCAGGTCCTTCTGTTCCTCTGGTATGAAAGAAGGGAGCTTTCTATTTTTAGGATATTATTAATATTTACCTAGAAATTAATCTAAGAACACCCACACAGACTAGAATCCCAACTTCTAAACAATTTTTTATTCAAGATATTTTCCATGGGATGAGTAGTAGAAATTGCCACCTGAAATGTATTTACCCCATTTCAAGATCTCATTTCTGTTCAAGATCTGAATTCAGACCAAGCTCTCTGCTCAACAAATAGCAAAAGAAAAATTGGGCTAGTTTGACCATAAACATGTACTAGCTGAAATAGTTCTATATTAAATTTTGTAATACTCCTCATGCCCAGTATCATCTTTCTTGCAACCTCTGTCCCCAGGGCATGTAGTGTCTCAGAAGGTCTAAAAGAGGAAAAACTTTTCAGAAACAACAATATTCAAAGGTGTACAAATGTATTTGCTATTTCAGTTATCTGAGTTTTTATGTATTATCCCTGTTCTCCAAAACAACCAGAAAATAGAAGTCACAGTTAAATAATTTATGAAATTATAAAGTAATAATAAAAAATCTTGGGTTTATAAAAGTATAAAATTGCAGGAGTGTAGACTCAGGTCCACTGTATAAGCATATCAATAGCATATTACTTTTATTATCATTATGATCATCAAACCCAGGAGGAGAAACTGCCCATGGAAAAACAGGGTTGTGTTGAACAATCAACATAGTGCAGCTCACAAATGCATTTATAGGAGTACTGAAAAGAATATTGGTAGATTTCATCTTGATGTTAATTTGCACTAAAATTCATCTGAGAAGCCATTATAGCCATAAAGGGTAGTAAAGCAGGCTAATAATACTATTCAAAAATAAAAACGAAAAGCATTTTTAATAGCTGAGCTCTGGTTTGGCATTAAAATACATTGGTGTGATGTATCAACAAAAAGCCTAAAACTGCAGAAAATGGAGAGAGTAATATGTACTATTCTCTTCCCCGACTTTTTCTGAGGTGGTTACTTAAAATACATAAAAAAATCACTGAATACCTAAGGAAGCAGTTCAGATTCGATGTTTTAAAAAATCCCTTATTTCCCTTGGCTGATACATCTAAAATCACTTAGTTTAGTGGGAAAGAAATTCACTAGACAATTTAGAAAACTGTTTTGCAATGGTTACAGTACTGGAACCTGACTGGAGTCTCATTTTGATCCATGATAAAATCATCACCCTCTTCAGTAGGAAGTAGAGCTGATCAAAACTATTTCACAGACAGAAAGTTCATCAAAACCCACAGGTTTGGTGGTAATGAAAATATAACTTAGGAGATATTGAACCGGTCATGTATTTGCTTGCCATTCATGAAATGGTTTAAAAAAAGAAAAGAGAAAGGGATTTTAGAAAAGTTTAAAGACTTTTGTCTCTAAGAAGACACAATGTTTTATGGTCATATGTAAAAGGAATATTACAACATATTATTCCAAAACAGCCCCAGTTTTGGGACTACCTACAGTTTTAAAATATATAAAATTGGACTTAAGGAGAAAAAAAATATTTATTTTGTTTGAAAAAATGCAAATATCATTTTACAACATAAATTTTATTTTCTAGTCTACCCAAATTATTTTAAATTATTTTGGTTTACAGCTGAGCTATGATGTCCATGTTCTTTGTACTGTCAGATATTTTGACAGGATGTTTTTAAGAATACTTTTCATATTTAAGCATTTAAAAAAGCTTCCTAAGTGATGGAACAGCTTTCTTTTCTCTGAGATTATGCATTATATAAATGCCATAGAATGGACAAAAGTAACACTGAAAATAGGTATCACTTAAGAATAGTACCTAAACATTAAAACCAGAAAAAATAATAATCAATGCAAGTGTCAAATTACCTTTTAGAAGGTGTAATATTTCAGACAGGATTCTTGCTTTTATTTTGCTCTTGATCAGTTAACAGCGTAGCCTACCCTTACATATCCACCCAGAGAGGCATAGTTGATTTTTTAGCACTTACCTTTTGCTCCCTAAGAGATCAAAACACGAAGTCTGATACACACCCCGCCTGCCCAAAAGCAAATAATTAAAAAAGGACATAAGTTTCTTTCTTCCAAATTTTCTGCCAACTGACTTGTACAACATGCTCTCTGTTTGTAAGTATCTGTGACTTGTCTTGCTATTTTTTTAATTTATTTTTTTAGACTCTACATAAGAAAAGCACCCATTTCACCCAAGGTTTTAGAGCTTTTACACACAAAGCCTCTAAGTCAATGCATCATTGTCAGCACACAAACATTCCCAGGGTACATGAGGCAGTGGCTCACACTTCATGCTTCCCCCACAAATATCACTTCCCATGGTGCCTTTCCCTATTCTGGAAATTTTAAAAGGAACAGAGTAGTGCCTTGCTCCAAAACCTAAAAAGTATAGAAAAAAATATTTCAAAGCATAAAGATATATTTTGAAGTTCATGACCAAAAACTCAGTGAGAATTTTTTATGCTCCACATTATTCTTCTACCACTGGGAATCCAGGCTCAGCACCTCACCTGACAATAAAGACACAGAAAGAGAAAATAATAGCATATGTTTTAATTGAAAAACCATCATTTTATGCACTTGACCATCAGGAATTCATCGAAGAACCAAGAATATTGGATCTGTGCTCCAGCCAAGATACACCTCTAATTATCCTAACCTTTTTGAAAAACAACAGGCTTTTGTCATAGCAAAAATATGACAAAGAAATAGATTGAGAGGGAAAGGGAAAACTTTAAAGTTGTCGTTGAGAGTCTCAGCTTTCAGTGGAGAAGAAAAGCTAGTTTAGACTTGGGGAAACCTCCCCTAAGAAAACCAAACTGCTGTCTGTGACGCTTTCAAGTCCCCAGAAACCTTGAAAGGTTTCTCTTCACAATAGGCTGCCCCATGCATCTTTGCAAGCATTAACTGTTTATTCAAGGCACGAAATAAAGGAAAAAATGCATGATATCAAAGCATTAGGCTCGAGAAAGGTTAGAAGAGAATGACACAGAGGATTAGGCAAGCAGGGAGAGAAGATGTCATCAACATGAAGCAAGATTGGGAAGGAACTTACAAAATAAGCAACTCTTTTTAGTTAAGAAGTTTGGGAAATATTATCTGTGTTGTGTACTCCAACACATATGAGGAAGATGCTGTGTGTTGCCTGAGGATGCCAGGGACACTAAAGAAAATGCAAGTCCCTGTGGCAACAGGACACAAAAAGAAGGACACGGTTTCACCACAATCAAGAGAACAGCAGAAGCCCCTAGAAAGGAGGTCCTTTTATTATGGACTCACAATTTATAGGGTTTGCAAAGTGAGAGAGGATTGGAAGATGAAATCCCACCTCTCAACCAGACTGGCTAGGTGACTAGTCAGTCAGTTTCCCTTCTCCACAAAGGAATGTAAACAAAGTTAGTGGTTTTAGTACAATGTGTGAGAAAATCTGACTCGAGAATATAAACTTTTCAGAAGGCTTTCAAAAACAGGGCAACAAATCCCTGGTGAACGTTCTCCCTAAACTGATGACCAACCCATGCAGTAAAAATAACAATATTTTTACCACATTTTAGACAAAGATGTATGCTGAAGACAGTCTAGTGAAGAGCAGTGAAATGAGGCTTGTTGCAAACTCTGGACAGAGAGTGAGAAGCTCTGCTTTGCCAAGTTGGGGTAACCCTTTGCAGAGAGTTTTGGCCTTTGCCTCAAAGGCAGAGGTAGAAATGTTAAGAAACAGCTGGAGTTTTATACAGTGTGGAATGTGAACTACCATGGTTTCAAAGTGAGAGATCCCCATTGAACAGGAAAAGGGAGAACTTTCTGAATTCCAGCCACTGCAGGCTTCAGACAACTCGAGAAGAGGGCTGCCAGCCTGTCCTTAGTTTACCATTACCAAGTTTACTGTGAAATATTTCCTATATCTGATATTGTAACTGGTAACTCTTCTTCTGATGAAAAAAAATATTTTCTAGCATTTGTACTTTTACAACACTTTATGCTGGCAAAAAAATATTTGATGGGGTGTTTTGCTCATCTCAAAACACCGATGAAAGCTCTCTCCTTCTGTGACCCTCAGAGACTTGGAGTCCCTGCACTCAGCCCTGGCTCTTATTTTTCCTTTAATCCCACCTAGAGTCACTCAAAATGGTGCAGCATTTACAATAATGTGCTGAAGCTTTTCAAGTCCATCTGATGAAATATTATTAATAATTCATGCTAATATAATAAATCATTTATGTTTCTGCAGAAAAATTTATCACACTGTCTTGCCTGAAACTCTTCTCCTTTGAGGTCCTATTTGTCATACACAAATACCACTGGCAGAACTCAATCAGAAAACATGTTTCAGACCTTAGGAGGTAGGAGTGCTCCCTGATGACAGGATTGCTTTTGTAGGGTAAATTCTGCATGATTGTAAAACTTCTTGAGTAACATTTCTTGAAGTTTAAAACCCCAACAAAGATTGAAAGCTCAGGAACAGAAATCCATAGGAATACAATGGTCTTCCACTGTATTATTGAATAGCCATGGACAGAAGGGCACATGCAGGGGATGTTAACTGAGCATCAGTAGCATTTAGAAAATTACACCCCTTTGAAAACATTGCAATTAGTTATAAAGAAGATTTCATGGCTTCCTATAAGTATTTAGGATTGACCCCATCCTTCTCAGGATATTAGATGGAGAAGTGGTTTGTTACTGAAGAACTTTTCAATGATGATTAGAATAAAATAATCTAGACCACCTCTTCAAGAACATCATATTCATTGTCTAGCATCCCTTTTTGTCAGACACAAAGACAGAAGACCCAAGCAACTCCAGGCCTTTACCCGCCTTTCACGTCTGACAGCAAGATAAGCAAGGATTTAATTCAGGCTTTTCTATTAATCATTGTCCATAAAAAATGGGGTTCATGGTCAATCAAGTTTTTTTCTTTCCACCTTCTTAATATTATTTACCAGTCCCTGGTTCTGCCCTAATGGTGACTGCCTAACCTTGACCTGTGTGCTCTTGTGAGCTCAGTGTAGATTTCCATTAAGACAACACTGGCAGCAGCATTTGAGGCAATTACTGCACTGTGAAAGGGGGCAGAAAACTCCCATGGCTGCTCAAGTAAAACAGAAATACCCAAATTCTCCCACCAGTCCTCCTCAGCTGAATGCGCTTCAACAAAGCAAGACCTCCATTCAAGTCACTGTTTACTTTAAGCTGATAGCCAGAACTCAGTCGTTATTGTTATTACTCTGCAAAGACCTTGGTTGCTTTAAAAGAATGCCTGTTACTTCACCTCCACTTTTGTAAACTCATATTCTTCAATCTCCGTTTGTCCCTGAGGCCTCTCTTTCCCATTGTGGGAAAAATCAATCGTTTTCTGTCTTTTGCCAGGACACAGTGGCAATTTCCCCCCCAACAAACTCATAGTAAATTGGGTATTCCTGCCTTCCCTACAGAAGGGATTGCAAAATGTATGGCAAAAGTCCACGGAATCTCCAGGCTCAATATTTTAGGGTTGAAGGTCTTTCTCGGGTACAGTCTGAACTAACATCTGAAGAAATATTTCTTTGCTTTGTTCTCAAACTAAGTAACCTTGTCTGACTCTTTGGCCCCACGTCTTCCCTTTGAGAGCCTCCTTTCATTTAGCAAGATGCTCACAGGAACTTAACCAACTCCACAAAAAGAGCTGAGCCCTGGAAGACAGCTCTGGCAGGTAAGAGGAATGAAGGCTTGAAAATTTCAGCAAATCTCCAAGAGGTGCAATAACAATGCTCAGCACATTGTCATCTTTCCTGTCATTCTTGGGTCAGTAATAGAAATCAATTTCTATATGAAACCAGCAGACCCTGGAGCTAGAATATTGCTGCAGGTGTTGGACGTCCTTTTATTTGAAAGCCTTCTCATGCCAATTTTTAAAAATCACTGGAGTTCTCAGCTCTGCACATAAGGTATGACTTCTTTTTGTGCACAATATGAGAATTCAATTACTGTGGGACCTATTCAAAGAATAGAACTTGAAAGCTTCAGCATAAATTCAAGTGGTGTTCAAGATGGATAATACACTTCAGTCAGTAACATCTGCATATCCAAAATGCTGCACTACCCAGCAGAGCAATCAAGCCCTCTCCACAAACTCAGCAGGGCAGCTTTCCAGTCTGCTGGCTAAAAGGTCAGATGTTAAACTGGTTTCACAATACTACAGGAAATCTTAGAATCTAACAGAAGAAAATAAGCCCTTTGCAGGCTGTGACAAAGGTTAGAGTAGTACATGGTTTGAAAAGGAGTGACAACAGCTTTAGGATAATAAAACACAGTAAATACTTTTGTTGTCTGTTATACTATTGACAAGTAAAATTACACCAAGTCCATTATTTCAGTTTATGGAATAGGCAAAAGTATGTTTGCATTTTAGCTAGTCCCTTAGCTTGAAAACATAAATGGAAAGTGCTGATTGTGATGGATTTTTTATTACATATTTATTTCAATGAACTGAGAAATATAAGAAAACTACCATTTCTGGCTGATGCACGATCTTGTTTCCCCCTGCCTCTAATGTAAAAATGAGAAAGCTGAAGCACTTAAATGCCTTAAGAGCATATATTGAAGTCCCAGAAGTACTTTGGCCATTCTGCACTGCTGCAGAGGTGAGCATTGAATTGCCTTTTGACTTTAAGCCAATTAACCCAACCATACATGAAGAATGAAGTCCTAGCAAGATAATTTCATCCATTTTAAACAGCTATAAAAACAGAACACTGACCCTGAAACAGATTTAGCTACATCCTTGTGCGTATACCACAACAGCAACTGAAATTCACTTTGTTCCGTCTTGCGAACATGTAAAACAAAACTAAAGGTGATTTAGCCCCATTCCAAGAGTAGTAAACCAACCCCCAAACAAATCATAGCTCAATTTGTACTTTACAAACCTCACTTTTCAATGGGCCATCTGTGTATGTGTCCACAGATGCCACAGAGTGTTTTATTCCAGGTTTGCACCTTAAATATCACCTCCAAGACAGCTGATTAATACCATCCAGCCTTTTCTTTCTAGTAGTATTTCTAGTACTTTTCAGCTTGGAATTATTGAAACACTGACCTTTATTTAGCACATTAAATTACTGTTAGCAAATCAAGTCACAGCTTCTGGTCAACTGGAAATGGAGATGTTTTCCCTCATGGTACTTCTACCTCTCACCCACCCTGGAGTATTTTGACCCAACTGGAAAAATTTATACAGATTTGCTTTGTCATTTATTTGAGGTCAATGCAGATTTTTACTGAATTTCCCATTAAAAAAAATCTCTTCATTTTAAACATGAAATTTTTTATTTTACTGATATTTTTTAATCTTTTTTGTTTGTTCTCCCTCTTCTCTTTTTGACAGCTTGTGTGTGTGTATGTGACACAAAAACGGCCGCTAAAGTCAGCTTAATTTGCAGATAGCTTCATATAATCTAAAAGTCGTACATAATTTATCAGAAAAAAAAAACTTTATGAAGCTCTTTCAATAGCCTTTTAATTACAACAGAGCAAAGCACAGGAGAGGTGAGAAAATTGAAACATGATTATTTTATAAACAAAACAACAACTGTGCACAAGCTCTAACAAGGAATTTCCGCTCATTTTTCAATTCACTTGGATCCTCTTGTCTTTGAAAGGGATGCCACGCCAAACTCAGTAAAGGTTTCTTTCCAGAAAAATGACCTTTATGCCAGGACACATAATTTGCATAGCAACAGCAGGTTATGTGTATTATTTACCAATTCCTTAGCAGCCCAAGTGGGCTGTCAGCAATTTCAAGCAATTTTCAGAATTCATATAATTTAAAGGTATAACTCCTGAGCAGACACAATTACAATACAGGCAGAGGCAGTAGACCATATATTACCAATTCACACACAAACACAATATGAGATTTGCAGTGGCATGATGGTCTTACTGACCTGCTGAAGGGATGCTGGATGAAATATTTGTTGGAAGTATCTTTACTCTCTCCTATTTGACAAATGCCACTGGCCTTCCAGCAGGGCACTGGAGTGTAAGAGGATGTCTGGGCAGGGTGGTATGCCATGGTCAAGGGAAATGTGCCATTAAGTAACTATATTTATTATAAATTGCCCCTGAGAGGTACACACTTGCACAGCAGATGATGCTCTTCCCAGAAAAGTCAGCACAGCCAGAAGAAAAGTCTGTTCCTTAGAAAATACCTGTTGGATAGGCTTATCAAATTCATGTGTTCTCTCTTCATGAGAATATTTCTATCCAGTAATTAAATTTGAACAGAATAAACCACTCATACCTTGGCAGCTGCCAGTTAACACCTTAAGAGCTCACATTAAAGAACCTACATAGTTTTAAGACAGGATTTATTGCAACAAAAGAAGACTCAGATGAATTGTTGATATTACACAGCATTACTGACATGGTGTTGTGAGGCTTTTATTTAACTCAATAACAGATGGCTCCATATATTCACTTGGAGCAATATACGCTGTCTATGTGAATTTCCAGCATGCCTGCCTATTTCTCAGCTGTAACTGAGTGTGGGTGCCTTTCCCAAAGGTGCCAAACTGATTCGGAAATTAAGGAGTTCAAACAACAATCGTTTAAATGAGCTCTCAGAGTGACCTCTGGGGTCAAGCCCAGTTTATAGATGGGTACTGGTATCCCTGGGCCCAGCTCCCTGCTTAGTAGAGGGGTTTGGTTCTGCAAATTAAGCCCTGGATATAGTTCAGTACCTTGCAATTCGTAAATGATAGATGAGCTTGGTTTTCCAGCTGAAAAGCTGATCAAGTGACATTCACAAAAATAAACAAGCATTTGCTACTCAGAGAGCATGTCCTGGAATATATTTCTAAGTGTTGCCAAAGAGACAAGGAAACTGATAACAAGGATGGTTTGCTTGCCATTATTCATCATAAATGTCAGAAAAGACAAAAGTTTAAAAATAAATAAAAAAGCTGATGGTCTGATGACTTAGTTGTGGGTGATGATAACAGAAAGTGCGATCACTTGCAAAAAGATCCCATCTTGGTCCTTTGAGATATTTCAAGCAGGGAACAGAAAAATATGTACTTCATGGCAAGTATTGCCTGGCAATATACTTCATCTTTCCCAGTTCATGGCTTTAGAATATAAGCAGTGCTGGATGTAGAGGTACTTACAGTCATGCACACCCATACAGAGCAGCCCTAGAGGAAGGTATTCCCTCACCCTAGCACAACAGCAGAATTATGAGGAAGTTTTTTGAGGAGTTGAAATTTCAGCTCCTTGCTTGTATAAGATATTAGGAAGCTCCTTGGGCCCTGTGGCCAGGCAGAGGGTGAGCAGGTAGACAGGAAGGATAGGGAATCTTGAACCTTGTCTCGGTGCCCAGTGACTGAGTGGGAGAACGACCAGCTTATTTTATGACAAAGAAAGTTAGCAGAGATATCAGCAAACTGGCACTGGCATGTCTTAACTTAAAGCTTAGTTAATTTATGCATTGATGTCAGTCATAGACACACAAAATCACAGGATCAGATAAGCTGGAAAAGACCCCTGAGATCATCAAGTCCAACCTATGACCAAGCACTACCTCATCAACCAGACCATGGCACTGAGTGCAACATCCAGGCTTTCCTTAAACACCTGCAGGGATGATGACCCCAGCACCTCCCTGGGCAGCCTGTTCCAATGCCCAGTCACTCTCTCTGTGAACAATTGCTTCCTAATGTCCAACATAAACC
>VZTR01027398.1:3039-19677 GCA_013400775.1 Chaetops frenatus | reverse complement strand
TTTTTTTTTTTTATTTTAAATGTCACTTTCCTATCATTGACTCTGGATGAGAACATAACAATAAAATAAAGTGGTCTTATGATTTTTTTTAATGGGCAAATGGTCATTCACTGCATGTGTTTTTCTGCCATCTGTCACTGAAATAGCTATACCTTCTAATCACAATTTTATTCAATGCCCCCAGCATACATTGGTAAAGTGTGCTGCAATCAGTTACACATAGAGCTGGAGACATGGTTTTCACCAGGACTCTGATAAATTATCCAGCTGAAACAAATCTAAATGTTCAAGAAGTCTATTTGCCAAGGAGACAACTATGCTGGCTAAATGAAGGAGAAGAAGGAAACAGGACAAGATAATCTGGCACTAATTCTTTCAGTATACTGTAATGGACATTGCACTTGTTGAAAACCAGAAGCAGACTTCTCGATACATAAAAGTCTTGTCATAAAAATTAAAAGCAAGTTTTTAACTTTTATCCTTTTCACTTCATGGGAACAAACAGAAAGCACATTTTGCTCCATTTTTTATACATTTTTGTTCTCTTTTTTTTCAACTGGGTTCCACTGCACTTTATTTTGGTGAATAAGTGATGCAGCTTTTATTACTTAACAGCTCCCTTTCATCCATAAACATTAATTGGTGTCTTGAATTTGAAAGCAGAAAAAAAATATAGAAGCCTAATTTCTCTGAGAAAAAATTGTACTGGAAATTTTACCATCTGGTAGTGCTCGATTATTGAAACTTTATTTTCATTGGTTATGAAAAATAACATTACTACATTCAAGAAAGTAGATTAAATGCTATTAACTTCAATATCTTTTCAAATAAAGTAATCTCTTGGAGTGATAATGGATTTTGAAGTAAGTATTCTCATTACAATATTTTTTACATCCTTGTGTTTTCCCTGTTGACAACATGAATCTCTAAACCTTACATTGCTAATTACAATTACAATATGTGGTATCTGAATACTTGATTAACTTCATACTATATTTAAGGCAGACCAAAAGGCAATTGAAGAATTCTATCACCAAACTTAAAAGGAAGTCCAAAAATAAGGCTTGCCATTTCTTTCGTTTGGAAATGAGCTGCAGAAGATTTCCAGAGTAAAGCCACCATCTATTCAAGCCTTGAAAATTAAAGTTTAATTTGAAAGACAATTGGCTAATTCTGCAGGCACAAGACAGGCACTAGAACTCATCAAAAACTTATTGATGGGAAAGGTCTGAAGCTGTCGTGCTTTCACATGTATACCCCAATTTAGAGTTTTAGTTACTTTTACTTGAAAAATTGGCTACAGCTCTCCACATGGCTTGAGGCATAGTTTCAATACTCCTTTTTTTGTGTCAAAAACACCTGTCTTTTTACTTTAGTGCCAGAAGGGCTTAGCATCTTGTCAGTGAAGTAACACAGCCTGCACATTTATAGGTGTCACTCACTTTGCCATCTGTTTTTTAGGATAACAGTCATCACTATCAGCCAGCCCCTTCAGAGGCTTTAACAATCTTTGTGGATTAAGGCTGAGATTTAGAGTAAAGAACAGCTAGGGGTATTCCACCTCTTCAACTCATTCTATGTGTCCTTTAACCATAATTCTGTGAATACCTCATCCTATATGAATTCAGCAACTACCCTAATGCAAAATTTTGTATCAGCAGCATCCTATCAGTTTTTTTAAGTGTTACAGCAAATAACTGTCAAACAAATGTCTGCAATGTCTGCACGCTGCATACATATAAACACCAGTTCTTGTATGATATCCAAACCTACCCCACAAGTAGTAACTTCTAATCTCAAGAGACAGGAGTAACACCTCCAATAATATTAAATTGCATTTCATTGATAAAGTTGTTAATCAGAAAATTGGGCTAAAAAATTATTAATAAATGCATATAGTATGAAAACCCAGGCTTAATTTATCTCTTAGTGACAAAAAGGGGGTTGCTTTAAGGATTTTGGGATTTAAATTTTCTTTCTCAGGTAGTATAATTTGTTAGTCCATAATTCTTATTAAGATAAATAAATACACAGATTAATAGTGCCACAGAGGACATTCCTCTGGTCTACCAGTGTAGCTAAGAATTTTTCTATAGACATACAGGACCAAAGTCAGAAAAGAGAAAGATAGTGATGCAGTGGTGACATCTCAATACTGCTGTGAGAAAATGTGTAAGCTAATGGCTCTTAAGCTGGAGTCGTAGGAAGAAAAATATTTTCCCTTGGAATAGCATTTAAAGCATGTTCCAATGCTTGCCTTAAACAGCAACAGCATAATCCTAAAATAGGAGACAGTTTCAAGTCTTGCAATAGGACCTTGTGTGATCTGATATCTATATTTTTTCACAACCAATATGACCTTGACGATTCTTTGGCACATAAATACTGTTTTGTACTTCCTCTGATGTTAAGATATTAATTTAAAAGTGTTTATGTCACCTCTGGCATGTCCTTGGCCTGGAAGGAACACTTTATGAGTTCAATAACAAGAGATGGCCAAATGAATGCTACAAAAACTTTTCTATGTTAAAATCTTGGCAAGGGCTTTCTAATTGTAGTGTTTTGGTTGTTAAAAGCTTAATATCTTCAGGTCTGAAGGAACAAAATGAGAATAGATTACAAAGGTAAATTTTCTGAATTAGCTAAATATCTTCCTGATAGCTATCTGAATGTAAAATCCTGTCCAAATTACCTGGAATAACTAACCCTCCTTTTTCTAACTCATACATCATAATATACCATTCATACCTTATTAATATCTTCATTATTTTCCTATAGAGTAGGACATGTGTAAGGGTGGACAATGTTCAGTGAAATTGCCCTGAGCAGCTATAAAGTTTCAAATGATTTCTCCTCCTTTCCTTTCACAAAGCAGGCAGACAAATGCAGCTGCTGAGCCACATTTCTCTGTAGCTGAGCTGCCTGTCTGCCAAGCCAGTTAGTTAGAGAGTTTGGAAGAACGGTAAATATACTCATGTTGAAAAAATGATTTTCTAAGCCAGAATATACTGTATGACTGAGAAAAAAATATTTTACACTAAATCTGAGTGCAAACTGTAGCTATTTAACACCACCTTTTGGAAAGTCTAAGGAGATAATTCTGCTCTCTCCCATTACATTGCAGTGATTTCTTTCAGCTTCCTAAATGAAACCTGTCAATTTTTCCGATGGGAGATGGTGAATGCTGTCCAATCTTTCCCTTCTACACTGAACTCATTGCAGTGGATTGTTCCTCTATTCCTCTTTATGCTAAATTTGCTGGTTTAGTTATTATCGGTGAAGCCATGTCTCTGTCAAAAAAGTAGCCTATCTTAAAAAGTAGTGTAAGCAACCATGTTAGCGTGGCATCCATCACTAGGATTCTGCAATTACTGTTGTCTGCATGGAGACATCTTTTTTGTTATTAGATGTTGGTTAAGTGGTGGTCTTGGCACTGAGTTGTTGCTGGCCAGTGCTTTTCCACTAGGCCCAATTTTCTTTCCATTTTTGAACTAGAAAAGAAGATGCCTGAAATTCCTCAGCCAAGTCAGTTTGTTCACTACATTATGACATTTAGGCTGTGTGGGTGAAGGGGTTGAGAATGGTACTGCCTTGCCATCCCTGTAAAACAGTTAAGCCTCTCACAGAGCAACGCAGCAGTGTCAGCAGAGTGGTCTCATTACCCTGGAAATATTACATGTGGTCATTAGTCTTCCTTCAATTAGTGACAACCAGTTAAGCTGTGCCCTCAGCCTGTTTTAGCTGTTGGCAGCATCACCAAGTCAAACCTGTCTACCACTTGGGAAGTAAACTGGGGAGACCTACCATTCACCAGCCACACTGTTTGGATGTGAAAAGTGAAACATGACAAGGTTATAGACATGTTTGAAAATCCGTAATTAAGTTACAGGTAAGCAAGTGGCACTGAAAGAGTTCAGGAGAAGACCTTCACAGTATGTAGATGACACAGTGTTTAAATGATAGAACATCTGGAGTGCCATTTCACAGAGTTCCTCTTGTTTTACCTTTTTTTCTCTTCCGTTAGTTATATAGAATGGGACAAGTATTGGTATGAGATCTATTTTATTTCAACTGAACATATAAGAACAGATTTGAAAGGTCAGGTGAAAAAGCAGTTCTGTCTTCTGCTGGAGAAATCCAATTCAAATTGGACAAAAACAGTATTCTCTAGCATGAGTGATAAAGGAAATGCAAAGCTGAAGCTCCTCTGATAAATCCTGTGGGGCAAATAGTCTACCAAAATAAATGGGCATAGGCTAACTGATCTTAAATAGAATCTCATTTTATTGATAGGAAAAGAGATTTGGGTGCTATATCTGTGCAAAAGATCCCCTAGGCAGCTGGTACTGAGATATGATCAGACAGGATCGAAGTTTTCCGATGTGTTAAATCAACATGAGATTTTAGATGTAAAAAACTAAAAACTTTGGAGTGTTCAAAATAATGGCTCAGAACTGCATTTCTACCATCTTGAACACAGAACCAAAAAGCTTGAAGCCAGATAACAGTGAAAGATCAATGTAATCTATATACTTTGGCTCTGAAAACATGATTTGAATTTGTATTTTGCTGAAATTATTTTACGATTTTTCCACATGAAACCAAAAGCTCAAGGCTGTAAACACCTGAATCCTTATAAACTCCATCACTGCTTCCATTGTCAAATTTTTTTTTAAAAATTCCTACATTCTTTTGATCAGTTCTCTCTAAAAAAACTATTCCTATTAATCATAACTCAAATGCTGAAATGTATACAAGCTATTAAGATCGATATTTTGTTACAGTTCAATGAACTAAATTACCTTTTCAAAATATCTTTACAAAATGAAAATAAACTACATTTCTTTACAGCTTCAGAAACAATCCTACTTTTTGTCAAATCTGGCAATTCAGCTAACTGCTGCATCATGAAATACAATTTTCAAATAAGCCTTTTTTTAGGTTATCCTTTCATGTGAAAATACCATATGCAGTTTTTACTAGTAAAGGTCAGGTAATAGTATAGTTGAATTGAATAACAAGCATGGATCAACATAGTGGAAGTAGTCTGCCATCAAAAGATTTCTGCTAAATGACAGATGGCTGGCAAATTGCAAGGAGCCCACTACTAAGATACTTATTAAAAAAAAAAAAAAAAAAAGGAAAAAACCCCAAATCCCTAATGAACAGAAAGAAAATGTATGAGCAAGATTTGTGTATTAACATATCCATATTGGTCAGTCACCTGTGGGCATTTGACCTACTTCTGTGATGTCCTCCTACGGTGATACAAGCTTTTCTTCTTCTCAGCAGGTAGTAATCTTCCAGGAAGAACTGCTGAGAGCTGCAGGTATCCCTACTTGCTGGTCTCCCAAATTGTTTTTGGCAATATGGGCATTTCTGCAGTGTATGTTTCTTTTGCTCTCTCTTATTTTTTATTTTCTCCTAACAATCAAGAAACAATATAGGACAGGAGGAAACGAACTCAAGTTGTGCCAGGGGAAGTTTAGATTAAATATTAGGGAAAAAAAATGTCATGGAAAGAGTTATCAAGCATTGGAACAGGCTGCCCCAAAAACATGTTGAGTTATCTACCCTGGACATATTTAAAAGACAAGAGGCTGTGGCACTCAGGACATGGTTTAGTGGTGGATTCAGCAGTGCTGGGCTAGTGTTTTGACTCATTGATCTTATAGGGTTTTTCCAACCTAAATGATTCTGCATTTCTATGATAAGGCCTAAAAGAATGTCAGCAGCTGCAATGGCAGGGTTCTATGCACCTTCAATATGCAGCATGTTCAGCATTATTTTTGTATATATTAAAATCATATATTACAGGTCAGTAGAAGCTTGAGAGAAGGACCATTTGAGTTTGATGTTTGATTTATGTTACCTTACTGTGTATTTCCCACCGAACTACCTATGAAAAGTCAAGGAAACCCTATTATCACGAAGGGATTTGTCGCAGTGCAGCTCGGGCTGCTGGCTCCGCAGCCTTCCTGCAAGCGTCTCCACCGAGGAAGGCTCTCTGGTCAGGGTGGAGGGGGCTCACCACACTGGCACACGCAGCCGGTGGGAATAAGGCTATGGAGTCAGGAGGGGTCCTGCCTGTGGGTTCCCAGCAACGTTTACCAGTGGCAGAGGTTGGCGCCTTCACAGCGGCGGACCTCAATGCCCATCCACACACTGGAAGGGGCAGGGACGAAGAACCAAGAACAATGGAAGCCTACAGGGGTTTTATAGAGGGAAGGTAGAGGCGGAGAGAGCATCAGGGTCCAACGGTCTGAAGGTTCAGGGGCAGCACACAGGTGGGGCCAGGGTGTGTGGGCCAACGGGGGGATAGAGAAGGAGTGGCTAGGGGACAGGGATCAACAGGGAACTGAGGAAAGGAGAACAATCTGGAACCTGACCTTGTAGGGGAGAAAAGGGGCAGGGAGGCCAACAGGCCAACCGGGGAGGCAGAACTGGGGTACGTTTGCACAGTGTCACAAGGTATCCTGGGAGAAGCCTTTTCTGTCACTCTAACTAAGGGGCTGGTCTTCAACTTAGGGTCTGTCCCTCCAAGGGACCACAATGGACCCTGGCTTAGTGGGCTCACTGGCCTCCACAGGGATTCACTTGCCTACTTCCACTTTCAAAATGTGCTAATTTAAGTCTAATATAAGCAGTTGCTTCCAGCTGCCAACGTGCAACTCTACCCATTTGCTGCTGTATAAATGCATAAAAAGAACTATCCTCTCATTTTAAAACAAAAGAAATATGTTTTATATTCACAGTCTAATAAAGAGCCCCAAAAATTAGGAACAGATGTTTCTCTGAAAATGTCCTTCTCAAAAATAAAAACTTCATTTTGCCTTTATTTTTTCTCAAGTTTCTAAATTAGAGTGAAAAATCCTTCTGAATTTGTAACTCAGGTAATAAATAAGAAAGAAAACAAAGGCTTCATAAGATAACCCAGTTGCTTCTAACTATATTTGTGGAGTAGGATGTTAAGAATTTTAGAAAACACATCCTCTGTCATGATAATTTCATATTGCACCACTGTAGGTCAAACATAAAAGAACTATATAAGTTTCAGCCTCAAATACTCTTTTGGACTGATTAATAAAATTATACACAGATTTGCACTGCAACAAATTTCCATCTAAAGTCAAAACTAAGTTTACAATCACTAGGCTCTGCACATATTAACACTTCATTGAATATTAATGAATTACTCTTTGTGACCAATTGCTATGTAAACAATACTTGTGTCAGAATTTATAATTACATTTATTTCAAGATAAAATACATGAATATTAAGGTAAAAAAAGTCTTTTACAATAAATTGAGTAAATCAATACATATGTCACAGTATTACTAATCTAGTGGTTTCATTACTGATTTTTCACAACTAGGTAACTATTTTTTCACAGTAATTTCTAATGATCACAAGAACTCAGTAATATTCTAGAATTTTACCTCTATAAACTGTATTTGGATTTGGTTAGAAATCAACACAATTCATATTAGTTACATCATGCATGATTAATCATTCTAATGTATCAGTTAAAAGCAGATTGATACTGAACATTTTTGCTCACTACATTTTATATTACCAAGCCTAGCTGTGTAATACTAGGCGGAAATTTCATCATCACTTGCTTCATGTTCATCACAGTTATGAGCATTTTTTAATTGTTAATGTAATGTTTACCAAAGTAATTTGGAGGTTGAAAAGCTGATGTCTTTGTACTTCCAATGCAGCCTTGGGAAAAAAGATACTGCTATAAAATCTTCTCAATACTGATTAAGCTGCACTGGCTTTAAAAGTATCATATGAGATTTCAGTTCCCATTGCTTGAATTACAGGATTGTTTAAATGTTCTCCTTAAACACAGTCTGCCAAATAACAGAAAAAACAAAGTAATACTTTAAATACAGTTTTTGAAATGGGTAGAGGTTGGGTGGGGCTAATACATCTTGGACCTCTCTTCCGCTCTGTGAGGAAACCTGGATTAAATACTTGTGTTTTGCCAAGCCCAGGTAAGGTAAATAGAGAAAAATTATTTTCTTCTAACTTTGTTTTTGGAAGAAAAAGCCATAGTAGAGGCAATTACAAAAAAGAGCAAATAGATAAAAACACAGAGAAACAAATTACACACTTTTAAATATTCATTTATTCTATAGTTGAGACCATACCAACAGAGAGCTCTCAAATTTAACAAGAGAGTTATGAAGTATAGAAGCTTTTACTAATCCCTTGACATACTTATGTTGTTGAGATTATTTAAGTGAATTATATAGTTTTTCAAATGGGATTGATTCTGAGTCCACAGTAAAGTCAGGAGTGAATTTCACTGCTATGAAGCAAATGGATACAATTAATTATTGTGTCAACCACTCTGAAAGAGGGCAACATGCCAGAAGAAGACCGAACAATGATGTTTTGTTTTCTACCTCCTACCATAATGACACTTATTTCCTTGTGCTCTGTTTTGCCTCTTGCTTTCAGACAGATGTGTGATCTCCAACACAAGAAATCCTTTTAAAAGCCACCAAATTCAGAAAATGTAATATATGTTGCTATCGCTGTGCACTGCTGCTGATGCAGCAGTGAGCTACTGTGAAACACCTACCACACAGAAAAGCGTTCATGAGCTGTATTAACCAAGTATCCTTGTCCGAAACAAATTTACGATAACTATCACTCTAATTTCACACCACTGCATCTTCATAATATTCTGAAATAGGAGAGCTTCATCTCCGGATTCTACAGAGCTGAGCTATTAGCCATGCATTAGAGGAGGGACTCGGAGTCCCACCAGCAACTTAATGCAGCCACTGTAGCCAGAGTCATGCACTCAATGAAGCAACACTTTTCCTTTTGCTGTCAATCTTCAGTACCAGAGCAGCAGGGTTTTATTTTATCTTTCCTTTTTTCCCATTTCACAAGGGTATTTAAAATTTGATCACAACAATGGTTCAGTTCATATGCATATTACAAACTGCTTTGGGGACTGCTCAGTGCAAAATGGGCGGATAATGTTACAGATTAACTTGACTTTGGAGTGTGAACTGTCAGCTATATCCTTTAGCTAGGGAAAAGATTTTAAACACTACCTGGAAAATTGGGAGGTCTAATCTTTCTGCTGTGCTAGTTTGCAGTATAATCCGCATAATGTGAATGTGCTTTCCATCTGACTGAGGCAGGCATGCTGTTAAGTGATTTGAGTGATTTGCCTGGTATAATAACCAGTTTTTCTCTGTCTCTCTGGATGCCAGGAACTTCCTGAAAATCTTTGCCTATGGCTTGCTCAGACTGCTGAGTAACCACAAAACTGTTTGATAAAAGCACCAGTTTTATCCAGTATAAATCAATAGAATCCTGCTGCAATAGCTGTATTTGACTACAGCACTCAGCTGTTATGAAGTAGGGGACCTGTTCTGACTATTTTAACTTCAGACTACATATCTTTTTCCCAGCTGGTCTTCAGCACAGCAGGAATGGCTGTGGTGTGTGCTCAGTGTTTTAGCCAAAGAATGTTCAACATTCACAGTACTCCACTGGCCTCGAGACAAAGATTAACCGAAAATGCATTTCAATGCAGACAGCAAATTGTTTTACTAGAACAGAGAATACAAAATTTGATTCTTTAAGTGTGAGCTCTTAAATGTGAACTGGAAAGATCTTCTGGTAATTTCATTTGTCCTTCATACTTGATGCAACTCTAGATTTCTAAAAAAAACCCCCTGCAACAAAAAGTCACATCTAACACTAGTAATTATACACATTCTTGAAATATTTATAGTAAAATATCTCCTAGACCAATATTCAAAACATCATTGACCTCACCTTCTCTGTGCCTTTTACTCATGAAACCAACTTTTAGATAGTAAGACAAAATAAGTTTTCTGGGTAGACTCTGGATACAGTAGGAATAATTGACTTTATTCTCTCCAAAACTTAAATTTCTTCTGCAGAATAATAACATGTCTTTTCTAAACACTTATGTTACTTAACCTATAAAAATTCCCCAGGTTAGATGTTTCTTATTTTGTTAATATTGCTTTTTGTATCTTTCAATTTTTGACTCTATACCTTGTAATGCATGGAGATTTGCCCAAAGCACATATGATCCAAGTGTGCCGGTCTAGGGAAAGGGCAAAGCATCTGGTGACAGCAAGAATTTCTTTTTCTGTTAAATTCCACTTGCAGCATGGGGCTGATAGTATTTCATGAATTCTTTGTTTCACTGAAGCTGATAAAATATTTGACCTTTACTTCAGTGAAATTAGTTCTCCAATATGAGACAGTTCTCCATAATACAAGGATATTTATATTTCCCTATGGTACAAATGTGCTATAGGAATAGTAATTATGAATCTTTTTGAGTTTACTTAGCTATGAAACCTTAAGTCTTACATAGTTCGATGGTCAAGAAAATTTATGTTTCCCCTGCAACATGGCCTAATGAGGGTGGCCAACATCCCTTTCATTCGCAATTGGCCTTGGGAATATTATGAAAACATCACACACATGATTGCAAAGCCTGACTGACAAAGTTAATTTTCATAATATACCAATTGTTAATTATTCCAATATTCTTCTGTATAGGCACCCCAGTGTTACAATGAATTTAATCATGATTCAAAGCTTTCATTTTATATATCTGTAAACTGAGGCTCATAGATTTACAACTATTTGTAGCCTGAAATAGTAAAAGAAAACCATAAGAAAATCCTCCAAGGATTTCTGTCATTTAGCTGTATGTAAAAAACTACCTCTAAGAATGTGAGTACCTTGGGTGGGGCTGTGCTTAACAAATAATGTCATAAGGACATCCTTACAATGGGTAGCAGAGTATCACTAATCACTAGGTGGTTGGCAATTCAAGCATTCATCATATGTGAAGTGATCCGACCACTTCAAACACAAAATGTGCTGAGAAACCTCAAGTGCTTTTATAAAATGTTTGTATTCTCGAAGCTGATCTGCAGCTAACTTCCAAATTTCAGTTTGTATGATTTGAAACCAACAATTTAATTTTTCATTCTGAACCAGGAAACTCAGGTCTAACCAGACTGTTAGCTGCTTACTTTGATCTGAGTTCCTGTGAGACCCCTTACAAGTCATCCACACTGCACCAATATAAAAAGATAACACTGTACATATCTGCCATATTGAAAGAAAGGAGAGGTGAGAGGAAAGCTAGAGGGGAGGGAAGAGGAAGAGAAATGTGTAAGGAAGTCTGCATGCCATTGTGAGAGACTGGAAACACAAAGGAAATCCCCAAAAAAATCTTCTGGTCTCTTTGGTCACTGCAGATGAAAGACTGGCTTAGGAACTCTCCTCCCAGATTCTGGTCTGCATCACACCTTGCCTGCAATTTTGGAGACTCTTCTTTCCTTTCTCTTCTGTCTATGATATTAGGATCCCACTGCTGCCACGAGAGGAAAGGTACCATTACTGTGGTCCTTGTCAATACCTCGAGCCACAGAGAGGTTGTGAGAGTCTGGAAAGTTTGATGTCTCGAGACATTTTGAGGTACATGCGTGTGGGGGAGGGGGCAGGTCAGGCCTTTCTCTGTTGAGGTGATGCCATGTCTTGCACCCCTCTCCCCCGCCCTTAGATCCTGTATCCCAGCCCCACAGAGGCTGCCAATCACTGGCACAGCAGAAGCAATGGTTCACACTCCAGCCCTGGAGCCCCAGTTAAGCCCCAGAGTGGCCACATGACCAGAAGTCCCAGATAGGGGAAGGGCCTAGGAAGGCCAAGGAGTGTTTAAGACTGAACATGTGGCACACATGTCTTGATCCTACCTCCTCTTGGAATTTCTAACAGCTGAGCACTACTGAAACCCAGGAGTTGGTATTGGTATGTATCCTTTTCTGTATCTTTTCTGTCTTTCTCCTTCTTCTAATTCCCTTTTCCTGGAATTTTTGAGGAATGTACAATTGAATGGGCTTAGAGTTTGCTAAGCTGAATGAGCTAAGTTAATGCATTGGAAGTGGTCTGTGTTGATTGAATGTTGCTCTAAACCTCTTGCCAAGGTTGTCTAATTTTCTAAAGTTGCCAATAAAGTCTTTTTTGTTGTTTTGACCTCTTGTTAGTATTTCTCCCCTGTTTCTAACTCAGAAGAAATGAACATCCATAAGCCCTTTTAAAAGCCTCATCAAGTGGGTTTCTTTAAGCCTTACTGTGCTCAACAGTAAATTGTAAATAAAAGAAAGACATAACATGCCAATATAGCCAAACACAGTAACAGCCAAAAGTGATCTGCTGCTTAGCTGCTTCGAGTGATATGTAGTTTTCTCCAAAGCACACTAACTTATGCACATGCTAACTTATGCACACAATTTCTTGAAGGTTTTTGAAAATGCTACAGGAGATTCAGCATGTTCAATACCACAAGATGCTTACTGTTAGCAGTGTTTTCCTTATTTTGTTCACTTACAAGTTTTTTCCCAAATCTCTTTCTCTATTTTTCAAGTAAATTATCTATGGAAAATTGTAATTTACTCATTTAGATTAATAGATATTAAGAAAAAAAATATAGAAAAAATGTGCCAACACAGTTTTCACAGACATATTCAGAACAGTTTTGTAACTGTCAGGATTCCTATGACTGTGGTCAAGGTAGACCCTCCAGATTTTAAATTGTTGCTCAGGAAATGAGAGTCCTGTTTTAAACTCAGTGATTACCACCTAGACTTCATGCTTTAAAGTGGTGAATAAAGTTCATACTTGCCTAATATTTCAGAACATATATCTGAGTTTTCTCCTGCAGAAGCAGCTCAGTCTGTGTCTGCTAAATACACCACTTAGGTTCTACTGAGACTGGAGTAAGTTATAATAAGACATTCCTTGTAAACATAAATTGAATCTCACTAGAACTTCACTAGAGTTTTAACGTTTTTTTGATGCATGTATGGGAACGAATTTCAAGCTATGTTAAAATGTCCTTGCTTCCAAACCATGATTTGGTTTTACTGTAGCCAAAAATGACGCCTGTTACATGCAATAATTAGATGCCTATTAAGCAAGAAAATTAGAATTTAGTTTCTTGTAACAGACATAAGCACACTAAAAAAACATAACCAGGTACAGTATATAAGCATATTTTCACACTGTAAAAAACATTAATAACATCTTGCAGTGCAGCTCAGCTTTAATGTATAAATAATAGCCTTAATTGGCAAAGACGCAGATGAAGTTATGATGCTGGGGCACAAACAGGGTGCACAAAAAATACACAAGTATTAAACTCTGCAAGATAAGAACTAAGGATGAAGAGTAGGCAAGAATGATGTCTGGTAAAACCAAAATAATCCTGCAGAAAAGGCAGGCAGGGTGTCTGATGGAACTGGAATAATCCTGCAGAATTTGCAAAAGCAGAAGAAGCCCTCATCCCAAAAATAAATGTCAAGAGAAGCTGAGATCACCCAATTTTCTTTTGGGGAAGAGGCAGAGGAACACAGAACACCAATGATGTTTTACAGAGAGGGATGAGGAGGAAAGAAGGTGACAGACTCTGTTACAGCTTTCCCTCTCAAATTATTCCCTGGACTGATGGATTATAGCTATCAGTATGAACTAAAATGGTATCACTTCAGTGGCATTTTACACTTGTAACTAATTTAAAATAAGCTTGTCAGGGATGATTGATAGTGATTGAGAGTAACTACTAGCAATGTGTACTGTTAACAAATCTAGTCAATATGGTCAAGAATCATTTTGAAACTTGAAGCTGGCTGGTTTTGGAGCCTTCTCCCATTATACTCCAGTCACACTGTTCTTTTAAATTTATATATTTAGTATATAGACAGGTAGCTATATTATGTTTACATTATAAATTTCCATGAGACTGAAACATCGTTTTCTAGATGTTTAAAGATTCATCACACTAAAGCAAGAAGCAACATGAAACACATACAATTTTTCCACTTGACTTCTTACAGCATAACATAGACTTTAGGACATTTCATGGGTTGGTGGTGTTTTTCTTTTCCTTTCTATACAAAGTGATTCTAAACTAATTGCCTTAGAAATACATGACAAAGGTAATACTAAAATAATAAAAATAGTAAAAACAAGTAAAATAATTGTGCCTGTTGTCCTGGTGTATATGTGTGTACTACATGTGTGTGCACACATGTACATATATATGTCAGATATAGGGAGTATAGGGATTCATTTATTTATCTGGGCCTGAGATGACTTCTCAGTGTATGAAGAATCACTATGGGATCTTGAAGTGTGCAGGCATACACACACATACCCTCACACTCCCCTCAAATATTATTACCTATTTTATACATACAATGATGGGTTTTAATAGTAGAGAAAGAGCTCCTCTAAGCCCTTGTGTTCTCTTTCTTTTTGGATATCTCAGATATCATAAACTTCTATGAGACAGACCTGCAAAGAATTCTCTACAGAAGTGCCTTAGCACATAGAAAAGCATAGAAAAAGAAAGGAACCACACTAAACTCCCCATATTTAAGGATTTTAAAAGTTTATATTCCACTTACTCCAGCAGCACACTTTTCAGTGTATTATTAAAAGAAGAGAGAGAGAAAAAAATACATACAATTTCTCCTTATTCATTGAAATAGTGTGTGCTTTAATTCTACATCATTGGATCAGTTTATGGAAGTAGTGATGCTAATGGTGAAGTTATCTATCAGTGGGCTCATTAATTTGTAGTGGCTATTTTTTTGACCTAATTTCCTTTCCCGTTTGAAATCTGTTTGAAATTCCATCTGACTACAATCAGGTTTATTGGAAATATTAATGACTGTGCACTCCCCACAAGCCACCAGAAGGGTAATTGACTCGAAAGATGAATTACAACATCTGCATTAATAGAATATAAAGTTGTAGAGTGGAGTTTAGCTCTTTGTCCTTTGCTGCCCTCCCTTCCTTCACTTTGAATGTGATTCTGACAATTAAGAATTTTCTTTCTTTTGTTTTTAAAAGAGAGACAGCCCTCTGAAAGCATCATTAACATTACATGCTGTAGTTTATAATAGACAGTTGTTTATCCAAATCTGGGGGAATGTCTCTTGAAACTTAGTCTCTGAAAGAAATCAGAAATTGCTATGAACCACAGAGCCCTTCCTGATATTTATGGGTGTAGGATACAAGCATAATTTCTTAATATTTTTTGCCTTAAAACCAAAAAGAAAAAAAGAAAGGGAAAAAAAAAAAAAAAAAAAAAAAAGGAGAAAGTAAGAAACTCTTCTTTTACTTTTCTGGATAAAGAATTACCCCAACTGTTCAGTGAACATGTTCAGTGAACACTCTTCCAATGAGAAACTATAATGAGAAGGAGAAAAAATCATTAAAATTGTCTATAATAGCCTACATTGAGGTCTGTCCTACTTATAAAAGTGTTTAAGCATACAAAAATCAAGCACACAAAGAGACACTGAATTTAACTTGGGAACAAGAATGTGGCAATGCTCTTGATATTTGGGCACCACATCTTTAACCTGACACCACTAGATATAAATAAAACATTCTACAACAGCACAAAATTTTCTTTTAAAAAATCAATACAGAAACATGACAGCAAAGACATTTCAGCATCTTCTCTTACTGTGTAAAGAAAAACTTAGTAGAAAAATAAGAGAAAATTCAAGAGAAAAATACTTTGGTTTTGAAAATTTACCTCTGTAAATGGTGTAGTTTCTTCCCCTAAAATAATTTTGTATTAAATTCTTACTAGAACCTTAGTATTTACCTTCTTAATTGTTTATGCTTTCAGGATAGCACATGGACATGAGGATTTGGGGGAAGGAAGAGGTGGAAAGGTAATTTATTTTCTGTAGCAGAACTGCTTCAAATACCTCTGTCACCATGTCCATCCTCATAGAAAAGCAGAGAATGAAAGGATAAAGAACAGAGGATGAAAAAAAAAAAAAAAGAAAAGAAGAGATACTGTGCCTCAACACCTAGTTGNAAAAAAAAAAACGAAAAAAAAAGGAAAAAAAACCAAGGAAAAAAAAAAAAAAAAAAAAGAAAAGAAGAAAAGAAGAAAAAAAAAGAAAAAAGAAAATGCAAAAGCTGCTTTCCTTGCACTGAGTGAAGGAACCAGACAATTGATTAGTCAGATGAATGAATCAAATTAGTCTGAAGGTTATTTAGTTTTTCAGACACAGACAATGGACTAGAAAGTCAGTTCAGCACCGACGTTATCATCCGTAATGTCAATAAAAGCAAAACAGTTTTTACAATCTTCTGTGTTGATTTCTTCACTTCAGCTCCTTACCTCTTTTGAATCATTTGCTGATACTTTTCTCATAGCAGTGTGAAAGGATATCAAGAATTCTTTCTCTCTCTTTCACTTCTATATCCTGAAGTACTAACTTATCTCTTGTTTTCAGTATATTTTCTTGTTTCTATCTCTGACTTAAGTCTTGCTTAAAATGATTAAAATCATCAAAGTTTTTAATAGTTATAAAAGTATTCTCTTTGAAGACAAACAATAATGACTCAGTTATAACAATTATCATGGAAACCATAGACTTCAGGTTTACAATTACTTCTCTCAGCTCCTACATACTTGTAAAACTTTAGGGAATTATTTCCACAATACTGCTTCCCCACCAAAACAAAACAAAACAAAACAAAACAAAAACAAAAACAAAAACAAAAACAAACAAACAAAAAAA
>VZTR01027396.1:0-12515 GCA_013400775.1 Chaetops frenatus | reverse complement strand
GACCTGACAGACAGGATATCATACACATAAGCCAGAGTGTGAAAAAAAAAACCAAACAAAGAAGTTCCTAAAACATCAAAAAGTTTGCAAGAGTGTTTGAATGCTGCATGAAGTACATGAATAGGCATGTACCTCAGCAATGTAGCTGTATAAAAATAACACTGTATATACCGGTGTGTTCTTTGGCTGTTCACCAGGCGCACCCCAGGGCTGGACTTTTGTCTCTTATTTTATCCCTTATTAAACTTAACCAAAAATTCTTTATCGTGAGCTCCGTTTCTCACAGGATCAAGAAATGAATGCCCTGCACAGCTATGGTTCTCCATTAGATGTGGCACCACCACTCTCCCCTTTTTATTGATGCTGGGGCAGGAGAGGAGAAGGAGGCTCTGCCAGGACTGGGAGGAGTGTCCCTGTTGCCAAAGGCTGTGCTAAACATCACCCTGACCTCCAACATCCCACCTGTCTAGGGACAGGGCGGGGCATGGTCCCCTCTCTCACCAGGGTGTGTTTCCTGCCTGTTCCCCAGTGCCACAACTCATGTGTGATACTCAGGTTTCTGGGAGAACTAAGGGCAGAGTTCCTTCTCAAGATGGTAGGGAGTGAGACGTCTTCAGTTTGATATACTTCAAGATAGATTTATTGCTACATGTTGTCAGGAGTTTGATAACTCCCTCATAGAGGCTAGTAGAATTCAGCCATTACAGAAGAGAGCTTCAGACTACTAGTTACAAGGTCTTTTAAAGGTTACTTAGCCAGTAGATAATTAACACGTACATATATATTTTCTATTTCACACCAATAGTTAATCATTCTTTTGCCGCATTTCCGTCACACTGTGGTGTTTTTCATCCAACCAAGTGCTGTACCACATATCCCTATTACTTTCACTCTTCCTACCACACCCTAAACGTTTTACCTTACTCTATAACTACTTCCGTATCTAAACTTCACACTGCAAACCCTTCTAATGTCTAACTTAACACACTTCTTTCTAAACTGCAGACTAAGATCTTTGTTACAAGTTACTAAATTAGAATGTTTTTCTCATGACCTTAAATCAAATCCAGTGCACATAAAACATCAGAATAAACTGGCCCAAGGCCTTGAAGGTTTTTGGGCCTGGGATTCCAACAGTTCCTCACTTGGTTGCTGCTGTCTTTGTGCTGGTATCCACATGTGAATGCCCCTGCACTCCCTTTTGTCATGGTCAGGTGCATGAAGTAGCAACCCTGACCCTGTTGGGCTTTCAGACTTTGCACCTACATCTCATCCTTGCAGAAGACGATTTAGGTGGCAGGAGACTGACGAGCAGTGAGCCATTGAAACAAAACCTATTCCCTCTCCTGTGCAGCAAAGGTGTTCACAAAGAGGGCAGTGGCTGGGAGGTCACCTGGAGAGAGTAGAGGGATAGACCAGGACAGTGTTACTGATGTAAAGACTGGAAAATGGCTAAGATCTGGAATGAGATGCATTTCCTCTCCAGGGGAACAAAGCCCTTCTCCATTCTTTTCTGAGAGTCAAGAGAACTCCCTTTATGGGACCTGTCTTTGTACTCACCATCCCCTGGGAAGCTGCAGATGTCCTGGGTGATCACATCAGCACCTGCACAGAGGGGTTTGGTCAGATGGGCAGCAACCCAGCTCAGCACTGTGCTCCTGTCCACATTCTCATAGCTGTCTTAGCTGGGCCAGAACCTTCCCACTGATGAGGTTCCATCCTGCACCTCCTTTGTCTCCTGGCTTTACACCTCCAAACCAAGACACTCCCCAAGCAGCAAGTTTGATTGGGTTTGTGTTTCCAGGTGGATGCGTCTGGTTTCCTAAAGCACTCCAGCATTTGCTAAGGCTACCTGAAACCTGTTTGAGAAGGGTTGGGAATTGCCCCCTTTGCTCAGAGATCCAAGGGAACTGGAGGAAGCAATGGTCCTGCTGCCCTCCTCAAGGCATCTCTGCCCCTCAGTGCTGCACAGCTGCTCCACACCCCCTCTCCCCTGGGTCCTGTCCTGTGCCCAGGACAGGCCCTGTCCTGCCCCACTCAGCAGCTGTGCAGTGCTGAGCCCCAAGGCAAAGCCATCCCCGACTCACCCAGCAGCAGCAGCAGCAGCAGCAGCAGCAGGAGGAGAAACAGGAAGGCTGGGTGAGCAGGAGACAGCCTGGCACTTCCCCCCTGGCCCAGCATTGTTTGGGGCATTGCAGCGACAGCCTCTCCTTGCAGCATCTGCCGTGGGCTGAGCTCTGCCCAGCGCTTCAAGAGCTGCCTGGCCCAGGGCTTGCAGTGAGCCTGGGACTGGTCCTGCTGCAGGGACCTTCCCACAACGAGGGGCTGTGGCCAGTGGGGGCCCTGCCTCAGCCCCCACTGCGGCCGCTGCACCTGCAGAGCCCCCGCTTTCATTTCTGCACCCCCTGAGCCCAGAGCACGAGCTGCGTTTGCCTGTCCCTCTGGGGCAGCCTCCTCCCTGCAAAGCCCTCCTGATCCTTGGCCCCCATCCTGCTCTGCCTTTTTCTCACTGCTACTCCCAGCTCTTCTGCTAGGTTCTTCCAAGGGAAAACTGCCAGGGGAAACTGGATATGGGCACAAGTGGGTTTGCTGTGGGAGTTGAGAACTTATTGAAGTGCACTGTAAAAATTAGGGGCTTGGTTTGAAAAGTGTATAGTGTAAGGGCTTGTCAGCCAAGACTTTTTGAGTCTAAACTGTGGGATCATTTCTAGAATTAAGGCAACTGTGCCATAAAGCACAAGAGCACCCTGATAGGTGATCTGGTGTCTTTTTTCAACCTGATGAGAATTTACAATGAACATTGAGCCTCTGACTGATGGATCCTGACACTTGCCCGGAAGGCTGATGCGAGGTTCACTTTCAAAACTGTCACTATAACCCAGGAAATCTTCATGTACTGCCTTCCTGTCATCCACAAGACAGGTGACCTCAGTGTAGAAGGATATGGAATTAGTTAGAGAGCAGTTTCTCAATATCATATATTTCCTATATTGTAGGAATACAGAGGCAAAAATTTCCAGCACAGTATTTCAGGGAAGAAATAGCTGTGAAAAGTGATAAAAAGAGGCAAGTGCAGTGGGAATCCAAGACCAGTTCAGTTTCCAGATGTGGCCTTTTTAATAGCAGAATTGCTCCTATTTTGAGGTGATTTCTCTAAAGGGTGACTGCCAAGTCTCAAGGAAACCCTACCTTCATTCTCTATACAGCCTGTCAAGAAAACTTCAGTCTTACAGAAAAATGATCCTTCATCTTCAGTCAGAGCCACACCCCAAGTTAATCTTTACTATTTAATTCTTCATTTCAGTTTCACTCTTCAAAGTTAATCCCTGAAGGTGCTGATCAAAGTTCACAATTCATCCATCAATTGAAGCATGGAGATTGTTCTTGCCTGACAACAGGTAAAATCTAGCTTTAATTCTAAAATATCATACACTTTGTGGAAATTAAGCAGGATCCTTCTTTGCCTTAAATGTCTCCACAACTTCAAAACTCTGTTTGCACCCAGTTGCCTACAACACCAAGATAGAGTGGCAGATGAGATGTGACCTTCAGGCAGCAAAGGGACTTTTGGACATGGAAATGCTGCATTTAAACTTCAGAATGTGATTCTTCTGTTCATTTTCCTTCCCTTCTGCAGGTGGAAGTTCTCTGGCAAGAGGAGAAAGACCTTTTCTGTGTCAGTGCTCACCTTTGCTGACTAAGGCAGGTAAGCAGGTCTCTGTTGTTTCTTTCTCTCCTGAACAAGTGGTGAAGGTGGTGCTGCCCACAGGGCCCAGCAAGCTCTTCCCTTCCCCCATGTCTCCCCAAGTGAAGGTGGCAAGAACTGGGGGCAGCAGCAGCATGGCTGTTCCCAGGAGGGTTCAGAAGGAACTAAAAGTCACAGGGAATGGTCATCTGGGGGAAAATCTTGGGTATGGACTGGCCCTTTGGGTCTGGTGTTTGTTTCCCCAAGGACTGTTCTGCTGCCTTGGCGTCCAGAGCTGGCTGCGCTGTCCTGGTACAGCTTGGAAGAGGAGGCTGCAGAGCAGGAGAGAAGGACAGAATTTCCCCTCTGGAAAGGGCTGTTGTGCCCAGGGACCCTCTTGGGGCAGAGCCTTGAGGCAAAGTAGGGCTGATGGTAATGCTGGAACTTCTTTCTCAGCAAGCAAGGCTGGTTCCAAGTTGGGCCACTTGGAACACTTTCATGTTGGAAGCTGCAACACTGTGAAACTGCCTTGATTTTATGGTAACTCAGGATGACGATAACTCCCAGAGCACCCAGGGGTCAGTTGCCATACAGAAAATGATAATAAGCTTAAAATTTCCTGGTTAGTATCTTGAATGATTGAAGTTGTTAATTCATGAGCAGCACACCACAGGTCATCATGGCATCATCTTTGTTCACCCATTAAATCATTCCAGGGCATTCACTAATCTTTGTAGATCTGAGAAGTGTTGCAGAGTCAATGTCAACCCAAATCCATTTTCTCCCCTTCTGGTGTAACACTGATTATTGCCTTCAGTTAAACGGTGCCCTGCTGTGCCTGTTTAGCAGTGCTGAACATGACACTTCAGGGGACAAATGAAGTCTGCTTGTGTGTTTATTCTGCTGAGAATTTTAGGATTATTTCACATGTCTTCCTTTGAAAAGCATCCAGCTTGTATGTGAATGTGGTTTTGGTCTCTGACATAACTGATCACATTAAATAGCGAGGCTTCTTTTGCATCCTTCTTGGATGACAGGAACATGTTTTGGTCCACAGAGAGAGACAGAGGCAGAAAAGGGCATGTGATGCAGCAAAGTCAGCCCTGATGCAGCTCCCTAAATGATTTCAGGTTTGTGCTCAGCTGATGCACTGTCACACTGCAGCCTGATGGTTCCCAGGGAGTGGTAAATTTGGGATATTAGTAGCATGGATTCCCCTTCCTCCAAGTGTGGGCATGGGAGGGGGAAACAGTTTCTTCCTCCTTTTCCCCCATCTCAGACCATGGACAGAGAGACTGATGCAATGCAGACCAGAGAATTCATCTGGTGTGTTAATTAAGGTGTGTGTTAAACTTCACAGCAGGCAGAGGGGGATGGGTTGAATTTTCCTTTCTTGCACCCCTTGTCACAATTTCCTGGGACCACATTGGACTGAGAGATACTCCAGTGTCTGCAGAGGTAATTAAGATCTCTGGAAAGGCACAAGTCTTCCTGATGTCTGAACTCAACTGTTTGAGCACTTGGCACCTTCAGAAGCGACAGCTGATTACAAGTGCTGGGTGAGAGAGCTCAGAGGGGTTTGGGACAGGATTTCCCTTCATTGCTCACTTCCCTTCTGTGCCTGTTCCAGGTCAGCTGTGGGATTGTTCCACCCCTGGGACTGCAGGGATGGAGCAGAGGAGATGGCTCCTGTTGGCTCTGGCACTGCTTCTGGCCATCCCTGAGTCAGGTAATTCTTCTATGAGCTGTTCTGCTCCTTTCTGGAGGATTCCAGCCTGCAGATGATCAGAAGTGCTTGAGCTGAGGGTCATGGTCTCCTGAGCTGCCCTGGTTTGAACTCCACAAGACTCAGGCCCTACCCCTCAGTTCTTGGGGAATCCAGCCCTTTGCAGCAATTTTCTAGTTTTTCCCGTTTTCTGTCCCAGACCTCTATGTTCTTCACACAAGTATGTTTTCTGATTGATTTCAGCCAGATGCTCACTTAAGTTTGGTTTCCACAGAGTATTTTGAGCTCACCTCTCTCGAGAATGTAGTTGGAATTGTCAGCTGGGATGCAGTCCTTCCTTGTACCATCTTTTTCACAAAGCCACTGGACAACCCTGAAGTGCAGTGGGGGAAAGTCACAGATGGGCACACAGAGAACATCTACACATACATTTTGGGGATGAACCAATGCAGAAATACCATGGGAGGACATCAGTGCCAGGAGCTGGATTTGCCACTGGGAATGTGTCCCTGATACTGAAGAAGGTCCAGCCAGCAGATGAAGGAATGTACAGATGCATTGTGATATCTAGGGACTGGAGTGCTGATGCGGCCACCAAGCTCAGCACTGCAGGTTGGAAATTTCCTGGGCTGGGTGGGGAAAGGCTGAAGCTCTTCCAGAGGGAAAAGAGCTCTCCCAAAGGTCACTGTCCTGCAGCTGATGCCTCCTCATATGACCCAACATGCCATCTCCCCACTCCCAGCAGCCCATGGGCCACATGGCACCTGCTTTTTGATCAATCAAGCAGTTACTGCAGTTTGCTATCAGTGTCATAGCTTGCTTTAGTTTTAGGTGTGAATTTCTTCTCCAAGGGTCAGGTAGTATTTGTTCTATGTGTTTTGTATTAGTGTGGCCCTTAGAAAAAAAGACACTGCTCTCTTTTCTTTATTTTCTGATTGTTAGTTTAAGGTCTTTTTAGTATGGCTGAGTAATCCAGGTCTAAATAACCATGCTGCAATATTAAATATATTGTTCTCTAGACATAAAAAGATAAACCAATAATTGTCATTTTAGAGTTCCTGATTCTGTTGCAGCTTTAGCTACAGTGCATTTATTATGTTACTATATGTTCAGCTAGCTTACTATATATTCCTGTATGGAACTGTCTTTATTTGCCCATAGGATTCCAGAAGTCTTCATTAATAGTTTCCACAGCCATGTAGGTAGTCAACAATCCTTTCCACTGCTGTTTGAGTCGCTCCTTGTCTCATGTCCAGATACACACCCAGTTTTCTGTCTGGTGAGGATATACTTGAACATCCAAGGTTAGTAGAGAAACTAAATCAAGAGAACTCATGCAATGATGAAGGTGTTTTTTCCAGAGACTCGCTGCAGCAGTTCCATCTCTGGTCTCAAGTTGCAGACACAGTGCTATTCTCACTACTGCCACATAGGAGCAGTGTAGGAGCAGTTGGTGAAGATTCAGTAAGAAACTTGTTTTGTTGAGAACATAAACTTGCACAAAAACAGGAGCAGTTTAGAATGGTGGGGATATCCATTGGGAACTAACAGTGTGTTGGTGGTCACTAGAATCAGTAGTCACCTGGGCCGTTGGTCCTCAATTATCCTTGAGAGTCATAGGTACAATCCCAATTTGGGGTAACTTGATCATGACTGGTTTGCCTACCTTCAGGTTGCCATGAAAAGCTTTGTTTTAATCATTTGGAGCTGTTTCAAAAGAGATAGGTCTCAAGAAAGCTTGTGAAACAAGACTACCCATTGGTCCATGCTGGTTATTTATCTGATATAACACAGAGGCAAACCTTTTATCTTGTCCAGATTCATGCAGCCTAAGGGAGATCTTTAGCAAACTATTGCCATGCTCCACAATCCCATTTGATTTAGGATAATAAGGTGTCTAAAACACCATTTAATACCTTCCTTTTTGGCCCAATAATATAGTCACCTGTGCACTTCCCAGTCCTTCTTCTACTACTTCCACTCCTGTTTCAATACTAAGAGCAATTACTCTGTACTTCCATTCACCATTAATATCTTTGGCTGAGGCATCAGTGAACCAGACATCTTCATCTTTAGAGTCTGAAGTGAACGCAGGAGCATCCAATATAGCACTAGGTTTATATTACTGCTTTAAGGCTAACATGTCTGGAGCCACAGCTATCTAATTTTGAAGGTTTTGTCGGCCCTTCAGTGACATCCATTTGATCTGTGACCCCGGAGATATTTGCACACCATGGCCCGTGGCAGCCCCTCTGGGCTGTGCGGGCCTGCTGTTACCTGTTCAGAAGCTGGAAGCAAGAGAGATATTCCCAGGCTTCTTCTTTCTTAAATGTGAATCACAGAGGTGTAGTCAGCTTCTTAAGTGGCAAAACAGAGTGCCCATCTTAGAACTAGCCAACCAATTGTTTGTCTCATACCTGAAAGAAGTTCCTAACAGGGAGAAATTACTTTTCAAACCACGACATCAGTATCTTTAAGTCCTGTGGAACTGAACACTTATGGTCATTTGGGTCCATATGGGCCTTTCTGAAACATTACAGTAAGTCTCATGTTCAGCAAAACCCCAATCAGCTGTTATAGGATCACTGGGGTGGACAGATCCAAGTGATTAATATGTTTTTAACTCTTCTACCAAGCTTTGCAAAGCCTGTTTGTGACTGTCAAGCCATTGCCAGGTTAGATTTTTCTTCATTACATGGATCTTGCTGTTATAGAAAATCCAGGAACATGCTTTTTCCAGTATCCCAAAATATCCAATATATTTTAAAGTTCCTTTTTATTAGTAGGGGTAGCATCTAATTTTGTAATGGTTTCATCTGAAATTACAGTTTGGTCTGCTATCCACCAGGTTCCTAGGAATTTCTCCTACTTAGAGGAGCCTTGGCACATTTATCCTCTCCTCATTTAATCTATTCTATATATCCTATGTTCTCATATCCCCTCCTCATTTAATCTATTCCATATATCCTATATGCTCTTGCTGCACTTTTCTCCTCACCTCCTACCAACACATCATCAATATACTGATAGGTTTGTACTCCTTCCTGCATTTTTATTTGTTGAAGGAGTTCAGCTAAAGCATTGTGTTCTATGGTGGGTGAGTGCTTATGTCCCTAGGGCAGGTGATTCAAGGTGTGTTGTGTTCTTTACCAAGTGAATGAAATTTAGGTTTACCTCCTTCCTGAATTGGAAAATGTATTTTATATCTCAAACTAACATCCATGTATGTGCATTCAGCATAGAAGTGAGGTTTGCAATATTTGGGATGGCTGCAGTGAGGGGTCCCATGTTCACATTAAGCCTTAGGCCTCCAAGCTGAAGTATTCTCTGCAGGGGTCCAGGTTTCTTCCTTGTACTTGGAGAGAGTGGGAACTGTGAGGTCTCTCATTTCTTGACACTTGTTAATGGTCCCCCCTTGAAGTCCTGTCCCTCTCTCTGTCCATTTCCTCACTGCCCTTCTCCTACTGCCCCACTGCTGGTGCCAGAGCAAACCTTGAGAACATATGAGGTGAACAAGGCCATCCCTAACCAGGCCTCTCGTTAGGCAAATCATGCTGTACAGAAAAACGATCCTGTGACATTTTTTCCCTCCTCAGAGTAGTTGCATTGCGCAGAATGTCTGCTCTTCCTTGTCTTGAAAGGTGTGAAAGAACAGCATCTTCTTGATCCTTTCTCACAGGAAAGGCCCATGTCATTAGTGGGACAAGACCTCACCTCAGGGAGGCAAAATCATTGTCCCAGTAACACCAGTCTTTTCATAGGAAGGACAGAGAAAGAAAATACAAGGGTCCTGGAATCCATGTGGCAGAAACACCTCCAGCAGCTCTCCCAACAAATTCAAACACTGCAGCAAACTTTCCTGAAGATGCAGGTGTCCACACAGCATGACTCGGAGCTCCTAAGAACAGACCTGGACGACAAACTAGGTGAGCAAGCCAGTCCCTAGAAGGCTCTGATCTCTCTGAATGCAAAAGCTGTTCTACAGGTAAATTGTTCTGAGCCTCATCCTCCACATCTCCTCAAAGGAAAGGAGAGGAGATTTTCCTGGGTGAACAGCTCTTGTCTGCCAATCACTGAGACCCCTGAATACTGAGGTTGTGACTGCAGGTGTTCAAGGTCCCTCTTTTCTCCCTTTGAAGGGGTGTGTACTGTGAGCTCTCCATGACCTGAGATGTGCTAAAGGTGTCTACCTGCATGTCCTCCTACACACTGACCTTCCTCCCAACAAAGGGATGTCTCCCACAGCCCATGGATGCTGTTTGGAGAGGTGGAGGGGGAGGTGGGAGGTCCTTGGACTGAAGAGGGAGCAAGTTGGAGACACATGCCCCATGTCTGGGAAACAAAATTATCACACACTCTGATTTACCGCTTTCTCTGGAATACTTTGTTGAAATGAGAGTTGAGTTGTCATAAGAGAACATCCTGTATGTGGTGGGGCAGGAGGCATGTGGGGGGGTGGCCTCAGTCTCATCTAGGACAAGAGTTGGCCAACTCTGTTTGCATCTCCCCTTCCAGATGTAGAAGTTGGAAATGACAATGGACAATGCGCAGATTTTAAATCACTCTGAAACTGTTTCCCTGGAGAATTGTCAGTTGGCACCAGGAGATTCTCAGGCAGCAACTGGGCTGTGGTAGGAAGGTTAATCCCTACAGCAGATGGGACCAATGAAGAGCCCTGTAGTTACAGCCTCTCCCATTGCAGGCCAAAGCAGAGAGGTCTCCTGCAGGGAAATTCATCTCTCTTTTTACCTATTCCTTGTCCTGTGCAACCAGCATGGCCTCTTCTTCCTTCTCCCTTTGAGAATTCCTGCCTGGATTTCAGGGCTGGTTGGAGTTCTTGCTGCTAAAAGACTAAAGAAAGAACTCCCAGAAAGTTTACTCTGTGGGCTTCTTGTGGGTCTGAAGGACCAAACATTCCCATTGTCTAATTGTCAAACTTTTCATTTAAGGATGCTTTACTCTAAAATGTTTTCTTCATGATCTGCAGTCAAGAATATACGAAATAATTCACTTTTTCCCAGGAACCGTAAATTCACTTTGGCAGTACAACAGATATTTTTCCATTAAAACCAGTCAATTTTTTTTTGTTTTTTAAACATATGTTTACATTTTCAGAATCCTTGGGAGTGATTAAATAGATTTGAGCTACTGCATTAATTAAAAATTCCAAAGGTTCCTTTTTAACTTCTACAGATACATAGATATGGGGCCCCACATTATGACAAAACCATTGATATGTAAGAATGTGCAAGGTGAGAAGGCTCAAAGCTTGCCCAGTCCCTAAGGGTTTTTTCCTGTTCTGTTGCAAAGCAATTGGAGGTGTGGTTTTTTTCCTGAGGAGGGTTTGAATTTGCAGTTTTCCTTGTGCTGCTCCCCTGCTCCAAAATTTTCTGTCCTGTCCAATAATACCCAATCTTCCCTGGTGAAACAAACTCTCCAGGAATATTTAGTTTCTGATTTCCCTGCTCTTTGTCCATATTTTTCTTTAGTTTTATGCTATTGCAGAGGATCCCAGAATGTAGTTTTGACCTTCTGGGTGGTGTTCCTCCTCTGACATCCTTGGGGTCCTTTGGAAAAATCAGTCTTAGTTATGCCTCTCATTTTAAATTCTGGAACCTTTTCCTCTTTAAGAGGTGGGAGTTCTGTGGTTTCACCAGAATCCCATTCACTATTTTCATCATTAATTTCATCAAAATTTTTCCTAATATCACCATCTCAATCTTCAGGCAATGTTATCAATTATTGAATTTTTTAAACATTATTAAAAAACCCCAATCCTGTGGATTTCAATTCTCATTTTTCATCCAAGGTTTTTGTCTTTTCTTTGGATTTTTTCAAGTATTGTTTCAATTCGTCATTTTGGTATTGTAGAGACAGTCCTACCTGGTTTTGTCCCTTTATTTCATTTCTCCGAATAAGAGATTGGTACTTGTATCATCAGTTTTTTCTAGTGGCATGCAGCCTTTAAACATAAGCCCAATGCATGACAAATAACACCTTTCCTTTTTTCATCTTTCAGCAATCCCCATTTTTTATCTGTTTTCTCTTGTATTTTTCTCCACTCTTACCAGTTATCTATTGGCCAAGGATTGACAGATTCAATATGATTATTGAATTTAATCAATTATTTAATCAATTAGTCTGCTAAGTCTTTTGTCTGTTTCTCAAAATCATTTGTCATCCTGTCCAGCATGTCAAAATGTCACAGGGAGCATGGGAGCTCCAGACAAAGTTTATGAAAGAAGCCCTGCTGCTGAGTCTGATGTGCAAAAAAGATTCCTTTGTGTATTTAAAATCCTTCACAGAAAGAGGTTTATATGAAGGGAAATCCTTCCTTAACATCAGATTTTGGCAACAGTTTAAATTTAGGGAAGTTATAGCGGTATAACTGAATCACTTCGTCCTGCAAGTTCTAAGGGTGACTAATCATTTATATATATGTGTGCATATATATATTTATAAAAATGAATTC
The DNA here is from genome assembly GCA_013400775.1 of Chaetops frenatus. Classification (NCBI taxonomy): domain Eukaryota; kingdom Metazoa; phylum Chordata; class Aves; order Passeriformes; family Picathartidae; genus Chaetops; species Chaetops frenatus. The sequence goes on along the minus strand of VZTR01027396.1, from coordinate 632 downwards.
TTTATTAAGACAAATGAACAGACAACGAACAGAGGATCTTAGTCAGAATTACTTACTACACAGCATAAAACTAAAAGCCTACTAGTAGATTGTAGGATAACAAAGAGGGCACTATATCTAGGTACCTATATTAAAGCTAGCAAAAGAAATACTGTTGATTAGGAGTCAAATGTAACTTACCACAGAATGATGATAATGTACATAGATTCCTTCACGTAATCCCTGGGGAGAAATTGTGAAGTAGGTGTTCCCTCTCAGGGGAGAAACTCCACACATTTCCAGGAAAATGTATGGAAGACTTCTGCTTTGTGAAAGTTTGGTGTGACTTTTATATTTGTAAAGTGATTGGCAGTCTGTCAGAAATTCCACTTCAAAAGTGAGAGGTTTATTGGCAGTTGGGAGATGCCAGACCAGTGTTAGCCCCGTGGCACCAAAATAACTCACTACAAGACATCTTGTCCTGTTTGATTGATCTGACCACTTAACAAACAACAGAAGAGCTCTTAGGGGTAGGTGAAAGTCCCTTTCCAGTGCCAGGGAAGACAACAGCTCTCCAGTCTAGCCAGACATAACTCAGAGCACCACAGGGCACTGCAGGCAGGACAGGATGCAGTGAGAAATGAGCAGGGTCC
>VZTR01027393.1:40635-52649 GCA_013400775.1 Chaetops frenatus | reverse complement strand
TTTTTTTTGCTGTTTTCTCAGAGGAAAAGACTCAACATGTTGAATCACAGAGACATTACTTCCTGCTGGGTTTTGGGATTTCCTTGCAGCTCCCCCTTCCATGGCTGCAGGAGCTGTTTTTGTACAGTGCATGTTCTCAGGCAGGAACTTGCTGGAGATGAAGACAGAAGCCAACCAGTTCTGTGCTGAATGTAATAGTTTCTGACTCAAATTGTGTGGTAATTGTCAAAATATCATAGGGTGTGGTAGGAACTGCTGTGTCTAAGGTGGCTGAGGATTTATTCCTTCATAATTTGCCTAAATGAGTATAATATGCTAATCTCAATTAACATCTGAAAGTGGGGGAAAGATTTCTTGATGCTTTCTAGCCATTTTAAACCAGACTGTGTGCAAAAATAAATTTCAGTATACTGGAGTATTCATGGGTTTCTTTCCCACTTGCTCAATCCTAACTCCCATTCTTTCTGATTTCCCACAGGAAAACAGAAAAGCTACTTGCTATAGCTTAAAAAATATTAACAAATAACTGTGGGCACTAGAAGTATGGTAGAGCTTCAAATTACTATCAGTTTTACTAGGAATTAATAACATGTAATCCTGGAAGTTACAGTAGTAAATTGATATTAAGTATTTCGACATTCATACCTGCTTCATACAGTTGCTTTCCTTGTAGAAGTATTCCTAGCAGCTTGTTATAGTACTGAGTTTCAGTGTCAAATATAAGATTGGCACATTTACTATGAAGACTAACTTTATGAGAATTCATATGAACTCTACTTCTTCAGCAGTTGATAAACCAGGTCAAGAGACAAACAGGAAAGGGATGGAGGGGAGGGGTGGTAGTCAAGTTTTCAGGCAGATCAACTCCAATTGGAGTTAAGCTCTCTGAATGTGGAATAGTGTCAAACAGTGCAACACTCCTGTGTGTCCTTTTTTCAAAAATGACTTCAGATCTGCTGTCTTTTTACCCTGCAGTGCTAGAGGAGAGCTCTGGATGAAGTAATTTCTCTCTTGTGTTTTAACCTCTGCTTTGTTGTCCAATCCTTGTTCAGCAAACAAGTTTGTTTTGGTGGACTGTCCTCTGGTGCTTGGAGAAAAGGGAAAGAGTTGATCTCTAGATGAGTATCTGAAATATGGGACTTCAAAGGACTGCCTGAAGTTGTTTAACCTAGTGACTTAGAGCATCTAGAAAAGCCTCTTTGTAGGATAATCCTTCCCAGCACATTCCATGATAATGTTTCAAGTGCCTTTCAGTTTTTGTCTCTGGGCTCTAATGATCCTAGGATGTGAACTGGCACCTAAAGCGTTATCAGAAGTGCAACTTCTGACATAATTTTGAATAAGTGAATCTTTCATCCTTAAATGTAGTTCTTGCTGGATTAAAAAAGGCTATATATTTTAATTAGGTATGGTCTACATGCCTAATCTGACATAAAAAATGCTTGAAAAAACATTAATGAAAATTTTCCTTAGTGGTGAAGGACCGACTTCAAACTACTAGTAAACTGCTCTTAGACTCTGTGTGTGTGTGACTGACTGTTAGAGGAAAGGCATGTTTTCAGAATGTGGTTTTTGGACTTCCAGACAGATTACACAAACTCAAGGAGGCCCAGCCCACATCCTGTGTAGAAAACCAGCTCACAGAAATGCTCATTGTTCTTCAGGGTTATAAGTCACTGTATTTTGTGCCTCCCTTCTATTTCAAAATACTGTATGGAAAATACTAATGCAGAGGAACTACAGCAGCTTAACAAGTGCTTAGTCCTGTCAGGTACTGAGCATTTTGCTCTTACCAGAAGGCTGGGGTACTGGGATTAAAACATTAGGCTCCCTGGCTAGAGAACAAAGGGTTTGTGTTGGTAAAAGTAGCTGAGGGTATTTATCAGGTGGGTAAATCAATTGATAATTGACATACTTGCAACCTGAAAGTTTTTGTGTGCAGCCATGCCAGTGGTTACTATCTCAGAGTGGGAATTACAGGATATGAAGTTTCCTTCAAGCAGGGTGAGCTGTCCCTGAGACCAATTCACTTCTGCTCAGTCTCTACTGCAGAGAGAATGTGGGGTATCCACATCTGATACCCCACCAGAAGGTGGTTAGTGTTTCTGAATCTCTACCCATGCTTATTGCCAAGTTGTGTTACTTTACCTGCAAGCTAATGGGCCTATCCATAAAGGGAGCTGTCAAGTCAAAAACAGTAAAACCTGTTCACTCTCCCCTGTTTTTGGAAGTTATTTTTTAAAAAGCTGAGGTGCTATCTTTCTTTTTTGACTTTTAAACAGGAAAAGTATTCTAATGTTATTTTTAAACCCCTTGTATTATGTTTTTCTTACTTCAAGAAAGCAACATCTTATATTTTTTGCTAGAGTTCAGTATCCATTTAAGACTAAAATACTCATGATAATACAGATGTAGCTAAGCAGAAGGCTGCCATGATAGTTTGGAGGTTGTGTCCTGGCTTTCTGCAGTCCTCTGAAAGGAATCACTTCCCTTTAGTCTCTGCCAGTCCCCTGACTGTGCAGCATTCCCAAAACACGTGGCCCATAAAATGGGATTATAGGGAAGGCATTCAAGTAAACAGAAGTTCCCTTGGGATGAGATTTGCTTTTTCATGCAGAGCTGTGTGCTGTAGCCTGGCACTTCAGCTTCGTTCTCGCCAGGAATTAATTCTCCTCTTGGTGTCCCTAAGGGTGAAAGAGCACCCAGGCCTCCCTCATGCTTTGGGGATAGTCTTCTCTGGGCTGGCACAATAAAGTCCCCCTTTGCGGTGTTTTTGGAAGGACACAAGTGAAGGGAAAATAATCCTTTCTGTGTCTTTTCAGTGTCTCTGTGTAACAATAAATGACCAGTCTCATGATGTGGCTATGGCTGCCAAAAATCTGCAGTGAACGTACTGTATCAATCATTAATTGTACAGTATTGCTGAAACGGCCCAGTACTTTTGTGAGTTGTGTTCAAGGGTAAGTAGCTGCTTAAAGGTAAAACCCTTTGTGCTTCTATGAGCACACAGTTATACTGGTGGATAATAGTGTATTTCTGTGATTGTGTCGTCCTGTTCAGCCCGTTCTGTTGAAAGTATACAACCTGGGGCAGGCTCAGTCTGCAGTTCGCATACTTTTGAGTTCTTAGTTGAGACTAAATTGTATGGGTCTCAGCAGGGAATATTTCCAGACCTGTTCCCGGCATCCATCCTGGCCTCAATAATAACTCAGGCTGTCATTGCTGCTCCACAGGATGACACTGTGTGGGATATCAGGGCACAAAGCCTTCAGCCTTGTTTCCATTTCGCTGTAGCTATGTTTCATATTTTGAAAGAACTTGGCGCAAATGAATGTTGTCTTTCTACCTCTCCGGTGGCTGCTAGTTACCAGGAGAATGATTCAATCAGTAGTGTTCCTCTTATCATAGACTCATAGAATCGTCTGGGTTTAAAGGGATCTTAAATACCATCTAATTCTACCCCCCTGCTATGGAGAAGGACACCTTCCCCTAGACCACATTACTCAGGGCCCCATCCACGCTTGTGCGCTTGGGCCCTTGCACGCTTCCAGAGATGGGACATCTGCAGCTTCTCTGGACAACGTGTTCCAGTGTCTCACCACTCTTAACAGTAAAATAGTTCTTCCTGATACTTAATCTAAACCTGCCCTTTTTCAGATTGAAGCTGTTCCCCCTTGTCCTATCACCATATGCCCTTGTAGGAAGTCCCTCTCTGGTTTTTCTGTAGGGCCACTATGTATACTGGAAGGCTCCTTATTGCCAGTAGCAAAGCTTCAGATGCTGTCTTGGCTTCCTGGAGGTGCTGCTCTGTACCACAGCATGGCTGCTTTTGTGCAGGGGGAAAGGCTGCAATTGTAAATACTATCCTTAAAACAGCAGGAATTAATAAATTCCCTTAGGTGACTGTTCCAGACATGGCCTGTGCTTGTCAGGGTCTTAATGTGCTACTGGGTGTTAGTGAGGAATATGATAAGAGATCCCTCCAGACTGGGAGGCTGCCCTCTGCATTTGGTCAGCACAGCCTTATATGTACTGACTTTACCTTTCTTTAGAGGTGACTGAACAGAAACGGTTAAACTTCTTGTAATTGTGAAGCTTTGAACCAATAGCAGCAGTGAGAATTTTCGGTTGTCTGAATAAACGTACATCAGAAATTCTTGGTTTTTATTTCTGCACCTGGTACAAAGAAGTAGAACAGCCCTGGGAACAGGCAAGACAACCCAGTTCCTGCTGCTGTCAAAGGCAGCAAATCCATTCATTTGTGTACCTCTTATTGTAACCAAAGCATAGAAATATTTGCTATGGGTTCTAAATCAGGAGTTGCTATTCTTTCTTGTTTGGTTTCTTTTGAAAGCCTTTACAATGGACAGCATGCTTACAAAATTAAGGGAGGTAAATTTGGGGCCTGTATCTCACACCACAGGTGACTGCAGTCAGGAGTAATGTCACAGCTGCACACAGCTTCTGTTTCTAGAGGGTCAGATTCTCTGCCCTCATCTATAGGGGGCTATAAATGAGGGAAAGGCTGATTTAATTTGATGACAGACTGTTGATAAGAGTAATGGTTATCTGAAGACTGCTTAATCCTATTTAATGTTGGGATTTCTTTTTTAAAGTCTCTGATTTTTGGGTGTATTTTGCACAGAAGTCCATTTGAAAGCTAGGTCTGAATAAATCTGTCATTTGCTATATCTCCATTGGTATTTTCATCATATTTCAACTATATGTGAGTTAAACAGGATTATTAAATAAAATTTTCTGAAGGTCAAGGAGACTAATTGGTGTTTTTAATACCTGCAGGTTTTAGGAAAGCTGATGCTGAATTATGAGGGGAAGTAACTTATTTAATAACTGTATTTTTCTAATAAATATAGATATAGATTATATAGTTGTAACTGCAGGGGACTGAAAATGTCATGTGAATAACAATAGCACCTGCTTGTATTTAATTTCTATGTAGGATTGTTTATATTCTAGAAAATGGCAGTTTATGAACAAGCTTTTGAGATGAATGATACGTTGCTAAGGCTGCAGTATTTTGTATTGCACTGTACAGAATCTGTATCATAACTCAAAGGATTTGTGTACTTCTTTCCCTTCCCAGTCCACCTGCTTTCTAGCACTGTCGGGAAGGTGAACTGAGCAGTGAGCTAGGTCAGCAGGAGAAACATCACTTTTTTTGCAGTGTTTGATTGATGCCAGTGTAGCTCTGCGAGTGGCTTGTTACAGAGTCAAGGAAGTGGCAGTGCAAGGGAAGCAGGAGGGGGAAATCTCCAGTTTTGGCAGCAGTTGGCAATCAGATTGGTTTTATGGTTTCATGATGTTCTATCTGTAAGTTATGCCCACATCTGTAACCATCTGGATAGCCATGTTGGTTGAAGGCTTTGCTTCCCTGCTGCCAAGTGCCACCCCTCTCCTGAGCGCTGCCATTGTTTGTCAGCTGCTTGACAAAAAGGCAGATAGGGGACACAAACTTGGCTGTCTGTGAGCTTGTAAGATCTGGTTAGAAATTTCTAGGACTGATGGAGAGAGAACTGCTTAACACAACATGTTCAGATGGGTCTCTATGTTCACATTACAAGATGAAATAGGTGACTCTTGGGTGGCTATGAAGAAGCATTAGCTCAGATCTGGGCAGCTGCAATTTTCTGGAAAATAAAGGAATCCACATAGTAGAAGGACAGATGCAAGAATGGCTTACCAAGACTGTTGGTAATGCACTAGTGTAACTTGGGGGTGGGGGTGGGAAGGAAGGGGAGATTTAAAAATCGCAGCCAGTTTATCTGGATCATTAGACTGGTGTCAAAGTACTGAAATTTGTGGACTGGGGTAAGACAGTAAAAGGTCACCATCACCTTTGAAAAAATGAAAAAAAGGCTCCAAGCAGTGTCTCTCCAAGGACGTGTTTTTTTTACCTACTGTTACAAGTGACATTAGAGATTACTAAAACTGGAAGAAATTAGATGAACCAAACCCTTTTCTTGTTTTCTGGTTAGCGCCATTGTTAGCATTCTTGGCAGAACTTCACAAACGTTTTCCATGGTTTTTCTGCTTGGTTGCACTTCCTGTCTCGTTTATTGGCGTAATGATGTCATTCTCACACACCACTGGGGAGGAGCACAGTGGTGTGCGTTTCCCAACTCCTGCAAGAAAGGTTTTCTCATGCCCCTACAAGAAGACCTTGCTCCTGCTCTGATGGCTAAAATCCAAATGGAAGGTCTCTTTTTTGAGCCTCCCCTGGATGGAAGTGGGAAGCAGAGGAAGAGGCAGCAGCAGAAGTGCCATCTTTGCTAGGAAGCTACTTACAAGAACATCTATGTTCACCTAATGTGGGTGAGCACCTGGAGGCTGCATATCTCTGTGTGTACCTCCAGAGCCTGTGTGGAGCTGTAGAAGAGAAGGCAAGTATAGGCAATATGCTTTCTTTAAGTGAACAACCCAGTGAAAAACAGGAATGGGAGCTTCAAACACATCCCTGCTCCTCTGGCCAGGTAGCCCTGCTCATGGAAGGAAAGCACTGATAAAGTCCTGTTCACCCAGTGCTCTTTCATGGACTGGAAGAGCAGCAGGGTTTGTTTCTCTGGTTCTCCTGCCTGTCCCAAGAAAGCATAATGGATGGAGCAGTTTGTCCTTGGAGGTGTTGCTGCAGGGGAGGGAGGAATGTAGCTTTAAGAGGAGGAGCAGGTGGTCCTGCAACCCTGAGGAGCAGCCTGGGTCTGCTGCTTGGTGAGGTCTGTACCTCTGCACAGGCCAGGTTCTGCTGTGCAAGCTACAATTATGCAGGGAGCTTTAAAGTGGTAGAAATCGGGGTGTTAAAATGAACTTGGGAAAACTTTCTAAATCTGACTCAAAGGGGCTCCTCCAGCATCTGCAGCTGTGGAGAAGCCCAGGGCAGAGCCTTCCTCCACTGCAGAATGGAGCTGTCTGAGTGCTCGGAGCCAGGGCAGGGAGAAAAAAATACCGCAATTCATTTCCTAATGAGGTGGGCATGGGGGAATTCCCCACGGGAGCACCGGTGGGAGTTTGTGGCTCTGTGTGTTTCAGTCCCTAAGCTCAACATAAGAACGTTGTGCAGATTGGAGCTCCCACACGGAGCACTGAAACACCCTTAGCCCATCCCCAGGAAGCAGACAATAGTGTTGATATACCTGTTGCTGCAGAGGAAGTGACTTCTGTTACAATTAACAAGCAATCTGCCAAAGTCCATGGTTTGGGTGGTTGCTAGAATAAATTTGACATAAAATTATTTTGCCTCTTTGACTTTTGTCTTGTTGTGTGGAGATGTTTTCTCTTGCTTCATAACATTTAAATCTCACGCGTGGCAGGATTTCTACCCCCCCCCCCCCCCTCCAAAAAAAAAAACCCAAAAAAAACCCCCAGACTTCAAAATTGTTAATAGGGAATACAGTCTTTATTTAATAGATGATGAAAATATTCTTAAATGCTTTCAGTAGGGTAACAAAACTGAAGCTAAACCATGTGTAGCTATGGTGCTGCTCACGGCTTTGTCATGCCATTGGAAATATGGCATATTATTGCAGAAAAGACAGTCTGTGGAAGTTGGACTTGAGATGTTGGAGGCACCAGGTGCCCTCTTGTGCTGTTTCTCTGGGAGCAGTGTTAAGGTGAGCAGCTTCCTGTAAGCAGCGGCTGAGCCAAGCTTCAGCCTTGGTTTTCGTTTCCTTTGAGGGGCAACTGGTATGTGCTTCGGCACCTAATCATGATCCAGTGTGGTTCTGATGTGTAGGAGTTACTTGTTGATGGGTCTACAAACTTTACCCTAGCTGTACAGTGTGGCCATTCAAAACAAAGCGTTGAAAAGAAAAGAGACTTAGAATTATATCTTCCAAAAGAGAGAAAATTAGATTGACACAAAAGTAGCAATGTCTGCTAAGTACTAAATTTCTCTGATGGGCCAGATTTTAAGTTGAATTTCAAACCTCACTGACTGTTAATAATATGATGCAAGTTTAGATTTTTTTCTTTGTTTATTTGTTTAGATTGTGTTCTATGTTTATAATCATTCATCTCTTTTCGGCTGTAATATTATCAGGAAATGTGCTGCATCTCCTTGGAAGTCAGTTGTGGGTCTAGTCAAATACTTTTTCAAATTGCTCACTGCAGCTGTCTGAAAATACCTAATTTCTCCAGATACTAGACTATAAGCAGACTAGATGAGGTACATCAATTTGCAAAGTTAACTAAACAGCTATGTCAGATCTGTAAACGAGTCTTTGGTGACTTAATGCCTAAAGAAATAAGTTTCAGCATTTTTTGATATGTAGAACTCAAAGTCATTCAAAGGACACAAATATCATCATTTTTCTGGCCTGATGCAAAGTCCCAAACTTAGTGGTACCTCCAGGATGCAAACACAACTAAGTATAACATGTGCCTTGCCAGCACTTTTCTGGCTCTTCAAAAATTTAAGATGTTGCTTATTTCAGGCTTATTGACCCAGAGCAGTTTTAGAGTGGGGTACCTGCCCAGAATTCTATGACAACATTTATAGCAAAATAGTAATTTCTATCAAGTTTCTCTCTGCAGGAAAGCTCCTAAGGATTATGCCCATTTCACAGAGCAGCAGCTAGAATATAAAAGGAGAATGATTGTGCTGGACCTGGCAGAGATCCATCTATCTGATACTGATCCCCTCTGCAGCAGACACTGTAAGCAGGTGCCTTGATAAAAGCCTAAGAGAGCAGGTATAAATGCTTCTTCCTCGACTGCTGTCCCAGCTTCCAAGTTTTCACATCCTGAGCTGAATGTAGAGTTTATGCATTTAGCAAACCTTGATAGATTTAATTCCCAGGATTTTTCCAATCCTCCACTGAGCTAATACTAAACTTCTGCATTCACAGCAACCTTGTTGCACTGATGAACTTGGTCCATTGTGAACACTGACCATCTTGTCTCCTGTCTCCTATTTTTAACAATTTGCCTCAGAAGGACCATCTCATGATGATACCTGGTGCTATGTGAAAAAGAATCCAGACTGGTATTTGGGAATCTTTAGAATACTACTGGGGATAGGGGGAGGGCAGGGAAGTACCCTTCATTTGCCCAGTGAAGTCTTTGTGCTAACATTTTCTCTCCATTAAGAGGATGGGGAAAGTCTTCTGACAGATTAAGAAAGAAACAGTTTTCCTCAGTACAGTTTTTCTGGGTATTTTGCAAAGTACTGGGTGAAGTTCTTCAAAAGGCACAGGACTTCACTTGTGTGGTTTGCATAGCTAAAAAGCTAATGTAAATGGATTCAGAGACAAATCTCCCAAGCAAAATCAGCCATTCCTGGGAACATAGTGTTGTCATTAATAATTTGAGCAAAGTGTGTGGTCATTGTCTTTTGTTTACCTACCTTAAAATATCAACAAAAGGCTCCTTGTAGCTGCACAGCTTTACGTAAGTATTTAAAAATTTTACAGTGCTAGGTCTGATGTAGCTAATGGGGAAAGATCATTCACAAATTTAGTCCTAAATTACCCAATGAAATGAAGCAAAATATGAGAAAGGAGGAAAAAATGCTCAAACAAATCCAGCAACTTGGGAGTAAGTCATCTTCATAGTTTTTCTAAGCATCTGGAATTACTGCTCAATGAATAATGGAGTAACAATTTGCAGAAGACTGCCAGCTATATTGTAATGTTTTGATAAAACAAAGAAATGCATGTATTAGCATAGGCCTGGTAAGTCTGTGGATTTAAATGTGTGCACTGAGCATGTACAAGAACTTACATTGCTGAAGTACAGGAGCAAAACTTCATAAAAGACTGAATCCAAATTTCTGCTTCACATCCTGTTCTGCTGTTTCACAGTAGGTGTGTATATATGCTTTTCCCTAAAATACATAATGTATATGTAGGAGACTAGATGGTCAGTGCTCACAATGGACCAAATTCATCAGTGCAACAAGGATGCTGTGAATGCAAAACTTCAGTATTATGCAATTTATGACATAACTGAAAAGTAGCCTTTTGCATTTACAGGAAGAAGGCAGAGGCCAGGTAAGAGTGCCTGTAGCAGAGCTGCTGGCTTGCAGCAATCCTTATTCAGAATTGCAGCAGTTAACTCCTGCCTTTTAAAAAATGAATTGTTTAATTCCACTTTCCTAGATGTGTCCAGGAGCCTGCTCTGAGCTCTGACTATTGCCACATTCTGTCCTTGCATGCAAGATTATATTTCCAGATAAGCATGAATAGAGTTCAAATGAGTCTATCAATAGTCAGTGGAAAGGATGTCATAATGTGAAGTCTGATACTGTACAAAAATATACAAGTCCTTGAAAACGTGTTTGGAAAGGAACTGCTTTATTCTTAACATAGCTGCAGTCTGGCAGCAACAGCTCATGAAGAGGTGTGGGAATTAGCTGAACAGACTCCCTGCTGGCAGGAGAGCCAGCGGGCTGTATGCTACCAATAGGAGACTGACTCCTCATTTTTAAGTCCCTTTGGGTAAAGGAAGGTAAATGATTTTTCTTTGCTGATGAAACACATTGAGAAACAAAGCCACAATTGAGAAGAAAAAAATAAGTGTTGAATGGAAATAAAATCTCTAAACTCAAGTAAAATAAGGTATGTAAGATTCTGATTTCTTTTAGGTTGTCATAATCTTTTAGATTCATCACAATGAATTCAGCTAAAAGATAAATAAGGAAGGTGGGGAAAAGAAGAGATGGCTGAAGATGAAACTCACATTTTTAATTGCTCCATTGCTGATTCTCTGATTTGGATCTGCTTATAATTAAGTTAAACTATTTTCAGTGGAATTTTTCTTGGAAGTATTTGCAGCAATGCGGAGTATAAGTGGTACTGTGCTGAGTCTAAGGAAAGGGCAAACAGAAATACTCCCTTGTTGTGTGAATGCCACAGCCTCTAAGGACTTCCATGACTATTAGCAGGCACTTTTCCCAAAATCTTTGTTACAGCATCATTTATAGGGAACTTAAAAAGCACTCTGTAATGATGCCCTCTGGTGACTCCAAGAAATTTTACACTAGAATGAAATAACAAACAAGATGGAATTTGGCCTGCTGAGTCCTCTGGTGGCAAGTTGGACCATTCATTAAAGGCTAATGAGCAAATCAGAGCTCCTAGAGCTCAATCAGGCAATATGCATATAAGCCATACACATACAGAAGTCCAGGACAACGTCCAAGTGTTACAGGAGCAGAGCTCTAATGTGTAAGACAGTCTCTCACCCTACCGTGCAAGTAATCTCTTGTACATTAATGATAGAAAGAAACCTAACTTTTGGCACTGCAAACTGATAATTTTTTTCTAGTGCTTAAAGAAAAGATGAAACAAAAAAACACCTCTTGAGCTCTTCTTGATGCAGAGAATATGGAGGATGTTCATTGATTATATGAAATCTTAGAAATTAACCAGCTGTGCAAAGGAATGTCTCTTGTATATTCTACACTTAGTGTGGCTGCCACACAGTCTCTGGAAAGCTGATTTCTTCCATGCACTGTTTCCTCTCCTGGATATTGCTTTTTATATGCACAATCTGTCTGCAGCATTTAATGTCTCTACATTTACTGCCCATCATTTCCCCACCATACAGGCACACATGACAGTGTCGGTATTGTATTGACTCTGGAGCCCGTGTGGTTCTTCCTCTGTTCTGGTTGAAAAGGGCTCTTTTTATTTGCAGGATTGTGTTATTTTACTGTCAGATCTGGGGTCATATAGTGTCTGCAGGCTAGTGCAGATGGAATGAAACAAGTAATTATGGTTGGGAATGGATGGAATAGTTGTGAACATCCCCTTCAGTACTGCGTCTGTTTTAAATCACGACTATGAAGCTATGTCCTGATCCATATGGATGCAACACTGGCAAGGTAATGAGATTATTGAACTCTAGGGCAGTTAGCTCAACAGAAAGCTATCCACAAGCAAACAGGGGATAAACCAAAAAAAAAACAAATAAAAAACACAGAAAACAAAACAAAACAACAACAAAAAAAAACTAACCAAGAAGAAAAAAGCCCAAAACAAAACAAAAAAACCCAAAAA
>VZTR01027393.1:27326-40508 GCA_013400775.1 Chaetops frenatus | reverse complement strand
CAAAACAAAACAAAAAAAACAAAAAAGAACCAAATCCCCCACCCAAAACTTTGAATGAGGTATGAAGTATTAACTAATTACTTCATCTTTATTAACTGAATTGTCGAATTAGGCTTATACGCCAAATAATTGTATCAGTCTAAGTAAGTCTTCTGCTTTTTAGCACTATTCTCCCATGCCATGCTTGGGAGAGGATGCATCTCTTCATGTCCTTTGCAAAACAGCCCCTTAGGCACAATGTAGATCAACTGGTTTTTATGCATAATTTCTCTAAGAAAAACTAAAGGAGTAAACAAAATATTTGTTATGACAAGATGCCTACTTTGATCATAAGTGTTAAGATCAGGAGGTATGAGTATGATTTTATTTTTACTTCCCAAACAGTATAGCCTGTGGAATCTTCTTCACTAAATTCTTCATTAAGTCAGTAATTTCCCTTTCAACTGTAGTTTGTATTTTAGGAAAATACCTTATCTTGATTTTACCAGCCATTTAGTATCTGTCAAGGAGTTTGTGATACCATTTTTAGGTCTGATAATACATCAGGGAAGGGCTGTTTTTCTGTGCTAGGATTTGCAGTGTTTTCAGAGTAGGTGTCTTGCAGTCACATGGTGCTTTCTCCTGGCCTGAACAGTTACCCAGGTTCTTCAAGGAGGAGAATAAACACTTTGATAAATTACTACATCTTTAGTGCAGTATCTATGAATGTAGCACACCAAAATTAGTACTTTTCTTAGTGGCCATGCCCAGCCTTTCATTTCTAGCTAATCTGATGTTTCAAAGAGCCCCTACTTCCTTCATGATCATAATTGGAGCTGCTTACCTTGTCTGCTGGCCTGCTGATTCTTTCACAAAGGCTCATGTAGCGTGACCAGTTGTCTTCAAGCTCCTCTTTCTATTGCAAATTTGTGTCCCACGTGGTGTACTTGGGCAGTGATTGTTGCTGTGTCAAACAATCTTCTTCCATAAAGGAACTTCATTGCTCTTCAGTTTAGCCTCAGTGAAACTGTCAGGCTCACTGCCCTGTCTTCATCAGTTGGGGATTGATCAAAGGTACATTTGATGTCTTGTGCTTTCCACAGCCTGACGGCCTTTGAGATTATGAAGCAGTAGAAGGAGACATGGGTTTTGGTATGGTTGTATAACTGGTTGTAGAATATTGTCCATTTGCACACATCTTTTCAGCTGTACAGGAGGTCTGTTTTACAGTCTGCTATCACAACACGAGGAATGTTTAGAACAGAGTTGATTTGAGTACAATGTCCATTAAGTGATTGGCTTTTATTTTTCCAGTCTTCTCCATCCATGCGTTATTCTGGTTTAGCAACTGGAGTAAGAGACCTACAAAGGAATGTGTATTCTACAAGGATTTGGGGGATAGCTCTAAAGCTCATAAGCTAAGCTTTTGGATGTAAAAGGGCTTGTGTATTTCTTCTTATCCTATGCAGAGAGAACTCTAAGGCAGCATTTTTAAGATTAGGCCTTTGGGTAAACTAGTATAGGGACTGCTAGTATATAGATAGGTCCTTTGGAGGGGGCTGATAAAGGGAGATTTTTGCCTCAGTTATGACTCAGATAATTTGCACTCTTACTGTCAGTGTGTCAGTTCCCTCTCTCTGTTGTTACTTGCCTGCTCTCCCTGTGACTGGTATTTTTATACTTGGTCACATAGCAGCATTGGGTCAGTTTTCACACAGGCTTTGACTGTACTGGGGTTGTTTCTTACAAAGGTGAAAGAGCTGCTCCTACAGATCATCACCCTGGCCAGGAGTGGCAGCACCTTACCCCAGGAAACATGTCAGTTCACTGAAGTTGCTGTGCAAATCAGGTCACCATACTCCATTTTTCTCTGTGCTTTGTTATGGTAGGTTTAGGAGTTTTGAACAGAGAGGTATTGGCTACAAGAGAGGGGTTCTAGAAATACAAAGGACCATGCAGAGCTACAGAGAAGTTTCACACCTGAGGTCTGTGGAGAATTATCCTTTGATCTCATTGATGAGAGGGAGTCTCCAGTCAGACAACTCCTCCACTGATGTGTTGAGACAAGTGACTCAGCTCTGCAGTGGAGAAGAATGTCACCAGTGCAGCTTTCCCAGAAGCACCTTCACCTGGAGGTTTCTTGCTCAGGAATTAATTAGCTTGTGAAAACTCATCAGTCCAAAGAGCCTTGGGTGACAGAGTTGTGGGCAGATTGCTCTCATAGGGATGAGGATACACAGCTGTAAGCAAGCCTAATTAAGGCCTCTGACAAACTTTCCAGCATAACTGCACCAGTAATAGTCAGGATCTATGAAGTAAATAAAGGTTAGTTGTTCTTTCAGTCCTGAGAGTTGCAGAAGTTCATAATCATCCTATCTTATCAGGAATGAAATACATTGAGGCCTATTAAAGGAGGCAGCAGTTGCTGTTCATTGGTGATTCGTTAACAAATAAAGTATTTCAGAAATAGCACAAGATGAGTCTGGCAGCAGTCAACTGACCTGTAATTTTAAGATTGGGGAAATGATTAGAAAAAGGAAGCAGAATGTAGCAGAACTCACAGCGTGGTAATTCCCAACTGCTTATCTGGAGCTTGAGTGGCTATCACGAATAAGACCCTGAGTATCTGAGTCTCCTGAACTATACAGGTTTGTAGTGCAAGTCACCCTTCTGGGAGAAAGAAAAGACATGAATGTTTCTGACAGAATAGCTTTGTGAACGGCTTTTTCTCTTCTAAGACATCAAAATAGCACTGATACCAAGGTCTACTTATTCTATAGACATTATACCATAGCCTTTTTTTTTTATTAAAAGGTAATTTGCTTGAAGATGATCATTGCAGGGAGTGGCTCAGTTATGAAGATACTAGGGCCAAATCTCTGTAAATCCTGCAAACAAGTTTTGGTTGATTCTGGCAGCACAAATCAGTTTTAAACCTGGTTTGAAATGGCTAGCATTTGTGGAAGTCCACTGCATATGGCAATGAACAGAAAATAAAAAGGTGCCATCCCAACAGGTACCTGCTATGAGAAGCCCAGTTGGCAAGCATTATGTAGAAGAAGCAGTCTGGAGTCAACACCTGAAAGCTGACTTTTCATGTGGGACAGGAAATCGTTTAATGTCTGGAGTTTCTGGTTTATTTGCTGTCAGCTTTTCAATCTCTTATTCAAGATAAATACAGTGACACATGGAGTTTGTGAGTCCCTGTGCTGGCATTGTGAACACTCTTCTGCATGGGAGAGGGTTGTGAAACAGAATAATTAAGGTATCCTACTGTGCAGCCAGATGTGCTAGTTTATGTCTTCATTTGCTAGCCCCTCACCAATGAAGATGAAAGAGGTCTTTTGGGATCAGTTAAGTTCAAGGAAGCCAGGTTGTAAATTAAACTCTTTCCTCCGGGACAGGGTTAACTGCAGAAATGGAAGTGCCATGGCCTTGTCCACCTGCTAGATTACTCCAATCTAGCAAATCTTTCAACTTTTCAGCCTGTATTCATTAGAACTCTTAGGTTGGTATAAAAAACGGCTCTGTTGCCATGTACCCTTAGGATGCTGCTTTACTTCCCAAGATCTTCTGTCTTACAGTAATACTTTCGACATGTGCTTCAGAGTGAGGCACAAACCCAAAGGGATTCACTGGTTGTGTGACTGCAAGGCACATTCTTCTTTCCTGGCTCTGACATACATACTTTGGGAAATACTTGATTCATGCATATGGTAAGATATCAGCATGCATTGATTAAGTGTATTCAAAAAAGGGTGTTCAATTGCTATTGCATAAGAAAAAATTCAGCTTTTCCTTTTGAAACACCCTGGCATGGTTGGATTCAAGAATTATTTATTAGGGAGACTTTAAAGTAGGATGAAAGTAAGAAATCCTATGAGAAAAATTTCTGTTTATTTCTTACATTTTCTCCACCCCTCCCTCATCCTGAACTGTTCAATATGGTTAGAAGGAAAATCCTTTCCAAACCTTTTCAATCTAAAATATCATCAGATGGAGCAAAAGGAAAGCTGAAGTTGCCCCAGAAGCATTCCCACACTGAAATGTTAGACACTCCAGCCTCAGAACCTGGGATACAGGGAAACTACGACTAGCAAGATGTCCATGCTGTTTGTGGAGGGAGGATCACAGAGCATCTCATGCCTTGGACGTTACAGGGAACAATCTGGCAGAGCAGAAGTCATCCTCCAGTGTGATGATGTGGTGACTCTGGTGGCAATACCAGCCTACAGACCTCTGTCTTGTTCTCTGTCCCTTCTTGCTGGTTTCCATGCCGTGGGGCACAATACTTGTGGGTGGATTAAAGCAGTTTCCTACAAACAGCACTGAAGACCAGAACACTGACGGGGCAGGGTGGAGGTGTCCTTTAAGGCCCAGCGCTGATAGGATTTACAGCATGACTCCATGCAGGTGATGGCCTCTCCCATTGCTGGGGTAATAAGGGTGCACTGTGCTGAATAAGGGCCTTGCTTTAAGCCTGTAGGTATGTTCTGGAAGGCTCTGCTCTGGCTTCAACTCCATCAAATCATGATCCTTGAAAACAAAATATCATAAAATGTAGTGTCTCTGTGCTTCAGAGCAGCTGAGGAGGCATATGGAAGGCTCAGATGTAGGTAATAATTTGTTGTCTGAGCTCCACCAAAACTGTTCAGTACTGTCACCTCTTTTATCGAAGAGCACTAGCACAACACTGCATTCAGTAACAGGACTTTGAGGAGAGTTTAAATTCAACAAAGATGGAAATACAGTCTATTAAACAGCTATAACTTTTTCTTGTCATACTGGACAGGAGAGGAGATAGAAACCATTTCAGGTACTGCAAGATTAGGTGAAATAGAACTACCTCAAGTTTTGTAACACAAACTTGGATTTCTAACAGCTTGCTAAAAAGAAGAAAAAAGTTAGGCTCTTTCTCTTATTTTATTCAACTATGAGTACAAGCAATTACCTAAAAGCTTATTTTTCCATGACATTTATCATTACAAAGAAAATGAGAGAAGCTGCATGCCAACATTTATTATAATTTCATTAGTATCCAAGTAGAGGTAATTTATGTGGCAGTTCTGTTTCCAAGATGAGGATCAAATGAACCTCATCTGACAGACAATTGAGTTATAGAGGCTTCACATGAGAACTGTTCTCCAACAAAATGTAAACAAGACATATTTATTAATAAGGTCAGACATACAATAGGGAGCTAAATTATGGCAGGACTCATCAATCAGTAACACATGCTAGACCTTCTCAAATGATGCAAGTTAGCATGCAGTAAAGCAAAAATTTTAAATTAACCCTAGTATTTTACCCTCTGGGCAGTAGAACTGAAAGTTAGAGGAAATAAGTTTATAAACCGTAGAAGTAATATGACTCCATGTGGCAAGTTGTAAAGACTTGAATTTCTCTCAAAGGCTCACAGATTTTTACAGTGTTATATATCACTGTAATTATTAAATCTTGCATGAAACCCCCAAGGAAACAAACTGTAGCATAAATGTAACATCTGAGACTTAAAATTTATGCTCTGGGAACTGACTGAAACCACACAAGCAGAAGATTCATGTAGCAAAATGTTGAAAGGGCATCCCTGCTAAATGCCTTGTGGAAAGTGCTAAGCAAACTGGAATTGTTCCAAAATATGTAGGTGGGATTGCTCTTCACAATGCTGGGATTTACTCCTTTATTGTCCAAGTGACTCAGCTGAAATTACCCACAATCTACTAGACATATTTTATTGTCAATACATTTTGCTCTGGCCTTTCCTCTCTGTGGCTACATGGCCTTAACTCACCTAAATTTCTAAAATGGTGGTTCCAAGTGGTTCTGATAACACCACTGCACTTTCCATATCCAAATATTATGTAGAGTCATCTGCATGTTCAGGAAGACAGTTTGTCATTGCCTTATATCAACATTTTCTCTGTTAATCTGCTGCCAAGAGAAAGATACTGCCTTCCCTGCTTGTGGACTGAGCTTCTTCTCTTCTGTGACATTACCAGTTGCTAAAAGACCTTGAAACTGATTCCCAAACACAGAAAAGCACTTATTTGAAGCCATGATGCTTAATTAAACAGTCAATCCATGAATCCTGTTTGCCCTTCCTGTAGCAGAGCAAATAGGCCTTTTGTCATTCAAAGATGGATTGGGCTAGATCAGCTTTGTGCAGATAAAACAACAAGGTTTCCACTTCTGTATCTCACATCTGTATCTAGCAGGATGATATCCCCTGATCCTTTAGTCCACCACTCTGACAGAAAACAGGCTGTTCTTCCTGCCTTTTTATCTAGAATACCATTAACTTAAATATTGGATCAGGATTTGGTCAGTCAATGCACAGCAGTTCATATAATCTCAAATGGAGATTAAAATCCAACCCAATGCATGGATTGCAGTTTTTTGTTTTTAGGGCATCCACTGCCAGCTGCTTCAGCAGAAGGTTTAAGAAGCTCATTAGAGGACAAATGTAAAATATTCTTGAATTCTACCTCTGAGGATTTGAGAGATGGGGCTCTGAAGCATAGTGGTTTATACCCCTAGCAATTTTTCAGTCCTGTCTAAAAAAATGTCAAACATCCTCATTACTCTCTTAACCATCCATTGATGTTTTGGAACCTGACTCTCAACAATACCTATTGACAGGGATATTGTAGGTTGGCTTAAGATGTCACCTTCCTCTGCTCTTACAAATCTGCCATTTGTAATTGGCTTGCTTTCCATTTCACTGTGTTTCCCTTATTCACTTGTCGTACCAAGATACATACTGGAGCTCCTAAGCACTTTTCATCTTCTGGTTCTAGTACTTAGTAAATTAGATACCTATGCACTAAATGTTCCCCTCCATCTCTCCTCACTCCACAGGGAAGGAATCCTAGGCATGTTGGGCACCAGAGATGCTTTGACCTGGTACCATGCAGGTCAGAGATCCAGTTCCCCTAAGTCTAGGTGCAGCTCTGGTGCTCTTTCTCTATATTCTGTTTGGGTAAAGGTCTCTGTATAATATTTTACCTTAATATAAAATTCCCTATATTTATCTCTGTTTTAATCAATAATTAATTCTCATATAAATACCTTAGTATGCTCTTTAAGATGGAGCAAAATATACCATTACTCTTTATTAATAGTCTTCTTAAGCACAGTGGATATCCCAATGCCAAAACAGCTGCTCTTTTGTTTTGGATGAGAGCCACAGAGCCTAAAACTGTGTAAGCACCTAATTCCTTTAAGTATTTAGTCACAAAAATTTGCAAGATGAAACAAGGTAATCTCTGTGTCTCACAAGGGTTCCTGTTACTGGCCAGGATAAGGAAGAGGCCCTTCCTGGAGCAAGCAGCCAGGAAGAGACAGGACCTAACAGCTAACAGGGAAAGAAACCTATAAAGTGACCTCCACTAGTGCTAGCAAACCAAGTTGTAGGGACTGTGGAGATGATGGGGGACTGCAGGAAGAAAACTGGTGGCTGCATTTTGAAGTATGTGAAGAAATTTAAAAAAGAAAATTTCTTATTTTATAGGATACTGAATGGCACAAAAGAACTATTGGACCCTAGGCTAACACTTTTCAAACCACTCTACTGACAACATGTTGTAACCAGACCAGAACACAACTACAAATAACAGTAGGAAATCTACCTGCATCATGCCAAGATAGTGAGTCAGTGTTAGTCATTTGGTGCTTTTTTTAATGATTGGGGGTTTTGCCCAAATACTACTGAAAATCACTCCTCTACTCCCTCTCTAGTACCAGAGGGTATTTGAGGTATATATATATACGTGTATTTTTTTTTCTTAGATTTCATGCCATCACTTTGCTAGCCCACAACATTTACCAAACTTCTTAGCATCCTTATTAAAAATTAAACTTGTCTATTAAAATAAATTCCCTCAGAACCTTTCTGCTTAGGTATTTTAGTTTCTCAGCATTCAGTGCTTTGAAAGTCTGTACTACCACTTGAAACAAAATAGGAATAGCTCATTTAGAGGATTTTGCTAGATCCATTGACCAGCACTTATTTGAAATGATTTATCATGCCTCAATTAAAAACAGCCTTTCCTAATGGGTAACAGCTTTCTGTGGCGTTGATACTCCCTCTTCTGCAAGCAAAGTCATGTGTGGGGTGGGGAGCTGCCTACGGGATGGAGCAGAGCTCTGGAGAACACAGGGAACCACAGGCCGTTCTTGGATCTGTTGTGTCAGGTCTGCACTCCTAGGGACTTGTTTCTGGAGAACCCAAACAAGTTGTAAGGTAATAACATGCTTTATAGGTCAGCTGCAAGCCTCTTTTGTCCCAAATGTGGAGAGCTGTTTCATATGTTTCATATGTCAACCTGGTGGGCTGTTTCATATGTAAAGCAGAATCTTATGGGGAAGGCAAGTTTGGTCATATTGATTGATTAAATTGGATTTATTAAGACCAAGGTTGACCTGAGAAATTCACAAAGAACATACATCCATAGAAATGCCTTCTCTTTGTTAAGGACAGTCAGTTAAGAGGGTCACTGAATTCAGGATCAAACCTCATCTCTGTAGGTGTCATAGTCCAATAGGGAGGTAAATTAAGTTTTTCAGAAAAACGTCCTGTGTCAAACTAAGTACCATCAGGGAGTTTTTTTGTGTGGCATGGAGCTAAACCATCTATATCAGTACAGTGGTTCTTAGCCTGGTTTTGGCCTGAGGCAAAGATGGTCACCCAGGTGAGGCTGAGTTAAGATCTGGCAGGCACCCTTCCCAGTGGGCAGCGTGGGTGAAGCCATGCTTTAGAGTCTGAGACTTCAGTAATAAGGGTGTGGGCCATTTTCTGCCAGAGAATGGTTTTGGACAAGTTTAATTTACTTTAATACGTTAATTTTAATTTATATACATGGAACTGTGGAGTGTGGGTGAAACCTTAGAGGGACAGGCATTGCAGCTGCCTTGGCTTTTCTCCTGCTCCAGGGGATTCAGATCTCCTTGGTGATCCTGGATGCTCTGCTGCTGCACAGCAGGAGTGTTCCTCCTGCCCCCAACTTCGAGTAGTTTGGTAGCAAACAGAGGTGTGAGGAAGCAGGGTGGCCATTGCAGGAGTGGTATCAATACCCAAATGCATTAGTGTTACCCTGTGCTGTTGGTTTCCTGCCAGAGGCCCCAGATATAGATTAGCTTCTGGGAGGGAAGGGAAACCTTTCCAAAAGAAGTAGGACCTCATGCAGAGACTTGCTGTTCTGTGTCTGTGCTGCTGGGGACCAGCTGTGGACTATGTGTCAATGACTGATGAAGGTCACTCATGAGGCATATTTTAGCTTTATTCTCTGTGATAATCCCATCACTTCTGACCCACACAGGTTGGTGGAACGAGAAAGGTTGCAGTGCCTATGACTGCATATGTGCACGTAAGCACATGAACTGTTTGCCACGTACAAAACCCCATCTACCTCCCACCGCTGTACCTTTCCATTGGCTTTTTTGAGTCAGGACTAAGAAATCTGCAGAGGACCAGCATCCCTTGTGTAAACAAACATGTTTGCAGGCAGGCACTGGGGCCCTATCAGAAAACATGGTGGTTGGAATGATAAAGTATCAGTATAGTCTTGAAGGAGCTGGGTTTGCTAAGAATGTGCAGCTTCATTAAGGAGTTTTTGTGGGTTAAAGCATGTTTGAGCTGGTAAAAGTAAATGAGGAGTAGGGCCTGATGCTCAGGCAAACACCAGAAATGGCTGCACTCCCAAGGCAAAATCTTGGAGCTGACAGAGTTCCTGCAGGGTGAAACTGCTGAGCAGAAATTGCTAAAATGCTTTAATTAAGCCACAGAGGGGAGGATAAGGCAGATACTTCTCAGGAAGAAGAAGAGCATCTTGTGGTGTTTCCTCATGGGACTCAACTGCAATGGATCAGAGAGAAGTCATTGCTTCAGACAGGAGCTCTGGCCCAAATGTCAGCCCTTGGCATCTTACTATAAAGAAGAATAAGGATGCAGAGATGTTACAAAAAAACCTACCCAGAGAAATGAGATTGGGGGCTGGTACTGCTCCCTTGCCGTGGCAGGTCTCACTTCTGCCATGGCAGGAGCTTGAGTGGAAGGGTGTCCCCAGCACATCCAGACCCTGCTCTCTTGATTATTTTTTACATGCTTCATTTCTTTGGAAGTGTTCAATTGATTTAAAGTGCACATCAAGGTGGCACATAGAACAAATAGGTTGTCCACAGAAATCCTGCGAATTGTTGCTCAGCCGTTCACTGTTGCAGGCAAAAGAGGCACCAGGACATGCAAGGAGGAAATCTTCAAAGTTAATTATTTACTGATTTATAGACTTTCAACTACTTCAGCCTGGCAGGTTTGATAAGGAGGCCTGGAGCTTCAGCAGAAGCAATTAGCATGACTTCTATGAGATATTAGTGAGTAACTGTGCTGTTTATTTCCTCTAAAGCATCAGACTATTAGAAAGGGTTTGTTTGCTGTTTGTAGATTATTTGTGTCAGGGTGGATGAATTCACCAGGAGAATGGCAAGTAGGAGAGAGAACACTACAAAAACTTTCTCTGTGACAGTACAAGGACATGTACTTCTCCCCATCTTGTTCACTAATACATCTTCTCTTGCTTTCATTCTGAGGTGTTAATAGTGGTGATGATCATCAGAGACAGGTTTGTATTGGTATTGGCTAACAAGAGTGCCCTGGGTAAATGGATGCTGGGTAGACAAAGGGACAAATCACAGTGCAGATCTGTGCATCAGTCCTAGAAGACTAGGTATAAAATGGAGGTGTCCTTGATAATCAGTGTTGAAGAAAACAGTGGAAGAAGTAGCAAAGATTGTATTTCCCTCCATTTGCAAGTAGATTTCCTTTTCCAGTTCATACCGCTTCCTGCCAGACATGAAATTGAACCCCTTTGTACGCAGGAAAAATCCAGTTCACCTCAAACCAATTCCTGTCAGCTCTGAAAATGAAACATGAGAACCACTAAAAATAAGCAATGGCAAGGCATGAAATAAATAATCTAGTGCTTTGTCCAGGGTGAAATGCTTTCTGACTTGGTCATCAGCAAGTAATTATCCTTGCTGGAACTGGCTAAGAGGTTAATGTATCTAGAGTGCATAGCTGATCTTGTCTTGGGGAAGATGGTGGCCTTGGATAATTTTAATGCTCAAGAGCATTATTTTAAGAATAATGCTGTGGAACTTATTTAGAAAGCCTCTCTTTTCAGCAGGGTGTGATCTATAACTTGCCTTTCTTTTTTTCTGGAACTCCTGAGCATTTGGACCCTTCAGAAGTTCTCAAGGCCAATATTCAATTGTTACAACTTTTGGAAGCATTGTTAAAAATAAAGACCAATGAACTGAGGATGAATGGGAAGCTTTCTAAAATGCTTTAGTCCATATACATAATTTAGTCCAATACATAAAATCTCTGAGTACCAGTACAGCCAGAACAGGCAGTAGAAAGGAATTTTTTGCAAACAAAATACTGTTCAGCTTGATGTTGGGAAAAACTGGTGTTGGGAATCAGCAAAGCCATCTGAAAAAAAAGTTATCCCTTTGCAAGAATACCTAAAGTTATTTGTAATGAAAAAAGACATAATAACTCTTAGGAAATCATGTAAGTTAATACGAACCACCAAAGACATTCCAAGGATGGGATGCAAGGTAAAAATGAAAAGTAGAGCCTCTCAAGGCACTTTTGAAGTGATGCAAATCTGCATTAGTGGAACCAAGACTCCCACAAGCAGCACTGACCTTACAGTCAATTTCAACACTTGTACTTAGGACTTTTAATTCCAATGTCTCTTGAAGGTTGAATGGACTAAATGGCAAAAAAGAAGTCTTGTCTGCACTCCCTCCCTGTGTGGTGAACCTCAGCTGGGCTAATTCTTTGCAGCTGCCCAGGCAGAGAGCCAGACCCTTCAGGTAGTGGATTATGGATAGAACAAGAGAAGGAGTTCTGGCATCCTCACAAACAGTACACCCTTGGGCAGGGGAAAGCCCAGAAAATACCAAAGTGCCCAGCATTGCTCTCCCACATTGGCTTTGTAACAGCCAAGATAAAGAGCATCCAGCAAAGCAGTATAATGTAGCAGTTGGACTCCAAAAGCTAGACCATAGACAAGGGGAATGGATGTGGGTCAACTCTCCTCTTTTCAGTCAAGACACATGATTTTACATATCTTCATAGGCACCTTTGATGCACATGCACAATAAAATTGTTGTGGATGTTAAAAACCTTTTCTGCACTATATCCTGTCATTCAATCACCCCTCCATCTTCCCTCCCTCCCTCATGCTGACTAAACCTCTAATCCACTGTGGTTTGAATTATCCTCTCAATAATCTTTTTCTGTTTGAAAATAGCTGGTACCCTCCTGATTTAATTGCTTTACTGTTATATTTCGCTTCAAATAAATGTTCTGTGTTGTAGTCAATCTTTGGCAAAGCACCTTCCCTTCCCCTAACAGAAACTGTCTCATAGAATCAACAAATGGTTTGGGTTGGAAGGGATCTTAAAGCCCATCTATTTNGGTTTATCCTTTGTTCTAAGTCATAAAACCCCCTTCTAACTAACATACCCTTTGCCTCCTTGGTTATCCATTAAGACTGGCTCAGCAATTCCTTTATTCTATATCAAACCTTGCTTCCATCTCTATTCCTTCTTCAGAATCTACATTTGAAAATCTTTCTGCTAAGCATACATATCCCTGAGACTTTCTTGTCATACTTTCATCCTTCCCAACACTTGTCCTATCACAGGCAATAGGACCACATATGTGAAATGTAGAGAATTTAGAAACAATTAAACAAAAAAATCATTATCTATCACATTTGCCACAGAACTGCTACTGCTCTGCTGCTGTTTACTGGGATTCAGATGGGATAATCTCAGTCTTTTATTTAGCTTTAATGGCAACAGGACAGTGACAGTAGGTTTGACTAGACTTTTAGCAGTCCCTTCCACCCTAAACTATTGTATGTTTCTAGTTCAGATGAGGATGCCGGTCAGCGCTGGCCGACACCCAAACCCAGCCCCAGGGCAGGCAAGCAGGAAGGAGCTGTTGTTTCCTGCTCATTTTGCTAGCTGTTGTTCTGCTTAAAATGTGAGGCCAAAAAGAGAAAGATTGGGAAAGCAAAGTCTGGTTGTAAAGTTTCAAATGTTCTTGCTTATGAAGGATTACCCTTGCCCTTGTCAAGCAAGTGACCTGGAGATTTATGTTAGCACCATCAGGACTGCCTGTCCCCAGCG
>VZTR01027393.1:487-27178 GCA_013400775.1 Chaetops frenatus | reverse complement strand
CTTTTATTTAGCTTTAATGGCAACAGGACAGTGACAGTAGGTTTGACTAGACTTTTAGCAGTCCCTTCCACCCTAAACTATTGTATGTTTCTAGTTCAGATGAGGATGCCGGTCAGCGCTGGCCGACACCCAAACCCAGCCCCAGGGCAGGCAAGCTCCCTGCGCGGATGGCTGGGGCTGTGTGGCAGGAAGGAGCTGTTGTTTCCTGCTCATTTTGCTAGCTGTTGTTCTGTTTAAAATGTGAGGCCAAAAAGAGAAAGATTGGGAAAGCAAAGTTTGGTTGTAAAGTTTCAAATGTTCTTGCTGATGAAGGATTAACCTTGCCCTTGTCAAGCAAGTGACCTGGAGATTTATGTTAGCACCATCAGGACTGCCTGTCACCAGCCAAGGTCTGAATGCTATTTCTTAAATGAAATCAAAAGCCTGTCCTCCTGGAAGGAGGATTGGCAGTCCCTGCTGTCTCCCTCAGCAAGCCTGAATCTGCCCATCGGTTGGGCTAGGCTGTGCTGGATTTGGAGAGGTAAGCAAGGTATGCAGGCTCTGGCTGAGGGCTGCAGCGTGAAAAGGACCTCCCTGGGAACTAGCCTGCCAAAACCTGGCTCTGATAAAGCAGCCCAACCCATCCTGTAAAGACTTTTACTGAAAAATCTTGAAATAATCACAGAGGAAATGACGGGAACTCAGGCCTCCCTTCCCGCCCAGGCCAGACACTCCCTGGCTTTTCCCTGCCAGCCGCCTGACACGCCGTGTCCCTGGGGAAGGGCCAGGGCTGCAGCTGCAGCAGGGCCAGGCAGGCTGAGGTGGCAGGGAGCAGGGATTGCAGCGACGTGCTTCGTGTTACACTCCTTGTAGGAGCATGGAAATGTAGGGTCAAGTTCAGGGATTGCAGCGGCGGGACAGCGAGGAACAGAGCGATTCCTCTGGTCTTAGTGACATTTTGCTTATTTATACCAGCTGCAGATCTTATCTGGAATCTTGAGAGACTTTAGTGTGGCTTTCCTCATTTGTGTTTAAGAAGTCATTCAATTAACACAAGTGCCACATACTGAAATACATGCTTTATAAGTGGACTGGGCTGAACAGCTTAAAAATACATAGGACTTTGGATTATATTACTTCCTATGGAACAGTTTCCAGCTCTGCTGTCCCAGACCATGTATCTCTTCCTTTAAGGGTGAATGAGATATAAAGAAACCACTCCCATATTTTTATCAAGAAGGTGAGGCCATTGTGTTTGATTTTTTACCTTGTGGTTTGAAACGTGTCAGATCTTGGTGAGACAGTCTGAATCTGGCATTGGTTGGGTACCTTTGTAAATTGCTGAACATCACAGGAGGATAATAAGGAATATGCTGTACATGGACTACCTGCCCTCCATCCTGTCTGTCTTCCTTGGATGATCCCAAACATTATTTAAAGTGCAACATCCCTCTGTTGCACCACTTTCCTTTAATGCTGGGTTTTTTTCTGGTGTGCGCTAATGTATTCCTGTCCCAAAGCAGCTACAGAGGAGCAATGTCTCAGCAGGCTGCAGTGTTCATGCGTGTGCATGCACAGTGGTCATCAGTCCACAAGTACAGTTTTGGGCTGAGAAAATGATGCTCTTGGGAGCTACGTTCGTAGCTCCCCAAGATTCAACTGAAAAAACTCCAACTTTTAGTTTGTGGAATTCCACAGACTGGTGGCAGCAGGACACAAGCAGGAAACATGAGAAAACAGAGAAAAAAACCACAGAGATGCTGCAATGTTTGGTAGCAAGTAGGTTCCCCCGTTCCCCCAACTTCCTTTTGAAGGTTGCCACCACCACCTTCCACTTGATTGGCTTCAGAGACCGTCACCCCGCATCCTGGGTGGTGGCAGCAGCCAGCAGGATATTTCCTGTACCTTTGCACAGCTCCAAGGTTTGTAAAGCTGCTCCAGACTCCAGCGAAAGGAAAACAGGCCTGTTCAGCCTGTTCAGCCTGTATGGAGAAGCTGACGCTGCCTCAAGGCAGGGAAGGGACAGAGAAACCACCAAGTGATCCAGCCAGCCATGGGAAGAGTCACAGAAAGAAAGAAGTGAGCAGGCTTTGCCCTGGTTTTGGGGCATCTGCAGTCCCTCTGAGGCTGCAAACCACTCGGGGCTTGTCTGTCATCTCCTGCAGGGCAGAGTGGGTTGTGTAGGCCACATAAAATGCATATGAGTCCCAGTCGAGTCCAGACTGTAAAACTGGTTTAAATGAAAACAGATTCGGACACTTCTTGGACTGTGGGCAGACATCATCTCTGGGATGTCTCAGCTCCCTCTGGGCCTCTGTTGGTGGATTATCCTTTTGCTGCCTCAGTGGAGTGCTGGCCTTCCTCCCATCCCATGACACAACTCCCTGTTTTTGTTCCTTCGGTGGGCAGCAGGAGAAGTGAGTTGGCAGCAGTATGGTGACCTCAG
The DNA here is from genome assembly GCA_013400775.1 of Chaetops frenatus. Classification (NCBI taxonomy): domain Eukaryota; kingdom Metazoa; phylum Chordata; class Aves; order Passeriformes; family Picathartidae; genus Chaetops; species Chaetops frenatus. Next base: position 24,753 of record VZTR01027393.1, on the reverse strand, counting down.
GCAGGGCAGTGACAACTGGGGTGGGAATGAAAGCTGCTAGCTGGCACCGCTCTCCGCGGAGTGCCATCCTGTCTGCCACGATTTTGGTCGGTGCCTGATGAAGACGTGAGCCCTTCTCAGCTGTTCGCTGCAGCTGCGATGCCAGGGATGCCCTCAGATCTGCATTCAGGTCAGGACAGGCACTGCAGGCACTCGCTAACCCCCTCCAGGAAAGTTCCTGCGGTTTATTCCAAATAGGCAGCTAGAACTGGTTAATCCGAGCTGGTGGGCCGGTCTGGCGGGCGCTGACACATGCGCTGCTGGGGGTGAAGGTCAGCTGCTGCCCCGGGGCAGTGACAGAGCAGCTGGTTCTGCTGTCCCCAGCCAGGCCTCGCCTGCAGCCCTGAAACCTTCTCGTCCAAATCCTCTACAGTTCTGGGCCATTTCCCATGCAGCTTTTAGTGCTTTTTGTCCTTCCGTAGTTTAAAACGGGAATTCTGTTGCTTCTCTGGTGAGATTAGTAAAGGCTAGAAGGATATTCATCTTACACTTTCTCTTTACATCTTATTATACACCTGGGTCACTAAGTAATTTATTGTAAAGAAGCAGATGGTGTGAAAATATGACTATTCCTGAATTCCACAGTGTCCTAGCAGATGCCATTTTAACCTTGACCTGTGTTTTTCTGTAGCCTGGTTTATCTGGCTCAGGAGAAATTTCAGGAAGTTGTGCAGAGCAAAAGGGTACAGCTTGGTTTTTCATTGTTTTCACTGCTCCTGCTTGTATATGGCACAGGAAAACAAGGGTAAAATATCCTTTTGCTGGGACTCAATCCCATGTTTCTTGTGAACCTTGAGTTCAATCAAGCTTTGATTAAATGGAAACTGAGGGGATGCAGAACACATTGAGGGAAGCATGGTGCTTGGTGCAGTGCATATGCTTCACATTTGGCCAAAGGTTGTTTGCTTCTCCTGCCTCCTTCCAAGTAATTTCACTAGCATCTGTATACATAAATAACTTGCCATGGCAAACATCAGCTCTGAATCCACAACTCTATCTTTACTCAGGAATATTAATATAAAATTGTTTGGGATTTTTTTTCCTTATAAGCCTAATGAAAGTTGGAAATACTTCTTTTCCAGTCAAATAATGTTAATTATACTGCATTCACATAATATACATGATGTCAGCTGGAAACCAGGCTGCTTTGTGAGCTGTCTAGAGAGCTCTGGTAAATTAAATCAAGTAACTCCCCTTCCTTCAGTTTAAGTTGCTTTTCCCAAGTCATGACTCCTCCCTTCTAACTCTTTTGTGACTCTTCCCCTCCTTCCCAACTTCTCTGTGGATATTAATGCTCTCAGAGAAGTCACTAGATGACCCTGTATACTCATCCTATTTGCCAATTTCTAATAGTCATGACTTTTTAAATGTAAATGGCAAACTCCCTTCTATGAGCCCCATGACAAGCTCACCAAGTCCTGGCAGGGAGGTGTAGGGAAGAGCTAGGGGCAATTCCTCATTGAATAACAGCAGGAAGATTTGCTAAAGCCTGTCTTTCAGGGCTGTCTGGGTTTTACGTGCAGTGATACACAGTCTCTGGAAACATACCACTGCACTCAGAAATGCCTCGATCAAGACCGAATACCACTTTGCTGAAAATTGTGATTCAGAACTTGAAATGGAGGCAGCTTACTATGTACTAACAATGAATGACCCTCCTACTTAAACATTTTTGTCATATTTATTTGAGTAGCTTCAACTTCCAAATGTATGGAAGGCTTTGTTTTCAGATTAAAAACCTCTGTAGTCAAAGTAATCTCTCTTCCCTGCCTCGGGTAGCATTTACAGCTGACTCATCTCTGTCTGACTCACCTGATGCCACAGCAATTGCTTTCAGGACAGTCCTGAGAATGGACAGTCAACTACAGATGGGAAATTTGGGAAGCTGCAGGCAGAATCATGGGTGGAGGTGGTGTTGTCCCAGGAGGAGCTGCCATTCCCATAGATAAATGAGAGATCCTGCTATGTCTTGGGAGCAATGGGCACATCCAGTGCATCCTGCTGAGTGGTCAGACTTGGCCAGTACAGTCTCTGCATATTCAGTGGTCTTAGTGGTCACACAGAGATGGACAGCAAGTGTCCTTCATGTCTGACACATGTGAGGTGTTTTGGACCACCTGTGCAAGTGTTGAGTGGGTTGTCCAGACTATGCACAGTGTCACCACTGGGATCAGGATGTACCAGACTTACTCTGCACACAAAGCCATTGTGTAGGGTACTTGAACAAAATATGTCAATCCACTACAGGCTTCCCTTTCAGTTCCCAAGCTGGTGCTCCCCAATGTATTTTGGCACTGATAATCATGTGGCCATAGAGTGTGTGGAACCAGCTCAGTGGTGAAGCTGACTGTGCACATAGACAGGCACCAGTATTGATACTGGAGAGCTGATGGGAGCATGCAGGGGAGGGCAGGGCTGCTCCTCTTCACAGCAGCTCATGCTCAGATTGACATAAGCCAGCCATGGCATGACATTCTCAGTTATTCATCTGGGATTTTAGCTTGCTGGATAGCCAAGGTAAAAATATGGCTGAGGCTAATGCTTTGATGACGCTGATGAAGACTTGAGACCAGCAGACAAATTTCTGCTTCTGTCTGGTAAAGAGAACATGACTGGGATACTGGGACAACTGGTAGTTCTGATGGAGCTGGCCTGGACACAGGGTGGACTGATCCCTGCCACAAGAAAGAACCAGGATCACCAAACCACGGGGCTGGACATGTGTGGAGACAGAAATTGCACCTGGTTTGAGTAATGCATCTGTTGATCTTCTCCTAGTTAAACTTTCTGACCAGTCCCAAAAGAAGGATCCTACTCATCTCTTACAGCTGTAGCATAGAAGTACATAATTTTTTCTAGTAGCACATCTGGTCCTTAACTCAGGCAGTGAAGTCTTGGGTTGTAGTGCTCAAGCCTTGCTGATTCTCTGTCTCTTCCTTCTTGACCCCAAAACCTTTACAAAACCGTGGTCTTTGACTGGACCTTCCCTTGACTTTGGGGGCTTGGAGGTATCACTGGGCTTCTCATCTAACAACATGGTGGGCAAAATATTAATCTTGGTCTGGGCTGTACTGGGGCTCTGTAATTCTCTGTCTTCATAAATATTTCTCTTCCTTTGTCTTTTTGGAAAGTCATTTCCCTTTACTTCCTACTGTATTCAATAAATCCCTTCACTTAGAAAGGGACTAACCATCTGATATCTGGGAGAGAGGAGAAGATAAAGGAAAGACAAGTTGAGTGCTGGACTGTGGGTCAAAAGCTTCATCTGTAAAATCCTAACATGGAAACGTGCTGAAAAAAGGAGGGAACAGGAGTGAGAACTGGCAAAACGGCTTGAGGGTGGTGTTTTCTGGCACAGTCCCCAGCAGGCACTGCACCAGGCAGCTCAGACCTGGAGCCTGTTTTCCCTGCTGTGTGCTGCTTAATTTGCTGGCCTGGGATGACATCTGGCTGGCATATTGTTTTCCACACCCCTGGATGACAGCTCTTTTTAGCTAGTTACTGCAGTACTTGGCATTAAAATATAGTGAATTAAACTACAAAATAACATGAGATCAGCTTAAAAATAATGAGGCTTAAGTGCAGTTGAGCTTTGAGTACATTTTGTTTTCCTTCTGGGTTAGAAAACTTTACAGTATGTAATGTCCATATTTTCCTGCATTTCACCATTACTGTGAGTGCTCAGAAGTCACCTTAGGAATAGGAAAGAAAACACCAAACAAACCAAAACCACAATAAAATCAACAAAATAAAGCAAACCAAACATAATACATCCATGCCTCTTTATTGAGAAGCCCTGGATAAATTATTTGAGCTTTCAGAATAACGCTAGTTATTATAAACTCTCAATTAAAAAACATAGGGTCATTTGCAGTAGAAAGTAGAAGGGAGATGGTGGGAAGAGAAAAATCACAGAGATGGGGAAGAAGACTCATTACCTTCAAGAGACTGTTCAAGTCCAGTAAGAAACAGGGGCTGTGATGATGATGTAACACCACACAGTTGTCTCCAGATTTTGAGTATTTTCCCAGTGTCTGGGAAGACTTCTCCCACTAGAAGAGAAGGGTCCTAGATGAACAGAATTCATGGTCTGGAAACAGACACCACTGACTGTAACACTGGTCTTCTACACCACCAAGCCAGCCTGTGTCACAGCACCCAGTTGTACCAGCACAAGGAACTTGGGCTTAACTTCTTTCACTTTGTTCTGGGTTTCAGCAGCACCTTTGCATAACAACGTGTTTCAGTTTTCACCAACAACCTGTTGCAAATCTTCCAATCTACCCCAGCAATGTAAAACAATTTTCACAAAACCTGGTGTTTTTATACAACAGGAANTGGCATGACATTCTCAGTTATTCATCTGGGATTTTAGCTTGCTGGATAGCCAAGGTAAAAATATGGCTGAGGCTAATGCTTTGATGACGCTGATGAAGACTTGAGACCAGCAGACAAATTTCTGCTTCTGTCTGGTAAAGAGAACATGACTGGGATACTGGGACAACTGGTAGTTCTGATGGAGCTGGCCTGGACACAGGGTGGACTGATCCCTGCCACAAGAAAGAACCAGGATCACCAAACCACGGGGCTGGACATGTGTGGAGACAGAAATTGCACCTGGTTTGAGTAATGCATCTGTTGATCTTCTCCTAGTTAAACTTTCTGACCAGTCCCAAAAGAAGGATCCTACTCATCTCTTACAGCTGTAGCATAGAAGTACATAATTTTTTCTAGTAGCACATCTGGTCCTTAACTCAGGCAGTGAAGTCCTGGGTTGTGGTGCTCAAGCCCTGCTGATTCTCTGTCTCTTCCGTGATGACCCCAAAACCTTTACAAAACCGTGGTCTTTGACTGGACCTTCCCTTGACTTTGGGGGCTTGGCGGTATCACTGGGCTTCTCATCTAACAACATGGTGGGCAAAATATTAATCTTGGTCTGGGCTGTACTGGGGCTCTGTAATTCTCTGTCTTCATAAATATTTCTCTTCCTTTGTCTTTTTGGAAAGTCATTTCCCTTTACTTCCTACTGTATTCAATAAATCCCTTCACTTAGAAAGGGACTAACCATCTGATATCTGGGAGAGAGGAGAAGATAAAGGAAAGACAAGTTGAGTGCTGGACTGTGGGTCAAAAGCTTCATCTGTAAAATCCTAACATGGAAACGTGCTGAAAAAAGGAGGGAACAGGAGTGAGAACTGGCAAAACGGCTTGAGGGTGGTGTTTTCTGGCACAGTCCCCAGCAGGCACTGCACCAGGCAGCTCAGACCTGGAGCCTGTTTTCCCTGCTGTGTGCTGCTTAATTTGCTGGCCTGGGATGACATCTGGCTGGCATATTGTTTTCCACACCCCTGGATGACAGCTCTTTTTAGCTAGTTACTGCAGTACTTGGCATTAAAATATAGTGAATTAAACTACAAAGTAACATGAGATCAGCTTAAAAATAATGAGGCTTAAGTGCAGTTGAGCTTTGAGTACTTTTTGTTTTCCTTCTGGGTTAGAAAACTTTACAGTATGTAATGTCCATATTTTCCTGCATTTCACCATTACTGTGAGTGCTCAGAAGTCACCTTAGGAATAGGAAAGAAAACACCAAACAAACCAAAACCACAATAAAATCAACAAAATAAAGCAAACCAAACATAATACATCCATGCCTCTTTATTGAGAAGCCCTGGATAAATTATTTGAGCTTTCAGAATAACGCTAGTTATTATAAACTCTCAATTAAAAAACATAGGGTAATTTGCAGTAGAAAGTAGAAGGGAGATGGTGGGAAGAGAAAAATCACAGAGATGGGGAAGAAGACTCATCACCTTCAAGAGACTGTTCAAGTCCAGTAAGAAACAGGGGCTGTGATGATGATGTAACACCACACAGTTGTCTCCAGATTTTGAGTATTTTCCCAGTGTCTGGGAAGACTTCTCCCACTAGAAGAGAAGGGTCCTAGATGAACAGAATTCATGGTCTGGAAACAGACACCAGTGACTGTAACACTGGTCTTCTACACCACCAAGCCAGCCTGTGTCACAGCACCCAGTTCTACCAGCACAAGGAACTTGGGCTTAACTTCTTTCACTTTGTTCTGGGTTTCAGCAGCACCTTTGCATAACAACGTGTTTCAGTTTTCACCAACAACCTGTTGCAAATCTTCCAATCTACCCCAGCAATGTAAAACAATTTTCACAAAACCTGGTGTTTTTATACAATATGAAGCAGAGGTACAGCATGCTGGCAGAGTTGTTCAATGTATTGTCCAGGCTGCAGGCACAGGTCTGGGAGCCACATGTTAGCTCAACATGATTTTTTCTAGCTGGGGAATTCTGAGAAAACACAGCTACAAATGTGAGGGTTACACATCAATAATTTTTCTGTTGGTCTATATACTTTTATTATTTCTCAACACAGTAATAAAGCTTTCTGGCTTTAGCTCTTACAGGTAGAATGGATAAGCTTAGGTGAAATACACAACTACAGTAAGACTATAATTCAGTACCAGTGACAAGTTAGCACTATTAATACATTAAAATCTGACCTCTGTGCACATGCCTACAAGTTAAAAACATACTGTAAGAAGATTGGAATGGTACCCTTTAAGAGCATAGCCACATGCATAGCAGCTGCTCTGATATCATGTGTCAGCATCTCCCCATTGATATTTACTTAATTATTGACTCATTTGTGAGATTAATTAAGCATTGGGGCAGCCTGCCCAGAAACACCATGTGCTTTTCACCACTGATGTTTATGGGACCAGAATGGATATTGCCCTGACCCCATGGAGCAGAGGGTTGCACTAGAGGCCTCCCAAAGCCCCTCCAACATTGAGTGTTCCTGCAGTACTGTGACTCCACGCTTCCCAGGCATGGATCTCATGTTCTGAGATTCTTCTCTGCACTTTCCAGTCTATAAAAGTTCAGATGAGGTTCTTCATCTTCTGTAATTCTTGTAAAAAGAAAAGAAATACACGCTACTGAAAAACAGATGTGATGTGTTTGTGAGTTTTTTATGGGTTCTGAACACAGATATATATGTGTTTTGCTTTTCTACTTTGGAGGAGCCTGTAAGAGTAGAGAAGCAGCAAAAAAGGGAAGGCATATGTAATTGTGTACAGCATATATATAATATGTGTTTCATTTGATGACAGCTGGAGGCGTGATCTCCCTGTGAGAACAGAAGCACAGTCTAGTAATGACTGGCAAACGTGAGTATCACCTGCTGTGGTAGTTCCTCAGAGCTCAACACCAAGCAGTGACTCCTGTCCTGCAAAAGCAGCAGGCAAAGTTATTATTTAAGAGCAGGCAGAGTTATTATTAGGTTGGCTCACATACATGCAGTGCCATGTTATTTAGCAAATTCATTTTGAAGGCCCATTGTCTAAGGCCTCTGAGAAGACTGCCGGGTGCCTCAGTATGAAATACATGAAATACATGTGTGTGGTGATACTTCCTTATTGCTTTGGGAACTTCTCTGCCAAAAATCCTGTCCCAACTCTAGTGTTGGCTTTGGACCTTTCCCAGTTTACTTCTGTGGGCTTTTCTATATCCTCAGCCATTTCCATCCTCAGGCCATGCCTGTGTAGGATGGCCCTGCCTCTGGTTCCTGTTCTCCAGCTCCTCTGGGAATGGTAGGGGCCTGGGGACATCACTCTGGGAGGCTGCACAGCCTCACCAGGCAGGAAGAGTTCCTTGTTACTGATATGCCTGCCACAGCCTGGGTCTCAGCATGCTTTTTCTCATGGTCAATGTATTAATGGCTTCTAGAGTTCTTGCATTCTTCCTCTGGGGTTAGGGGCTTTAGCTGCTCCCAGACCTCAGCCTGGTAATCCATAATCAGATTTCACCCTTTTAGCATTTCTCAAAGCAAATGCTATCTAGGATGACCTAAATCTGATGTTCTGTTCCTTTAGGGACCATCGATTTTCTATGTTCTATCACCTTTGGAGATGCTCATAGTCTCCTATTGCATGATCATAGCTCATCAATGCCACATTTAGTATCATCTCATATATTATAATACCATTAATATTATTATTATATTATCATCTCATCATTATTTCAGTAGCCTCCTTAACCTCTGCTTTTTCAACAGGAGCTGTTTGGAGGAATGCTGACCAGTTATGTCTTCTGGTACAGGGGTTTCACTTAAACTAACTAACTTTTCTATTCGTTCTGATGCCTCCTACTTCTGCTGTTCTATCCCTCATTCCATGCTCCCAAACACCACTCAGAGCTTTGATGACTTGCAGCCTGCCTAGCTTCTGCTGGAGCTGAGAGTGGGTCTGCAGACGACACCAAGCTGAGCGGTGCACTTGGCACGTCTGAGGGACAGGATGTCCTGGGGAGGGACATGGACAAGCTCCAGAAGTGGGCCCATGGCAACCTCATGAATCTCAACAAGGCCAAGTGCAGGGTCCTAGTGACAGGACCAGTGATAATGGTTTAAAACTGGAAAAGAGTAGGTTGGATTAGATATTAGGGAGAAATTTTTTACTGTGATGTTGGTGAGTCACTGGCACAGGTTGCCCAGAGATGCTGTGGATGCCCCATCCCTGGAAGTGTTCAAGGCCAGGTTGGATGGGCTTTCAGCAGCCTGATCTAGTGGAAGGTGTCCCTGCCCATGGCAGAAGGTTGGAACTGGGTGATCTTTAAGGTCCCTTTGAACCCAAATCATTCCATGATTCTATGGTTCTTTGAGGGGGTAAATAGAAATTAATGTGTGTCGTATCTGGGAATTGCAGAAGCCTGTCCCTAGAAAGTGTTGAGCTCAATAGGTCTGGAAAATACTTTTTAAATGTTAAGCAAAGTTCTCATCCACATTTACAGAGATAAAGCTTATTCTCCTCAGTCTTGAGAAATTCAAACAAAAACTTAGAAGTTCTCAAACATTGTCACAAACTTTATGCAGTGTGAGTTAATATGGTGATGGTTTCACCTCTTGGATTTTGCCCTGTTTCTGGGAGGCACGCAAGGTAACTGCGTGCACTGGTTTTGTTACTTTGATCTCCATTAATGTAAACGCAAAGCTGCTTTTAAGTAACTCCCGAGAACAGAGGCGGGTGAGCCATTAGATGGCAGCACAGATAAGGACAAGATCCATTGTGCCTGGTGCTGCTCCAGGAAAGCCCCTCCACTGCTTTCAGCATCCCCAAGGTATCTTATGGTTGTAGAATTTTCACATTACTTAAAGCAAAATAAATTAAAACCTGTAAATGAGGATTTTCATATTATATTAAAGCATATAAAATTAAAATTACCCTCTCCCTTGAAAAAGTGATGGCATATTATTAAGCCTGAAGTTCTTTTAGAATTTCTGAATTATTTTATTCCTTATCCTTCTCAAGCATACATAAATTCAGCTATAGTGACTAAAACAGCTCCTTTCTTGATGTCATGTATAGTAGCTTATCACCTAAAAGCTCTTCTAGAAAACTCTCAGCAACCATCTCAGCTCCTGGCCCCAGGAGCATAATATTTTACATTACTTTCAGTTGCCATTTGAGAAACTCAACAAATACAGCAGGCACTTACGAGACCCTCAGAATATTCCAGTGACACTTCAACTACTTTCATTTTTTAATGGAAAAAGAATTGAAGCAAATAGAGAGAAGACCTAATTTTCTTTTTCAGACTGAATATGTAGCTTATTTCTAATTTTGCATTGTGTTGGCTTAAAGTTAGACAAAGGAGAATCACGGTGCTAACTACATACCTGTAAGCCTGACATTTGTGCTGACATCCCAGAGTCCTGCCTGGTATCTTGTGAGAAAGCCATGCTTGAGATTAAGTTCCTGCTTTTTGCTATGGCAGAGCAAAACTCCCACCTTCCTGTGCTGGGATCTGACAGGGGAATCCCGAGTCTGTGTAACTGGTAATGCAGCTGATGATCTAGAGCATCTTCTGGTGGTAAACTGTGGAAATACCTTTTAAAATATGTTGTAATCATATAAAAGAGACTTCATTCTAGCATATAGGATTTTGACAATCTTTATTTCATTTTTCCCCTAAGAAACTATTAACAATAATACATAATTTTGCTTTTTAATAATCCCAACAGCTGTATTAGGCTAATATAAAGCTACCTTGCACTTGATGAAATCAGGACTGATAATCCATGCTGTTATACCAATTTAAAACTGGCTTCTGGAGGTTAATTCAGCCCCAATCCTAGCTTTTTGGAGCATCTTCACTCCCAGGCTGTTTTCCCAGGAGACTGATATGATGCTCAAACTTGGAGGCTGGTCTCACACTGGTGATCTCAGGAAGTGTTTTGCAGCAACTTTTGGAGCTGTTTCAATAGGAGAAGAGCTTTGTAGTATCTCGTAGGCAATTAGGGGCCACATCTCCTCATGGGAGTTGATGAGCACAATGTGTGTGCTTATACATTTTTACCCAGAGATTTGCCTTTTGCAGAGGCAATACTTCTCTTGTCACTTTGTGAAGTGAAAAAGCTGTGTAACTGCCCCCCTCCCCTCCCCCCCTCCGCCCCCGTGGGGTTGTGAGACTATCTGGAAGAAAGGAAGGATATATCACTTTACTTTTTAAAATGCAAAAGACATTTCAGAAGGCAGCATAAAGTAACACAAACCAAAAACTTAAGAGAGACAGATGGGTAATAGAAAGCATCATGGCAGTATCTGGTACTGCAAGCCTTGGCTTTGTGTTTTCAGCACAACACAAACGTTATTTGATCTAAAGGGAAGAGAATGGATTTTTAAACTACATATTCTACCTTCTGCAGTACTCCAGGCCTGTGAAAGTCTCTTCTCAAATTATTAATGTAAGCCAATGAGGATCACAGTCCAAGGTGGAATGGCTGCAAGCATACCTAATGTGTGCAGGTACTGCCAGCTACTTCAACAGCAGGCAAAGCCATTCCATTCTATACAGGGTTCCTTGGGAAGGAGAAATGTGTAAACCTCTTGACTTTAGCACATAGAGAAAAAAGTGTTGCTTTCTAGCACTTCCTCAGAACCTATTCAGCATATGGCTGTCTTTTCAATGTGTAAACTAGACAGAAAAATCTGGGGTGGATTTTTTATTTATTTTAAACTGTCTAGATCTTATTCTACTTTGAATCCTCAGAGAATTGGATGAAACTACTAAAACTTTTAAATGTTTGAAGGACATCAGACTAGCAGTGAAAACAGACAGAAAGCTGCTGGGCCCAGCATTACATTTTCTTCCCTAGAACATGGAAAGATGGATGATGTGAGGGAAGCTGATCTGTTACTCTAATCGAAATGTGTCAGAGCCTGGGAGTTTGGGCATAATTAGACCCCAGTCACAATAATTTCTAGATCATCTCCTGTCGCCCTGTTTTTGAAAGCCTTCTGAAAAGTTTATATTCTCGAGTCAGATCTTCTCACACATTGTACTAAAAACACCAGCTTTGTTTACATTCTTTCTTGGAGAAGGGAAACTGATGGACTGGTCACTTAGCCAGTCTGGTTGAGAGGTGGGATTTCATCTCCCAGTCCTCTCTCACTTTGCAATATAAATTGTGTATCCATAATAAACGGGTCTCTCTTTTGGGAGGCCTTGGCTGTTCTCTTGATTGTGGTGAAACCGTGTCCTTCTCTCCTGCCCAGTTGCTACAGTTACTACAATCTCCAAATGCAGATACTGCTGCATCAGCAGCATGGAGGCAAATCCAGCATCTCTTTGACAAGGAAGTACTTACCTCCTGTTGGTGCAAACTCTAGAATGATCTGACAGCCCCTGATGGCTCCAGTGTACCTTCATGTAGTGAAATTAGAGGGTGATCAACTTCTGAGCTTTGTTATGTCATCCAAACCACTTGTTTGGGATTTCCAATCTATTTATAAATAACTGACATGAATTGCCTATAAAAATGAGCAGTGTCCTACAAACCTGGAAGTTCTCTATTTAACCATAATTAACTTATAAATAAGTTGCACTCTCTTTCTCTTAATATAAACCAAGTTTTATACCAAACAGAGTAATCAGGAACTTTATATAGCTGTCCATGTATGGCTATGTAGCCTGGTACCAGAGAGTGGAGATGACTTACTAACAAGGTTCTTCTATTAGGAATTCAACCCATGCATACAAATCCCTGCACTCAGTAAGGGATCAGATTTTGCTTGGACTTTACATACCTGAGAGATCTCTGTAGGTACAGATGTGAATGAGGTGTCCAGGTTTGTGTTTAGGAGGGCAATAATCCCAACAACAGCTGCCCTTACCACAGATGAGCTGGAGAAAAGCACTATCACACTTTATTTTAGTATGCTACAAAAGTCATTGTTGAACTTTATTAAGTACTTTAATACCAAGCATACTTTGAAGTAACAAAAATTATTGTTATTACTTTTTACAGAAAATCAGGTATTTCAACAGTTTTCTTTACAGTTTGTTGACTTAAAAAGAAATTACAATTGACAAGTTACAATGGAGTGGGATGGGAAAGTGGTAACATTTAAAAAAGAAAAAACATATTATTCTTGCTGAGTTAACATTTAATGATATACATCCTGGTACATCTCTCCTCCTGACTGTATACAAATGGTACATATTCACTGAGCTGCCCTGACAGGGTTGTCATGTCTTGTGATGACACTTTTTTTACAATGTTTGTGTATATTTAGAAAGGGCTTTTACATTACACCATCACCATGATGCTAAACGAAATAATATAATACAGAGAAACCCTCTTTTGGTGATTTCTGTCACAGCAAAAGTGCCGTGACTGCAATAATGTGGGATAGAGGTCAACTCAAGGAGCAAATGGAGATGGTGATATCCACACCATCCAGATAACAAACCCTTCCACAGGCTTTGAGGTGTGAGTGTGGTTGTGAGCCAACAAGAGCAGAGAATGAGGATGGGCTTCACTGAGACACCACTTAACAGGAACCTCTGAATGCATCTGGCACCTGAGGATATGCATTTTCCAGCTGATACTGGTTGGACTAACCACAGATTTTAAAACCTGTCTGAAGTGGGCCCTTAAATGAGTTTATGCTGCCTCATGTGTGAACTACTTGATTTTTACCTTCCATCCCCTTCAGGTCAATAGCAGGTACTGGGAAGATGTTTATGGCAGTTGACTGATTTGGGTGGGGTTTTTGACCAGCTAGTGCTGGTCCTTTAAAAGTCAGGAGAATTTTCTACATACAGTTACAAGAACAGTTTCAGATTTAAAAAACCATTTATTTTTTTTAAATGCTGCTCAGATTCACACATAAATTTACGTGGCTGACATCCATATCAGTCAGTATTCAGTCTCTAAGACAAGCAGTGCCACATTGGTACCTTGGTAGTTAGATAGAAAAGTTATCTAATTCCCTGTGTTTGTTTACTGGCAGTTTGCTTGAAGATAATTTTTCTTTCTGTGAAAAAACTATTTCTGTGAAATAATTTTTTTGAGATTCATGCACTAAATTCTGGAATAACTTGTGTTGTACAGTCAAAAAGCTGTTTTAACTAATGTTTACCTCATGTCTTCAGCATTTTGCATTATTTGGGATCAACACTAGCAATTATTATTTTAGCCATTTCCTCTGAAAGCCAAAGAATGAAGCAACAGGCTTAAAAAACCCTGGAGGAATCAGCATTGAAGTATTCATTTTGCACTGGATTAATCTGTGATACACAGGAGAACCCAGAGGCATGCAGGGAGCAACGTGGTCATGGCCAGTCCTGAGCCAGGACAGACGTGTGCCTTGGTGGGAGTGTTAGAGAGGAGCAGAGAGGGGGTCCCTGCCTCCCTCTGTTGCTCTGTGCCTGGTGCTTGGCATCCAGGCCTTTCACTTAGAGGTCTTTCTTCATACTCTGTGCCTACTTCTGTTTTAGTGCTCAGTGGCTTCTGGAACTGAGAGTGCCCTTTGGGAACCTGGGGAGGGAATCTTTTCCCCAGTGCCCCAGGGCTATTTGCATCCAGCCCTCACATGGCTATTTGCAATATGTATTTGCTTACTAGTCTCCTAATTTTTGTATTGAGTTTAAACTCAAGGGTTTATTGAGTTTTATTGTGTTTAAACTTAAGGCCAGAAGGTCTCATTAAATCACCTTGTCTTGATTGGCATTAGCATGGGCCAGAGTGTCACTCCACAGTTGTATGGCAGAATGAGGAAAAGAAACACCCTTGAAGTGAGCAGCAGTGTGTTACATTTAAAGGGTAAATTACTTTCACCTATTAAAAAAGAAATCAAGGGCTTTTATTTTGTCACCTTAAATACAAACATTTCTATGCATCTTAGGAAATTATAGCATCATAATATTCAGTCAGACATACCTTACAGTATATATGCTTCATAGAACTAGAATATAGGTCAGAAATAATTTTTGAGTCTTAAGTTTGTTACAGACATATTAATTGGAACATATATGCAGTAAAAATTGAGAAGCTTTAGAGTTTTAGTCAACTTATTATACAGTGAAGTAAATGAAGTGCAGCAGTGTAGCAGTAAAAGTTATGCTTTTTCCACTAGGTGATGGAAACATTCAGAGTCTATAAATGCTAATTTAAGAGAGATTTCCTAACAGCTTCTTGGCTACTGGGATAGGAATAGTCTGAAGTTAACTGCCTCTCTACTGTGAAAAGTTTTAAAGCTTTTTGCTTTCTGTCCGAATAAAAAAAAAAGACGTTTACAAACCTCTTCAATGCATATATATTACATATGTTTATCTAGCAACAACTACACCCCTTTTAATTTATTCCCCAAATGTGACTTTTCATGCATGTCTTCTGGATGCTGTGTTCAGCAACAGTTTCTAATGAACTGGTGTGTAATCCATGATTGCATTTCTCTTCTGAAATCACTTCCATGTCTGGCTGATCTATGTTTAGAAGGTGGTGCTTATCCATCAGGCATTTTTGCACTTTGTCAGCATTCTTCTCTGTTGGAGGCCCTTTCCCAAGCTTCTTCCCATTTTAATGTTGATGTACAAAAGCTGTTATTCATTTGTTTTGTGCTCATTCTAGTGAGGACTGGCTTAGTAGGACTGTGCAAAACAGAGAAAAGAGAGAAGCTGGTTTACTGCCAGCTAACATAAAGATGTTCACACTGTGCTCAGCTCAGAGCAAGCCTCTGACCAAGATTCTAATACACTTCAGTATATGCATTTCCATTTGTCATGAAAAATGAAAAAATTAATCTGCAGATAGCATTTATAATCTGAAATTCTCAAAAATAATTTTTCATCAGCTAGTCAACACAGGAAGTCAAAACAATGAGATTATTTCATCTAAAGTTTGAGCAATATGAAAATAAAGATACAATGCATATGGGGCAAGAATGACATTTACTAGATGAATGCCATGAATTGAGTTAAAATCCTGACATTTCTGTTCTGTATCAATAATTTCTTTTCCTGGAGGACACAATCCACATTTGTAAATTATAAAATAATACCTTGTGTTAAATTTCAAATGAGGACAGAGGAGTGGGGGTGTTTTCAAATCAAACTCTCCCTTAAAAACTAATTATTATTGCCCAGTTTCCATCTGTTTAAGCAGAGCTGCATAGGGGGCGAGGGGACAGGGGCCGTGCTGGCACTGGGAGCAGGGTGACAAAGGCTCCCCCTCCTCACTGCAGCTGACAGCCCCCAAGCTGGTGCTGCAGGGGGCACCCACTGGAACCGGGGCTCAGTGAGGAAGTCTATTTGCAAGTACCCACGCACAGGCAAAGGTAAAAACCTGGCCGCCCCAGCAGTGAACAAAAGGTTTTTACAACAAATGAACTCTGCCAATTCACCATTAGCTAAACTCTCTCAGACCCCTGGGACCAAAACATGAAATCCATTGTCAGGCAGCGTCCCTACTACCTCCTGTGAAAGGGTCACTCCTTAGGGGATCTTAGAAAGCCACAGCCCGGGGGAGAGGATGGCCACCATCATCACAGCCCCATTTCCTATATTATGACACAGGGAGCCTCTGCAGGAGACTGATGGAATGCAGAACTAGGGGGAAATGGCTGTGTTTGTGACAACAAAAGAAAAAGAATGAATTTCATTGTGAAATGAAAGCAAAAAAAGAATTCTAGAACTAGAAATACTTAAAAATATTACTGTAAGGAGACTGAAATATTTCATTTCCTTCCTCCATATTACCTGGAGCAGCCACCTTCTCTCATCCCCTCAAATTCCCTACACCCTTGACTCTTGTGGTCACCTTGGCCTGCCCTAATTCACCCACAGACCCAGAGAACGTGGTGCCTCAGGGCATGATACCCAGACCTTATAGCCTGGGGTGGTGCTACCATGAACCAGTGAACATGGTGGTGGCAAACCCTTCTGCCATGGAGCTTGGATGCCTGCTTCCCCATCAACTTCCAACAAATTGACATTTTTCAAGCAAAATTTGCTTTGGAGGAAAATTTCTGGCTTGATCAGCATGTATCTATAGTCCTGATATATTTTACAAATCACTTTTAATTGATGTTGCCAAGACTAGAAAGTAGCAAATAAGTATGCAAGAAGCATAAAGTGAACTAGGGAGGGCACTGAAAAAGAAAAATGGGTCAGTTTTGCTTGTGTTAAAAAATTGATATGAAATACAGTGTTCACTGTGGTAAAAAGATTTTTATGATGTGAGTATGTAATGGGATGGTAGGTTCCAATTGTAAAAGAAAGCTTGCCACTGACAACTCAGTGAGTTTCCCTTTACCCTTTAAAACATGTAGCAAAATGAAGGATGAAGTGTGGATGAGAAATGGACATACTTGTGATAAATAAAATCTATTAAAAATGGTCAGTCTGGAATTTTGGTGTATTTTATAAATGTGGTTATTAATGTTATAAACATGTGAAGGGAATTGGCTTTCATATACGATTGTTAATAAGCTTGTTAATTAGGTTATGAAGTTAATGGTTGTATATGTTAATGAAGTTGTTGATTGGCATTTTTGTTTGGGAATGGTGTTCAGATATTGTGGGTTGATAGCAGAAAGTTCTGGATTTGGGGGATGAATGGGTGTCAATCACAATTAGCATAAGGGGAGAGAGTGGAAGACCCCATTGGACTATTAGGAACCAACCAGAAGACCCTGGATACAAATGAGCCAACCAGGACAACATAAGGGAGTGGGGTCAAGGGAGGAGCCATGCTCAGCTCCGGGGTATAAAATGTATCTCCCCAGCCCTGTGGGTGTGCTTCTGGCCATATGTGACCANAAAACTTGTAAGTGAAATAGAAATGAAAGCTAGCTTTGATATATAAAAGATGTCTAAAGTAAGGATTGCTGGACCAAGCTGCTTACTGAGTAACTGAGAAGGCAAAGGTTGAAGATGAATTGGAAGGATGTTTTAGGGCTAGAACAAAGGATTTGTTTGACTGCAAACAAAACCATGTTTTTACCAAGTAAATAAGTCTCAAGAAAAGCATAAGCAAATAAAAAACATGGTTTTACCAAAGTCTAAGAACTTACCACTGCAAGAAAACAGAAAAACAAGTTTAAGCTTAAAATGTAACCTACAAACTTTTGTGATTGGATAGTTACTACCATAATACAGAAATAATAGTAGTTATCATGGGCTATATGTAAACAGTAAAGGTATTGTGTATATTCCTGATTGGTTGTTACGTATTAAGATGTTCAGTAAAGAAAAGTATATAATGTATTGTAACCAGAACTAAAGTGACTTCAGGCATGCCTTTAAGCTGTAGCTGGCAGCTTGCAAGGCGAGGCTCTGTGCTCCCACAACCCAAGACTGCTGTAACTTCTATGCAATAAACAGCATCTTTGAAAGAGCCACCTGGAGTCCTGCATCTCTCGTGTTTTAGGCTCTTACGTAATTGTTCATAGTTACTCTTGTTAATAAATTTCCCTGTTTCAAAATTTTAATTGGCAAGTCGTTTATAACACTAATGTTATTAATGTGGTAATTAGTAATGTAGGTAAACAGCACTACCAAATAAAGTGAATGAAAAAGTGCCTGACCCTCTAATCTGTTTATCTGCTAAGTGAGATAAGGGGGTTTGTGAGACTCTTAAGCAATCCATATTTGGTGAAACTGAAATCTGGAGAAAGATAACATTGTGTGGTAAGGAGCATGTGCCCTGATACTCCTAGGAACAACCAAAGCTTAATAGAACTGAATGAGCCATTTCTTTCAATTATTTTTAATCATAACTTCATGTACTTGTCCTATTCAAACCCCTAACATTGCTTATTGGATTTCCAACAGCACTCAGTGTTTCAGCAGTAACATACTAAGACCTTTGTTAATTCTTTGGACAAATTCTGCACACGTGAAGTAAATGACACAAGCCAATAATCCGTTAGATGGATTTATTGAGCAAATGCAACGTCGGAGCAATTGACGTTCCCTGTTGCTGGTTAGCATAGGCCTAGGGAGGAGGACTCACACTGAGTGTCTCACCATGGTTGATAAGGCTGAGAGACCTTGATGTGCCAGGAGGGTGATCTTTTATACCCCTCCTGGGAGTCCCACCCTCCTCCCGAGAGACCTCCCCCTGGAGACATCTCAATTGGTTGTTACTGGCTCATTGTCATGGGGTAGGGGTGGGGAGATGTTGCGGCGTCGAATGATTGGTGTTCTGGCAGCCCAGTCAGGGGTCCAGAACTATCCATTGTTTCCTGTCAATCTTACCTAGGTGACACCCCTCTTCTGGAAATCTCCCTGTCAGTCCTCCCTAGGTCTGTACTTAGAACAGACTTAATTAAAATTCATAGCATCCCAACTCCCAAGTTACCTCCCAACCTCCAAGTTCCCCAGCTGAATTAACAGAACTGCAAAACCTCCAAACATACCAACAGTAACTTTTAACTACTTAACTATCAAACGATTAACAGAACAATTAAAGAACAATTAACAGACATAAGAACGCCAACTCCCCAGCTCATTTACAACACGGTTATTATCCACATGAAAATGAAATTTAATAAATGCCATAGGTGCCTAGTTGACAAGACATAAGTAAGTCGTTCACATGTAACATCCCTCAGTCTGTTTTGTATCACACCATAGGCTTTTGACTCTTTGAAGTTTGTTTTCTTAGAGCTACTTACAGTGCTGTTGCCTAAAAATCAGTTAATGAGAGCAGTCTTCGTGGATGCTGTATTACCCAACCACCCAGGTGCTCTGCTGTTAAGTTCCCTATTTAAAGTCTTTAAAGGCTGCCTGTTAAGCTGACCTCACCACAACAGGGTTACTACTCATAATCAACACACTCAATTAGGGCAATCACTTCTGCTGACTGCAGAGCTGGGGTATAGTCAGCCTGGAGGGATTTACAGCATTTTAGTGTTTATGTACATTTCAAAAAGAGGATGCTAGGGTTTGTGGTAAAGATGAATCACAGGGAGATTTTCAGGTTGCTCCCTGATGAGGAATAAAAGACATGCTGAATTTCAGATGGTCCCTTCCATGCTGTTACTGTAAAGTCAGTAAAATGAATAGCAAATACAGAGAGAAAAGAAGACCTTCTAGGTCTGGGTATATATTAACTCAGGCAACCATAACACTTTACACCACTAATTGTCACCAGCCATATTGAAATTACCTTCTTTGCCATGTATTTGACTGGCATCTAGAAAATAACACCTTTCCAAGTGTTAATCCTTTATTGCTGACTCCAAACACACACAGCTGCTTTGCTAAAGAGCAACTGGCATTTGTGGTCACACCAAAATTGGTACTGTTACAAAACCCCATCACCTGGCAGAAGGCCATGGGTTGAAGAAGAACCAGAGATTTCCTCCCAGCACCTCCACAGAATTCCTCCAGCCTAAACATCATCTCTGCTGAATGCTGGCACTGTGGTTAGTGAAGGGAGGAGATGAAGGATGAGAGAAACATTGATGCTGAGTCTCTGCAATTGAAAATAGACATGCTCAGGCACCTTGGATAACACTACTGCCTGAACTGTAGGCCAAAAAAAAATTGGACAAGTTCAGTTTTAATGAGATTATTGGAGTTCTCACCTTTCTGCTTATAGAAGCACAGAATCATTATGGTTGGAAAAGACCCCTAAGATCATTAATTCCAACCATTAACGTAGCACTTCCATGTTCACTCCTAAATCATAACTCCAAGTGCCACATCCACACACCTTTTGGACACCTCCAGGGAGAGTGAATCCAAGACTTCCCTGGGCAGTGTGTTCCAGTGTCTGACAACTTCTTTGGTGAATAAAGTTTTCCTAATATCCAATCTAAACCTCCCCTAGTGCAACTCAAGGTCATTTCCTCTCATCCTGTCACTTGTTACTTGGGAGAAGAGACTGACCTCCACCTGGCTACAACCTCCTTTCTGGGAGTTATAAAGCATGATAAGGTCTCCCCTGAGCCTCCTTTTCCCCAGGCTAAACATCCCCAGCTCCCTCAGCTGCTCCTCACAGGACTTGTGCTCTGGGGCCTTCACCAGCTTTGTTGCCCTTTTTTGGACACACTGGTCTGGGTCAGCTCCTCATAACCATAGGTCAGTGGTTTTGTTGCTTACGTCAGGGTTGGTGGAATGCTAAGTGTGTTAAAACTCCACTTGTAGCCACTGCAGTCCAAAATTCAAACAGCAACAGGTATTCATGGCCTGGATGATATCCAGGTGTATATAACTAAAAGGCATGAAAGGCAGATAGATGCCCAGCTGCACAGACCAGCCAATGACCCATCTGTTGTGGCCTGGTTTTGAGCCTTTGTATATGTTGTTCCCCATTTTACATTGTTCAGATGGTTTTTCCCCTCCTCCTGTTATGTTAGTATGTTCCTCTCCTAAGCCTAACCCCTGCTGAGATTGCACCTGTCCCTGAGTGTCAATCTTCTGAACTCCCCTCCTGTAACAGCTGTCAGTCCCTTTGCCCCTCCTGGGAAATCCCCTAATACTCCACGCCCCAATGGACAGTTTAAAATATGTTCCTCCCCCCTGCTTCCCCAATGGATACAGTCTGTATCACTTTGATGGGGGCTCCACCTGAGCTCCCCCCTCTCCCTCTCCCTCTCCCTCTCCCTATTGGCTCTAGAGCTGTACCCCCCCTCCTGCACCCCTTCCCTTTATAAGTTATTGTAAGCTTTTGTTCTGTGCCACTCTGGTCACTGACCCCTTCAGGATTGAAACTCCTGGAACTCATACCAGAAGGTCTCCTCCACTTCTTGCCTCCGTCCCTGCCTGCTGTGGGATTACAAGCCTTTTGTGTGCATGGCTTTGCCAGCTCCAGGGACAGCTTCCACCAGTCTTGGAGGGCACCTGGGCAGCCCTGGCCAAGGCACCCATCATCTCATTTCATTGAAGACAGTCTCTTTAAAACATATAACAAACCAAATTTGAGTGGGCTGAGAGAATTACTTTGTTTTTCATGTGATGAGAAAGAGGATTTATGTGTATTCCCATTTCCCTACCTGTTGTGGGTGCCTTTTCCCTCTTGATGCACTGGGCATCCTTTGCCCTGGCCTCATGGGGAGATGCTTAACCATCACCTGGAGAGTGACCCTACTGTGCTCTCAGTAAACACCCAGGCACCAGCTCAGGTCCTCTCCAAGAATCCTGATGATCCAAGCTGAAACTCTAGCACGTGTTTTGGTGAAGCTGACCATAGTTCATACTGGAAACAGCTGTAACAGGCCAGGAGAAGAATAAGGTGTGCTCTGCTGCTGACACCTGCACTGCAGCTGAGACACAGTAAGGAGGGCACAAGGCTGCCCTGTGGAGATGGAAAGAAGAATGGGCAGAAATTCCCCAACTGTTTTGCTAGCAGCTCTGTTTTAGTGTTTCACTGTCCAGCATCTTCTTAACAAAATGTGATGAATGACCTGTCCACACCAGAGCTGCCCAAGGCGTTTCCTCCTCCTCCTCCTGGCAAACCAGCAGGCAGGATCTGGCAACTGCCTGCTCTGCCATCACCCACAGCTATCAAAGACTACCTGAAAGGGCAGAGGTTAAAGAGAATGCATAGTAAACCTTGAGGAGCTACTAAAACTTCTGAAAATTTTTGGGATTGAAATTGTGTGGTGGTTTTGTCCATATGGCATTAGAGGAGAAACTCATCTGAGCAGAAGGTGTGTGAGCTTGCACTTCCTTGCAATAAAATAGAATTGAATGACATAAAGAATGATAAGATTTTTTGCCAATTCAGTGTGCAAGCCCTGTGAAACCAGAGCTGGGTGGAACAGTGGGACTTATTCAATCTGCTGGGTGGTATCTTGCTCACCCTATTAGTGGCAGCAGCTGAACTCCTGGGCATGGCTTGTGGGCAGTGTTTCTAGGACTGAAGGAAATGCTTTCACGAGAATTCAGGAATTTTCTAAATGTGTGGCTCAGGCAGTTTTGCTGTCAGAAGGCTCAGTTCATGGCTGCACAAGCACATTTCTAGCATGAGAGAGGATGCTGTGGTGGGGTGCTCCCCTCTGCCACTTCAGCCCTACCTACCAGTGGGGCTCTGATGGCTGCCCCCAGCTTTCTCTGGAATTTGGGGGTGAGGTGGCAGCCAAGGGCTGTCTGGAATGGTGGGCTGCATGCCAGGATGTCCCCTTGAGGAGGGTCACCTCTCATGGTTACTCCTCGAAGCTGAGAGGTTAATAGCTCACTAAACTTTGGAATCTTAGCTAAGTGACATAAAGAATTGATAGTGCAAATAGTCTCTAGGACTAAATGTGGTTGTCAAGAAAAATTGATTAAAAAAAGAGGCTTTCAGCAATGAAGTCTCACCACCTTGTGCCAGGGTATGAAAGGAGACATGTATTTGGAAATGAAGTCTGGAGGCCAGGGTGGGGCTTGGCAGCCTAACCATTTGTGATCTTTACTTCTTTAAGTTCCTGTTTTCTTCCAGGTGGAAATTTTGAGGAAGGTGAGAAGGTTTTTTGGGAGGAGAGAGAGAGTTAGGCCCAGAGATGCATCTTGCATAACATCAGCTCTCTCACTGTCAGACATCATATGTGAGGCTCTAGGAAGTCCTTGGAGTAGGACAGGGCCCTCCTGAGGTGACTCATTTAATCTTAGGATGGTTCCCAGGACAGATGAGTGCTGTTGGCTCCTATGGCACTATAGACCCGGATGAGATGGGTGGCCTAAATCTGAGATGGACAAAGTGAGGTGTGTGAGTCCTGGAGTGATAATTACCCTGCACAAAGTCATTAACTGCATGCTGGAAGAAGAGAGAAGCTGCTGCCTATGCATGGAAGATCTTTAGCCTGAAGTATCAAATGATTAGGCAGTTTTGTAAGAAAGCCTAAAAGATTAGGCTTGTTTGTAACAAGCTATCAGAGGCCTAGTCTGAGCACAGCTTGAGGATGGGTATTTTGAGTCCCTTTGGGATTGGGCACCAGGACTGCCTTCCCAGAGAGCAAATGACTTTGCAGAAGCTGGGTCTGAGATTCCAACCCCAGGTCAGAAAGGCTCAGTAAGATCAGTTAAACAGCTTGAAGACTACTGACTCAAGGGCAGGGGTGCAAGCAGCAGGCCAGCCTGATGGGAAGGCATGAGCCAAGCTACATACAGCAGCCTTGTCATCTCTCTTGTCATTGAGACCGCGCCTGAAGGAGCAGGTGAATTTTCACTGCAAATCTTGTGAAATGGGGTTAGAGCAGCTGAAAGAAGGCACCTCCTTAGAGCCTGCCAGTTTTCTTATCTCTGAAAGACCTTCCTTCAACTACTCCTATATATAGCCAGGTGCCAGTGACAAAATTGGTGATAAAACTCTGAATATGGGCAGGCTTCAAGCTTCCTTGCCACCCTTCCTAATCCCTGGCTCAGGTAGCTTTCCTCTGGTTTGAATGCAGCTCCAAGAATACAACATATGTGTATTATTGGTGAGAAAGACAGGAGGAGAGTGACAGGCAGAGGGAAGAGAAACCTATCCAAGGATGGATCAAGTTGTAGCTGTCATCTCTGTCATCTGCTGGCACCAGTCTGGGCTGGTGTAAACAGGGCTCCCTTGGGTGATGTCTCTGCTAGCCATGCCTCACTACAAACAGCTTTTGGGTTCCTCATCTGGGCAGCTTGGTGCTCATGGCTGTACCTGCAGGGCAGGCATCACCATCCCCCTGCTACTGCCACACACAGTGAGTGTGCCCTGGACACAGGAGGAGGCTGTGTGCCTGCCTGGGGTGGGAACCAACACACTGGGATGTGGTGATCAGATCCTGCTGAACAGTAGGCTGCCTTTTCCTCCATTTCAATATTTGCTACTGTCAAGAAAAGGAAGATTTTTATCATAATGAACAAACACAGCAAAAAGCCTCCTATTCTTTCTCCTAAAGAGTTTTCTTTTACTGTGGAATATCACAGAGACGCTCCTTCCTCTGGTGATCC
>VZTR01027392.1:2955-20446 GCA_013400775.1 Chaetops frenatus | reverse complement strand
ATTGTGGGCCCAAGCGCAGTTCTTTCACTGTCACAATCAGTTCCAGAGGCTCGCTGACTGCAGCCAGATAAGCTGTTCCTTGTCCTCACACGGCACCACTTATCGGCGATGGAGAGAGACGGAGAGACTGATGGTGGTCAGAATCTGAATTTATTGTGAACTACACATGTTTATATACCATTTTAGGAAGGTTAATAATTATTTACTACAATGATTGGGTTAATAATCACATAAGCAAACTTATACATTTTACAATATTTCTTGCTTGTAGAAGTTGATGTGATTTTCCTTTCTGGTAAAGCCTTGATTCAATCTTCATCTATCTTGATTCAATCTTCACAGTTCTGTTTGCTCCTGCCAAGGCATCTTGTCTATCAGATCTCTTATGCTAATAAGGTCCAGAGTGCTATCTGTCCTTTGTACCCCAACAACCTTCAAACTAGTGCCCAGTCCACAAAGACTAATAATTTCAAAGCACCATGATAAACCACACCGTGAAATGTTTTCTAACATTTTTTAAAGCAATATTGCGAATTTTAGAACTTTATCTGGTGGTGACTATCAAAGGATGGAAATTTAAAGCAAATAAGAGTGACTACAACATGGGGGAAGCAGGAACAGCTTTTGATATCCTCAAATAACTTTTCCTACCTCAGCTTGAAAACCCCAGTATTTAAAGTTAAATCCTTTTTAAAATGCACTTAAATGGGATGACTTGATGAATATACCTGAGAATTATAGAAAAATAATGTTCTGACCATTAGTTTCACTGTAGAGATATGTGAAACCAGTAGTATGAGACTTTAAAAACATTTTGTTGCTGGAAACTATTTTCTCTTCTTCAGGCTCTTCTAATTCCAGTTAAAGTTGTTTAAAGTGGGGGAGGAACTAAACTTGGCTTAGAAAGTGGAATATTTGTCTAAAAATGGAAATAAATTTTAGAAAGTTATGTTAGTGATATAGTTAATGTAATTAAAAGGTGAATTATCATCCAGAAGATGATTTCTTGGAGNTACACGAGTGTCTTTGCGAGTGTGTGTGTGTGTGTGTGTGTGTGTGTGTGTGTGTGTGTGTGTGTGTATAGCAATTGGCAGGTAATTTTCTCTCAATTTCTTGGGAATGAGAGAGAGGCACCTATGACAAAGGCATTTGTTCTGTTGTTGGAAAAAGGTTAACAGTTTAGTCCAATAATCTTGAAATCTCTGCCCTGGGTTCTTTGATAAATAAAAATAAGACATCAAACAAACCCCCAAAAAATACTTTTGAATTAATTTGGTTTCCTTGTGTCACTTGTAAAATATTTTGACTGTAAATTCCTTTATACTGACTGTATGGGCCTAGTCATAGTTTCAAAATGTGCTGAGAATCATGTGGTGATATCTAAGTATTTACCTCTGTGGAAAAGAAACCCGATGTGTTTCAGCTTTCTGTTTTTCTATATTAAATGAAAATATTTCAACTATGCTTTGTAACAAAATCAAGAAAAAATTTGGGTTGCATTATAAAACTGCTAATAAGAGGTAAGAAAAAAAAACTGAAGCAGAGATTAAAATGTCAATGACTTTGCCTGTATTTAGGGATAAGACCCCACAGATTCTACCACAGATTGTCTCTAACTGCTGGAAATAAGAAGATTACTATCTTGTGTACACTAAATAATTTGAATGAGAATAAACAGAACTGTTAATTAGGCATAATGAATCCTCAAATTACATACACTTAGAAAACCTGCTGAATTCAGAGAATAAACCAAAATAAGACTAAATTTTGTGGAAATAGAGCAAGAATGTCTTTTTACAAAGGAAATTCGCCAATTTGAATTCTTTATATGCCTAACAAAATATTTTATTGAAGGAGATGAATATGCAATGTATTATGTTAATTTCTAGTTGCAGTGTGAACAATAAATGCAACTTTAGAAAGGGCTGTCAAATACCAAGTATATCTCACTGTGCTAATATTTATTAGTGGATATACTTTAAGCAGTTCCTGAGAAAGGACTGTAGTGTTGAGCCTTTATTATTATCTTCAGGTTCACATTTGTTCTTCTTACTCTTCACTAATAGGTAGCATAGATCAGTCAGTGTTAAAGGAATTACCTCCTGATCTCCTCGCAGAAATTGAGTCCACCATGCCACTTTGTGAACGTGTGAAAATGAACAAGCGCAAACGTAGCACAGTTAATGAGAAACCAAAATATGCTGAAATCAGTTCTGATGAAGACAATGGCAGTGAAGAAGCTTTTGAATGTAAGTAGTACATATAAGCCCCAGTGGCGGTTGAAATTCTTATATGTGGAGTAAAATAAATTATAGAAAACTTTCACAGTAATTATATGCTTTAAGGGATTCTAGGTTCATTATATCCACTCAAGAGATCTGGTCATCTTTCTAAATAATTCATTGAGGACATCTGGGTTAAAAATAAATTATAATATATCTCCAGGGATACTGTAAAACTGAATTTCGGTAAAACAAGACAAAATGATCAAGAGCATGAAAGATCTGTGACAAGTACGCTGAATAGATTTGTAGTGTTACAAATATGTGTTTCAGAATTCTTTTGGTTGTCCAAAATTCAACTTTGAAAATATGAAATAGATATTGTTATAGAAGAAAAATTTCTTTGAATATCTCATTAAGAAAGGGCATTTCATTAAAATAAATTATGAGAATTAAAAATTGATTAAATCTCATTCAATGAGTGATAAATGTGTTATTACATAAATGTTTGGCAGAATTTAGAAGGAAATTGGATATTTATATTCTGAGTAGTCTTTATGTATAAAATTAATAGTAACTCTTGAAGTATTATTAGTACTTACATTTTAGTCATTTTTATCTGCTTCAGAATAAACTTTGTAGAGCAATAACTGATTGTGAATAGCTATTCCCATGTTCATGTTATTTGCCTTGCAGAGCCAGCACAACTGTAACACATTCTATTCTGTTGCACAGCATTGATAAAATGATCAGTTTAAATTTCTGCTGGAAAGCAATACTGGAAGTTACTTTTCTCATGGAGATATAGCTGGGGTCAGAATTTGTCCTACAGAGCATAAATTGATACTGATAATTTGTAAACTGTGGAGACAGATTTCATCTACCTTCACAAAATACTCCCTCATGGGGGAAAAGAATCAGTTGAAATGTGTAGTCTTTTCCCATAAACTCCCTACTTTTCTTCTCCAATATGCTCACTTCAGTTATCCCAGACAGCTCTTTGTTTCTTCAAGTGCAGTTAACTCTCAACCATTTTAAAATTGAGTGTTAGTAGCTCAGGCCTTGTGAACATGATTGTACTGCCTCTAGAAGCAAGTCTGATCCATAAGCAGAACAGCTCAAAAACATAAACTAAGTTATTACCTTTAACACTTGAACCACCTCTGTGCAGAAGTTTTCAAAAGTGGAAGCCCTCTAGGATGCAGTGCAGGGCATTAGTATCACCTCTCACTCAATATTGGTTTCATTAGTTCTGAGCCTGGGCTATTGACTATATCCTGGTACGTTTCCTATTCTTCTCAATAAACTGAGGTTGTGGAAAGGGCTTGTCAATTCTGTTCCAGTTCTGTCTGAATGCTTAGAGCCATTTTGCCCAGAAACAACCCTCTATACAGTCATACCTCTCTAAACTTCTGGAGGCTTTGGTAGAGACACAGAAATGTCAGGGCTGTTATCTGCAAGTTCACATGAATAATAAACTCTTCTAGTCTAGAATGTAATGTTTTGGAGCCATTTTGATCTTCATAGCAAAGTATGTGTTAGACATCTTTGCTTTCCTGTTACCTTAGATAATGGAAAGTTGGCTGATTTCATGTATGAAATTACCTCCTTTCTCCGTATCCTTTTTCTATTACATCTTAGCACTCTTTGCCCTTCAGGACTATATTTGAAAACAAAGAAATCTCCATTCTCCTCTACACACACGTTTTATTTCCACCAAGTTTCTGGTTTTGTATAGAACATTTATCCCAGTTTTTCAACATTTAGTTGTGCAAGGCTTTTTGGTCCTGACTGAAAACTGATTTTAACAACCTTCTGTGGTATATACTTACTGCCTGACCCAGGATTGTGACTCCAGCTTTCTCCTTTACACTGAATCTCCTGCAATATATATCAAGACAAAATTTTAGTTGTCTTGGCAAAACAGAATGTCTTTAAGTAACTAGGTCACCAAGTCTCATTGTAACTCACTGTGTTAGATGGGCAAAGCAATCACTGAATTGGAACATGGACACCCAATAATAGTCAGAATTTAGTCAACCTTAGTATTCTCTTATGAAAGGATGCAACTTATTTTGATTTGTTCTACTTTCCTGACTTTGTTTAAAATGACAAATGCCCTGTAAATTTTTTATTTTTAAATGTTTGCTCATCTTTCCCAGTTTTAGGTACTTTTTTCATGTAATTCAAAAGAAATTGTTAGAATGCTGCCATAACAGATTTTTATATGATAGTTTTAGAGTGTTTGCTTGTTTTACAGAACATCTATATGATAGTGTTTAACTTGCAAATGTATAATTTTGAGCTATTAAAAGTAGAATTTTTGTCATTATAATGAAAATGGATTTTATTTCTAGCTTCTCGTAAAAGACATAAAAAGGATAGAGATGAAGCTTGGGAGTATGAAGAACATGATAGAAAAAGTTCTAGTGACCATAGAAGAAGTGGTTATTGTCATGAAGGAAGGAGGACTTCTGGTAGTGGCCGTTATCGTAATCGCAGTCCCAATGACTCTGAGATGGATGATTATTCTCTTCTTCCTAGCCTCAGTGAAGGTAACTGATTGTTTTAAAAAAAATCATTTCTTCCATAATACTAGTGCATTTTTAAAGGATACGTTAAACATTTTAAAATAAACATCTTTACATGCAATATTGAATATAAGCATAAAAAGTGTAAACAATCCTCTATTCTCTTAATTAGTAGCTAGAAAAATGAAGAAAAGAGAAAAACAAAAGAAGAGGAAAGCTTATGAACCTAAACTAACACCTGAAGGTAATTTTAGAATATTTATTTTCTATAGTTTGTATTTTCTGGTTTGTATATAAAATAATTATATATACATTTCTTTTTCACCAGAAATGATGGATTCTTCTACTTTCAAAAGATTTGCTGCTTCAATAGAGAATATTTTGGAAAATTTAGAAGACATGGATTTTACAGCTTTTGGTAATATGGCAGAAATTTTCAAAATACTTCCCCCAATTAAAAACACAAGAAAGGAATTTGCATCTCAGTATTTTCAAACTTCCTTCTTTGTGATTTAATTGCCTGTGAAACACACTGCAGTATACTGCATTTTTATGGCTTTTACCTTTAGTGGAGGCCTTTACCTTTCCAATTTCATTTGCTACTACAGGAAGAATATCCTCCTTCCTCCCTGCAGAATCCAAAAGGGACATAAATCACAATGAGGCAAATAATAGTCCCCTGGAGTGGAAAGGATACCTCTTTGGGACATCATTAGGGTATCTTCTGTCAAACATATCTTTGTAAAGAATGCTCACGTAAGATGGCTGGATGCCGGGCACCCACCAAAGCATCTCTCTCACTCCCCTCCACAGCTGGACAGGGGAGAGAAAATTTAACACAGGGTTCATGAGTTGAGATAAGGACAGGGAGAGATCACTCATCAAATACCATCATGGGCAAAATAGGCTTGAATTAGAGGTATTAATTGAATTTATTGCTAACAAAATCAGAGCAGAATAATGAGAAGTAAAATAAGACCTTAAAAACACCTTCCCCCCACTTTCTCGGCTCTGCCTCCTCCCTCCCAGTGGCACAGGGAAACAGGAACGGGAGTTATGGTCAGTTCATCACCCATTGTTCCTGCCACTGCTCAGAGAGAGGAGTTGGAGTCCTTCCCCTGCTCCAGCATGGGGTCCCTCCCATGGGAGACAGTTCTCCATGAACTTCTCTGACATGGGTCCTTCCCAAGGGCTACAGTTCTCCACAAACTGCTGCAATGTGGATCACTTACACAGGGTCAGTCCTTCAGGCACAGCCTGCTCCAGTGTGGGTCCCCCATGGGGTCACAAGTCCTACCAGGAAACCTACTCCAGTGTGGACTCCTCTCTCCACGGGTCCGTAGGTCCCTGCCAGGACCCTGCTCCAGCACAGGCATCTCACAGGGTCACAGTCTCCTCTCAGGCATCCCCTGCTCTGGCATGGGCTCCTACACAGGCTGCAGGTGGATCTCTGCATCCCTGCGGCCCTCCCTGGGCTGCAAAGGCACAGCTGCATCACTGCGGTCTTCCACCACAGGCTGCAGGGGAATCTCAGCTCCAGTGCCTGGAGCACCTCCTGCCCCTTCTGCACTGACCTTGGTGTCTGCAGAGTTGTTCCTCTCACATATTCTCACTCCACTCTCCTCTGGCCCCAATAACATCCGCGCAATAACTTTTTTTTCTTCTTAACTATGTTATCCCCGAGGCATCACTGCCATCTCTGATTGACCCAGCCCTGGCCAGTGGCAAGTCCATCCTGGAGCCAGCTGGCGTTGGCTCTGCCAGACATGGGGGAAGCTTCCAGCAGCTTCTCACAGAAGCCACCCCTGTAGTCCCCCTGCTACCAAAACCTAGACATACACACCAAATACACCAGTAATTTCTGAGGCACATAATTTTGCATCTCTTGTGGCCTTTGGCCCAACAGAGATTATTCAATTCAGCAGCAAAGTGCTTATTCTCTTATGGATGAGGCACTGAATCATTATATGTTCCATATCCATTTCAGTGGAAACTAAACCAGTTTAGCATAAGTGTCTGATGAAGTAGTTCAGGTTGACCAACATGACTTTATTTTGAAATGGATAACAGATCATTTGTTAATTTTTTAGAGCTAGAACAAAGGGAGCAACATAATAAGCAAATCACTACAGCTATGGTGTCTACAACATCAGATTAAAAATATTTTTATTATTTGACTTTCAGTCATATTTAACAAGTAGTTGTTTTAACACCACCAAAAGTTGTCATCATCAGTCTTCATTAGATGGTACTATGATATGCTAGCTATTTGGAAAATAGCCTTTTCTTCAGTTGGCCTTTTCATATTGGCTGTAAAATACTGGTTTCCTTGAAGTCTTATTAGAAATGTGATTGTTAATTTTTAATTAATTTCTTTTAAGGTGATGATGATGAGATTCCACAAGAACTGCTACTGGGAAAGCATCAGCTTAGTGAGTTGGGTAGTGAATCTGCAAAAATCAAGGCAATGGGCATTATGGACAAGGTACATCTTAATAGTATTTAACTCTTTGAACATTTAATTTTGTTAAACATACAAAAACTTCTGCCCCCTCTAATATTCCACCCTCTTCAGGTGTATCTGTGACGAATACTGTGAACAGTTGTGCTTCTGCTGAAGTGCTTAAAAAGTTACCACATCTTAACTGTTACTGTCTCTGAAGCCAAGACATTTTTGTTAAATGGTCCTCTGTGTTACGACTGACTCAGAGTACTATATGCCAATAGGTAACACATGCCTGAGCAGTAAAATCTAATAATTAATCTGCTTTCACAAAAGCACATAATTTGCTCCTTACAGCTACTGTTGAGCAACCACAGCAAAACAGAACCTGCTGGCAAAGTCAAAAAATCCACCCTTGCTAATATATGCCATTAGTGCAATGTAAACATCTGATGTCCATCCAGCATCACTGAGTTGCCCACTACCTTCCTCTCTCCTAAGTCCTTTCAAACTTAAAAGATTTAATGCTCAAGCTGATGATAAGATTAATTTTTTGTAGACTGCATATTGTGATTTCTTTGCCATACTCTTCCCAACTTCTGTTCAAGGGAACTTTCTGTTGGCACAAGCTGTTGGTATCACACCTTTAGAAATAGTATTCTTGCTTTCCTTATCTTCCTATAACTATTGGCTTTGGGCAGTCTTGTATTAAATTCTTACTCTACCTCCTCATGACCATTTATTATGTTTATTAAGTGTGAAGTCACTTATACAAGTCACTCTGAAGGGTTTTCTTTAGTCTGAGATTTAGATGTTCTTCATGGCTCTTTCTTTGTTCTCTCTACCTTCCTTTATAGTATGATATTAGCCTGAGTGTTTCTGTTTCCTGATAGTTCTCACCCTTAACCTCTGTTACCTGTTTTTTTCATACATACTTACATGTATGCATAAAATCAGAATTTTGTTGCTTCTAAAGGTGAGCACCAATAGCATCTGAATGAATGAAACTGATTCTCCTGGAGTTTAGCATATTCTACAGATTATTTAATCACAATTCTGTAGAATATCAGCAAGTGAATTTGAGTTACTTTTTTCAACATGCTAGTTTTTTAAAATTAACACAGTTATTGAGAATACGTTTCCTTTTTGTTAGAACTTAAGTATCAGGGAATTTTATTTCTGCTTGTCCATAGAACTTGGATTTTGTCTTAATAAAGATCTATATAGTCAGCTAGAATTTGGGACTGATACTCAGATTTGGTAAATTTCTGTTTGTAGGAGCAAATGCAAAAGCATAAAACCATAAAACATCAGTTACATTTATGCAATTTTAAATAAATTTCTATGTATTTTTCTGGTTGAAAATGAAGTTTCATTGCAGTCTTGGAACATATTTTCACTAGTTTAATTCTATTATCAGCATTCTAAATCATGCTGTGTCAGAAATCTGACAAATCAAGATCCAATACTTAGATTGGACTTTTTTTCTGCAATTTGGAAGCCTTTATGTTCCTACAGTTGTTTGATGTGTTTTGTTTCTTGTTTTAGCTCTCAACAGATAAAACAGTAAAAGTCTTGAATATTTTGGAGAAGAATATTCAAGATGGATCAAAGCTTTCCACATTACTTAACCATGTGAGTTTTCAAATTATATCATTTCACATCATTGTGTAGTATAGGGTTTTCTTCACTTGAGTCCCATATAGTGATAGTTTCAAATACTGTTTGTGAAAGGAATTCCTGATTTAATATGTACGTGCTTAAAAGATTGCCAAATTTTAAGATTTGAAGTAAAATTCTATTGTTTATATTATTTCAGTATGTTTTACTATAGTAAACATGTATTCGGAGAAATTAGGTTATCTTTTGAATTAATTTTAAATATTATAGTTTCATCCTGAAATATTTGTGGTAACTAGTGTAACTTGCACTATTGGGCATTTTTTTTCTACTTTTCTACGTGTCCATAAAACATTCCTTCCACAGTGGAAGAAATATGACAGCCTGTGCTTTTATACTGGCAAGAAAGATTATTTTTCTCTGTACCAGAGAAGTTATTAAAAATTTCACCTGGTTTTGCTATTAATAACATTATTACAATATTTCAGTAGTGCTGTGTGGTCATAATTAACCTCATGTATGTTTGTTCTTATAACTTGTGCAAACACAGAAATACAGATTCCATACCCTGTGCTAAATCTAAATCACAGAATCACAGAATCACAGAATATGCTGAGTTGGAAGGGACCCCCAAGGATCATTGAGTCTTTATATGGTCATATTTGATAAGACATGTTTTAAACCCATTGATATAGATGAGTTGGTCTCTGGAGAAAGTTGTATTCTCATGAGTTTTGTGTGACATAACAGTCTTTTTCTGTAAGAATTCTCTCTAGTGGCAAAAATTAGACCGATCAAAGCAGCAACTGGTATGTAAAGGCCACTGAAGAAAACACTAGATGAATGAGTTTAGATTTTGATTAAGGTACATCAATCTTAAGTAGAGAATGTGACAGTCTTCCTTCATAGTGCTTCCCAATGATACACAGAAAGCTTCTTTGTGTTTTACCAGAACACAGTGAGATATTGAAGACCTGTAACTTAAGGTTACCAATCTTTTTCTAGTAAAAGAAACATTTGTTGATTTCTAAACCAAACTATTTTTGTATCATAAAGGAAATACTGCATGTTGTATGTGTGTGTATGAAAGTATATTAAAATAATGTTATCTTTTACTTGGTAAGGAAAAAAATTTAACTTGTTGTTCACACTATCTTGTGTTCTATCACCTGTTACAGAACAATGACACTGAAGATGAGGAGAGATTATGGAGAGATCTTATTATGGAGAGAGTGACAAAATCTGCTGATGCTTGTCTTACTGCTATCAATATTATGACATCACCAAATATGCCTAAAGCTGTATATATTGAAGACGTAATAGAAAGAGTTATTCAATACACAAAATTTCATTTGCAGAACACTGTCTATCCTCAGTATGATCCTGTGTATAGAGTGGATCCTCATGGTGGTTAGTATGCTAAATGTTTTGCATTTTGTTGTCATATGCATATCTTGAGGTACGGGTATTCAAGAACGGTTTTAAGAATCTTGGATCCAGAATTCAAAGCAATTATGAAAATATGAAATTCTTGCTTTCCAGCTGATTTTACTAAATAGTTTTTCATTTGTAAGAAATTTCATTTACAAAGCTGTAGTCATGGACTTGTTTTGGAGACATTTTTTGAGGAAGATGATAATCTTTCTAATATTTGATGTGAAATATTGAAAAAATTAAAGATATTTTTTATTTTCTAGGTGGTGTTTTAAGTTCAAAAGCAAAACGTGCCAAGTGTTCCACACACAAGCAAAGAGTTATAGTGATGTTATATAACAAAGTTTGTGACATTGTCAGCAGTTTGTCAGAGTTGCTAGAGATACAGCTTCTCACTGATACAACTATTCTTCAAGTAAGTTTTATCAGAAAAATATTTGTCTGAGGATTTTTTCTTTCTCCAGAGAGACTGTAAAGTGTAATTGTCTCAATGACATGAAATATGAAACCAGTACAAACTTTTGAATTATTGACAGCAGTGACTAGTTTGTTCTGTAGTAATGTTCACATCTTAAATAGCTTTTATTGTACATTTAAGAAAAGTTGACTCTGATTGTATTAAAATATCCTTTAATAATTTTATTTGTAAATCATATGAATACATGTTGTTGAATACCTTACCTGATGAATGAATTATCTACTTGTGAAAATGCACAAATATCAGTTTGGTAGTCAAATATACTTACAATAACTTCTTTCTGTTGATAGATATCATCTATGGGAATAACACCTTTCTTTGTAGAAAATGTCAGTGAACTACAGCTATGTGCCATCAAATTAGTGACTGCAGTAAGTAACTTAATTTGCAGTTTCATGTTCTTCTGAGAGTTATTAGGGCATTTGCATAGGCTGTATTTTTGCTGGTAAAATTTTGAGCTTAGAACTAATTTTATTCTTGCATGTTTTTACAGTTTGGTATCATAATCTAGGAACAATATTAAAGCTACTTGAGCTCCTCCCATTTGCAGAGTACTCTATAGGAAGAAATAGCCCACTTAAGCCAAGGAATTTACTTAGTTTTGGTTATGCTGTTTAAAGTGAAAACACAAACCCCTTCCTCTTACCTGTTCTTTCTTGTCTTAAGAAATCTTAACAATGTTGTTTTTCTTATCTCCTTTGTTAAGATTAGAGTTTATGCAATGGTATAAGCCATAGAACTAGTAAAATAGTTCTATATAATATATAATAAAACTATATAATAGAACAAGTCCTTTTCCTCAAGAGGTGGCTATGTGAAAAATTCATGGGACAGATAAAATATTTTTTCATGAAGTCTGCAGTGCAACATGTGTTTGTTCAAGTGAAAGTTTTCATCTTTGTAAGGGTTATGTACTACAGTATTTGTAAAAGTAATTCTGCCTGAACAAAGGGAGAGGCAAACTCTACAATCCTGACCCCATAAATTGAATTAATATTTCATGTCAGGCAAACATCAAAGCTTCGTTTTCTCAAATGTGCTCTAAAACTATACATGTGTTCACGTTTAATGTGTTACCATAGACTTTTGCGCTATACTGGAGTCTGATAGCTTAGCCTTACACTGTTTGACTTTCAGTGCAATATTGGCAGAAAAATTTAAAACACATGGTATTTTCAAGAGCTATTACACATTTACGCTATTTGAAGATTTTTAAAAAGCTATATTTGAAAAAGGTTTCATGTATTTTATAAAGAAATGCTTGCTTTGAAAAAACAAAGCAATGCATTAAATATAATTTATTTACATGTCATGTAAAGAGTATGTTTCCATATATAATTTTAAAATCTATTTAACAAGTGATATTTTATGTAACAATAAGTAGTTTTTTAACAATTCTGTTACTGTTAAACAGGTGTTCTCCAGGTATGAAAAACATAGACAGTTAATACTAGAAGAAATTTTCACTTCCCTCGCAAGACTACCAACCAGCAAGAGGAGTTTGAGAAATTTCAGGTAAATTCTGACATAGATTGATAATTTGTAGACAGCAGCATTTACAGTTTTTTATATGTAGGATTTTAGGCTTCAGTATTAACTTGTTCTTTTAAAATCTGTGACTCCATGAGCTGTTTTGTTAGAGATTGATATTTCAAAACCTCTACAGTGAGAGCAGAATTGTCTGACAAATGTATTTTGTAATAATCACTTTCTTATTCCATCATATTTATGCCTGCTTCCAAAATGTCTTTGAAAGACAGGTGTCTGCCAAGGAAGGTGGGAACCTCCCTTGGAATGGAGAATATGACCCCCTTGCCTCCAAATTATTATAACGTTGAAATTAATTTCAGGCAAAGATATGGGAAAAGGAATAACAGTTCTTTACTAGTATGTATATGTATAACAAGGCAAACAAACAACAACAATGGTAACAACAACAAACAAGAACAGAAAACCCAATAAACAGTCTTCCCGCTCTTAAGGCAATTTCTCCCTTGGTGTAGTTACGGTCACAGCCGGCAGGGGTACTGGTGGCTCCCGGTGGGCAGGGCAGGTGCGATATTTCCCCCGCGGCTGCAGGGGGCGCTCCGGCGCGAGCTTGGAGATCACACGGTAATGGCTTGACCGAGACAGGAAGGGGTGGAATAAAGACTTGCTTTACAAACCCCTAGGGGCAGTCGATCCCGGTGTCCCNCTCCCAAACACGGCAGGCTCCCTGGGAGGGGAAAGGGGCTTGGGGATCCCTGATTTTCCCCTGAGGCACCCGAGCAGATGGTGAGGGGTCCTTTGCTTGGTGAGGTAGGGTGTTAATAAGGTCCCAGTGCAACAGCCACTCTTAAGAGCAGAGCTCCACTCATGGTAGAAGAAGGAAGCAGGAGACGGAACCCCACAGTGGTGACGAATTCTCCCCACAGCGCCGCAGCCTCTCTCCCCTCCAAATGCCAAGAGCACAAGAGATAGGAGCTGCACCCAACCTCTTTTCCCCAGCCCAATTCTCATGGTATCTCTTCCCTTCCCAGAGAAACCCCCCAGGTAAAAAGAGAGTAGTCAGCTGCACCCCTCCCCTGATCTGTGGCCGCTTCTTTTGTCTCTGTTAAGTACCCGGTCGTTATTGTCTCGAGCAACTCATATGGGGAAAAATTCTTTGAGAGAAAGAAACAAAAGAAAGAATCCTAAACCCCAACACAAAATAATTGCAATATCTTATCTGTCTCACTAAGTATGTAAATGACTGTAATGTTAGTATGAATTTAAAGTTTTTTCTTGGAAAATTCTTCAGTTCTGTTTATATGGATTTAATATAATGTCATTGCTGAAGCGTAATAGGAAAATTCTGTCTGAATTTCTTTGAGGACATGCTCAGAGCGCTCTTTCCATGAAATCAGTCTAATATTCCTTTGAGTCTCATTTAGAAACTACACAGTTCGCTTTAACTGTCTTTTAAGTGCTTCAGCTGGATTTCAGTGCATCTTCTGAACAGTATAGTTTCAGGTTAAATTAGAGAAAGAATCTGACCTGGACTGGATTTCAGTTAAAATTGAGGTTGGACACTGCAAATTATTCTAAAACATTTGTTGTTAGTGTGGATTTTGTTCCTTGCTTCCATACATCTTTTCCCTGGAGACAGACAAGTTGTCAACGAAATAGGTTGTCTGATCCAGGGTGGATGAACAGGAAATATCCAGGAAAAGAAATTCATTGAAACTTTGAAGTTGAATTCAGCAATTCTAATGTTAACATGAGTGCTTGTTCCTAGTATTTCCTATTGTTTTATTTATAGCCATCAGAGAGATCTAGTAAATAGGAAAGTGTTAGGCATAGGAGCATAAATGGTAGATACCGTCTTTGAATTGGGACCTTTACTATAAGGAAGTTACTGTCTCAAGGTCATAATGACTGCACTGTTTGTCTCTAGAGTCCTAGCTCTAACTTGTTGGACATTCCCTGTCTGTGGCTATAGTCATGAAGGGTGCAGCTTACCTAAAATTTTATAGGGAAATATTCTCTGTGCAAGTAGTTAGAGAGAACTTCATAAAGATAATAATTGCAATCTGGTTTGTGTCCAGTTATTATTTTGATAATTCAGGGAGAATGATGTCAAAGATTATCACATTTTCATATTGTTAAAGGCAGCATTAAGTGGTGTTGATGTACATATGGGTAGTAAACACCACACTATTTATCAGGTTAAATCACTTGGAAGGGGAGAAATGTGAGGTGGAGTGTATTCATGCTGGTCGTACCAACTTAAAAGAAACTCTTGCATGCTGAAGTTTAGTCTGTTGCACTACCTGAGATTACCATAGGTGTAACTCTTGTAGAAGTCAGTCCAGGTCATGGTCGCTAATTTCTCATTTAAAATTCCTGCACATTTCAGATACATTAAATAATATATAAGTAATAAATTATTATTACAAGCTTGGTCTATTTTTTTAATGTTGTGTTGGAAATGGATATAGCATTACACAGAATAAGCCTATTAGTAAGTGCCTTTGCATGGATGTGTTTGATTTATTAAATATTTCTGAAGATTTTTCTGCTGCTGAACTTCACAGACACACTGATGTCCCATCTGTGAGCTGTTTCTTTCTCTTTGGCCTGAGAATAATGCTTACCATTTTTGTTAGACCAAATCTTTCACTGCATAAGAGAGAAGCAAATGACAAGATAAATGTGTATAACATAGATTCCTAGATTTGATTATTCTTTTAGAAAGATGTTATTTAGGACAAAAAAATTCTGGGGTTTTTTGGGGTTTTTTTTTGTTTAGTTTTAGTGCTAATGCTGTCTTATTAACAGATTAAACAGCAGTGACACTGATGGAGAACCTATGTATATTCAGATGGTAACAGCACTAGTTCTGCAGCTTATTCAGTGTGTGGTGCATTTGCCATCAACAGAAAAAGATTCTAATTCAGAGGAGGAACCAAACAAAAAAGTAAGTTTTTTTTTAAAGAGCCATATTTTTTTTTGCTACAGGAATGACTGTAGGTATAATATTTTTCGATGGTGCTCTAATAATCAAGCCTTTTAATTTTATGTCAGTTGTAATTATTTGATGAATGAGAAATGCTGGTCTGGAAATTATATTTCTGTGCATCTAAAATATTAGAAAAATATATTTTGTTATTTTTAGGTGGATCAAGATGTGCTTATGACTAACTCATATGAAACAGCCATGAGAACAGCACAAAACTTCCTTTCTATTTTCCTTAAGAAGTAAGTACTGTTGCATTCTTTAGTGTATTGATGAAACCAACTCCAAATAAAATGTCATACCTTAAGACAAACCAAACCACTTTGCAATTCTAAATGAAGTTACAAGTCTAAATAAAGTTACTTATAACAATATATTTTATAGACCCCTGAGAGAGCTACCTGTCTGGAAAAAAAATTTTATGGAACAGTCTGCAGAGAGTTTAAGAACACATTTAAGAATTTGTCTGATAATTTATATAGGATCCTTTTATCAGGGATCTTTTAATCATCTGAAACATGGAAGAGAAGGCTGAGTAAATATTTAAGTGATGAAACCAGATTATTTCAGTCATCAAAATGACCAAAATAGAAAAACCCTAAAATTACTTTCATTTAGATAGTTAGGAATGTCAATAGCTCAGCAGGGGAAAAAACCCTATACCTGAATAACCAAAGGATTTGTAAAAGTCCTGAGGTTTTTATCATGTTAATTTCTGTTGTTAAGCCAAAATGCTGTTTATGAGCTATCTAGCCATTTCTCTGCATACTTCTGGTATAATTAAAGTTAGGGATGCCACATATATGTGAAACACTATCACATATGTTATCTTTTGATTTTTTTACATTCTGATTTTAACTTTTCTGGAACATAATACTAAGATGCTTTATCACTGTGAGATAAGTCAGACTAGGTTTAAGGACACAACACCTAAATACCCCACTCTAGCCTGAGCTTTAGGATTTTACCTGCTTTGTTTATCCAAGTTAATGCAGACTTTAACTCAAAACAATAAAAAAAAACCTTAGGAGCAAAATTTTACTACCCTGGATTAACTGCTTTACTTGCAGTGCAACTTGGAGTGATAACTGTTTAAACTATTTGTCTGTAAATGGAAAAAACAATCTTTCTGCTAATAGTTCAGATTTTTTTTTATAATTGCATAAAACTGGTTTCCTGGCTAAAAATAGAATTAGTTCTCTTTTCATCAGAAGAAAAGCTTAAATGTCTCTTAAATTCACTTACAAACATGCATCTTGATTTAAACAGATGTGGCAGTAAACAAGGGGAAGAAGATTACAGACCACTGTTTGAGAACTTTATTCAAGATCTTCTTTCCACAGTCAATAAACCAGAATGGCCAGCTGCAGAGTTGCTACTTAGCTTATTAGGAAGACTATTGGTAAGGGATACTTGTTCTTAACTATTATATTAATTTATTTCTTATTACAATGAAACTTGTTTATTTCAGCTCAAACTATTACAGGAGAGTTTTCTGATTGTTGACACATACATGCAGCATGTAAGAATATTCTTACATGTATCACTATTATGTAAGGCATAGAAAATAAAATTTAGGTCAGAAGATCATTGATATGGAACTTAGTAAAGGTCATATGCATATAGTTTCTCATGAAAGTCCTTGTAGATTGAGTGCTGGCCAAACGCCAGTGCTGTAAGATAAGGATTAGGAGAAGGGCAAAGCAGGCTCAAAAACTTTAAAGGGTATAAAGAAAGCTTTATTAAGAGAATTAAAAGAAGAATAAGAATCAAAATAAACCATTAGAACACTTTTTCTCCCCCCAATTCCTCTTTCCCACCAACAACGTAAAGAGACAAAACTTGGGATTTTCAGTCAGTTTACTACTTCAAAATAAATCTTTTCTTCAGTTCACTTAGGGAGAGTAGTCTCTCCTACTATGCTATGGAGAACTTTTCCACAAGAAACAGTTCTCTTGTGGCTTTAATGTCACAGCAAAACAGTCTGCCCAGAAAAACCTATTCACCATGTGAAAATCCCTCCCACATTCTGGCAATTTTTCCCACAACTGCCAAAAGAGGGCCACTGGCTTCTGGGGTGCCATTTTTAAGGATGAGCTGTTCTAGTAGAGAAGCACAGGTTCTCTTCTTCTTCTATCCCTGGGGCAAAGGTTCTCTCTCTGTTCAAACTTCTCATCAAATCACAGCTACTTTAGCATCTACTTGCTTCAGCACAGGTGCCTTTTGCTCATCCTCCCATGCATTTCATGAATTACAGGGAATTAGTCTGATATATCATGTCTTTGC
>VZTR01027391.1:49526-119317 GCA_013400775.1 Chaetops frenatus | reverse complement strand
CAGGTTTTGAGTCATGGCTTGGGCCTAGTGAACCCACCTGAAGGACACAAAGTAGAAGGAGCTGCTGAAAATACACCAGGGTGAATGGACCCTGAAAATCCTCACTGTATATAGTGTACTTAAGCTCACAGGAGCACTTACAGCTTAGAATATATTACAGCCTGTAGAGAGGGTATTTAAGTGGTGACACAAAAAATTAAGTAATAAATATACCTTGCCACTGGCAAAGAAGAGTTACATTTACTTGTGATGCTGTCTTAACTCTGTTCCTGTTGAAGCAAAGACAATGGACTATGGTTAGATCTTTAGGTAAGGTCTGGGGAGGGAGCCATTGTATTTGATTAGATTAACTCACATAGTGAGGAGAAAACCAGATCATTTTTCAGGCACACGAGGTCTATTGCTAAGACTCTGTGTTCATCCTTCTGAAGTAAGAGAATGTAAAATATGTAAAGTATCACTTCGAATGTCTGTGAGACTGAAAATTCACTCTATGTTAGGCATTGAGTATGTGTTTGCACAAGGCAAACACTGCTCTTAACTAGCCACTAGACACAGTTACCATACAAATAATAAATCTTGTAAAATTTCAGGCAGTGAAAAAATCTGCCTGTCCTCATCTTGCACAATTTTTCCTTCAGTCATTGGTAAGACTGCTGGATGTCCTAGTCCAGTGAGGTTCCAGCACAGAGAATCTTACCTGGTTCTCTTTCAGAGTTATCTGTCCCTGTTCCTTGCAGCCAATGAATGTCCTGATACACCTGTAAATCTTCTCATTTTGTTGCACTCTCTGAACAAAGTTAGCAGGAAAATATCCAGTTCTGTCGTCAATTCTCCCCTTCAAAAGAAACATATTAATAGTAGAAGTTTGTTAACAGTATCAGATTTAATACACGTTCAGAACTGAGAACAAGATATTTTTTCTTTTGGAAAGAAAACAGATATAAACTGACTAGCACATACCTTCCACCAGTCTTCATTAGAGTCTTCCAGAAGTGTGATCATATCCCCTGGCCTGTAATTAGAAGAGGACTAGTATGTAAGATGACTCTTAATTGTCATCTTGAATTGTCATCTTGTCATTGAACCAGCTTCCATAATCTCCTTCTAATAAGAATGTGGTCTTTCCAAGGCTATTTTGCCTAAGCATTCACTACAGGTAGACTCAATAAGGTGGCAAGGTTTCTTCAGTAACACGTGGTAATGTAGAGAGTCTCTGTACCTTGGGGCTAGATCTTTATTTTGAGGCAACATCTGTGAACTGGAAGTTTTGCTTCCTGTTTATTAAGAAGCTGTTTAAAATACAGTCCCTATTTGTTAAAGGCATTATTGCTTTACTTTAAGACATTTCACACTGTTGGGACACATTACTTCATCATCTGTGTTTTCAAGCTGTGATTGCAGAAGGAAGGCAGCAGGAAAATAGTTCTGTTTTACTGACAAAGGCAATCATTCAGCAGGGATACAATTCTGCCCAAGAATGTCTTCTTGATTTGAATGGTACATATTTACTTTTATAGTGCGTGGTGCTGGGTTGTAATTGCTAAGTATCAGCATCCAGCTGACTAGTTCCAAAGCAGAACTAGGAAAATAATTTGGCTGGAAACACTAATAGCAAAATTTGCTAAGCTGATTATGTGCAGGTAGTTGAACAGTTATATGACCTTTTCCCCCCAACTGGTGGCACTTCATCAACATTCCTATGTAATTATAATAATGGTATGTTGTAGAAAGGAAGTGGGAGACCATTTCCAAAGGGACTATTTCCAGAAAGCTCAGCCTGCTGGATAAGAGACATTTCTTGGTCTTAATAAAATTAATTGTTGACCCTTAATTATTCAGCTTTCCCTTTTAGGCTCACTGTATTGTTGAGGTATCAGCTCAAGAGCCTCCAAACACATCTGGATCTATGATGGATTACAGGTCCAATTTAGCACGCTATTTCAGAGCATGCATGGAATATGAGGATCTGTCCAGGATGCAGCTGGAGGTGTGGTCAGTGATGGGCCTCTTTGGACCACTTTCCAAGAGGTTATCATTGCTGCTGACAACTGGAGAAACAAGCATTTAGTCTTTCTAACAGTGCAGTCCAAAATAGGATTTTCCTGAAGGCTTCCTCAAGAAACTGTTCCAATGTGTTTGGAATAAATAAATGTTGCTGAGGCGAGAAAGGAAGCTAGATAAAATGGGCAACTTGGTATCCCAGTGGTAAAAGATCTTTTTTCAATGGGAAAGAATGTCTGAGTCCTTTACTAGAGTTAATATTTAATATGAAACACTCAAAGAGGTTTTAAGGGAACCCATAACTTCAAAGTGAATAGACTAGGCCCAGCACCATTGGAGCCCCTATACTGAAAGGAAAAACACTTTCAGGAAGGATTCAGAGATGCTTGTCCACCTAGTACTCTTTAGCCTGGTTGTTAGAAAAACAACCCAGAAAATACAACTTTATTTGGCTATCAGCGAAAGATGGCAACCGAACCTGAAGTCTCCCTGTCACTTGTCTGAGCAGAGAGAATTTTAGGCTGAAGGCATCCTGATTTTGCTAATTTTTTTTTCCTAGAAGAGAGCCAATATAGATATCTTTAATCTCCAAAAAGGATTCAAAATAGAAATCCCATCTGGACCTGTAATTCTTGCAGCCTAGATTTAGGCTGCTAATCCTTGATTGAGGGTAACCCACTTGGGTCTTACTACTGGTTGAAATCAGTCAGGTCTCATCTTTTTCTTCTGCAAATCACAACCCTGGATAAGGTGTCTGCTCTACCTCAGTAATCTGGATTTCAGGAGGTGGCAAGCTAGGCACTCGTGTAGGTNTTGTCTTCAGGATTCCTTCTTGTAATGTAAGTCCAGCTCTTAGAATGAGTGTACTGCTGCAATGCCAGAGCATTGGAAAATCCGACTGACTGCTCCTGCTGTTAGGGAAGAAATCCAGGTTGTGGTAAATTCTAATTTCAGCTGAAGTCAGGGCTACACATGTTCATTGCAGTAATCTGCCACTCACTGTATCCTCTCAGAGATGAGCTGGGAACTCCAGAAATCTGCCCTAGCTCTTCCTCTCACAGCTCAGGTCCTTCCCCTGCTATTTGCCTTTGTTATGATGGAGCTGATCAGTGCTGTGATCAGTTGGCTGGTTCCCAACTTGGGTTCCCAAGACAGTGCTTTACAACACTGCTCTGCTGA
This sequence comes from Chaetops frenatus, assembly GCA_013400775.1. Classification (NCBI taxonomy): domain Eukaryota; kingdom Metazoa; phylum Chordata; class Aves; order Passeriformes; family Picathartidae; genus Chaetops; species Chaetops frenatus. The sequence goes on along the minus strand of VZTR01027391.1, from coordinate 116,134 downwards.
ACCCACTTCCAGCACCTCAACTATGTTAGATGGGAATTCATGCAACTGAGCTGGATCCTGCCTGGCTCTGCAGTAACAAAACAACATTACCAGCCATTTGGCATCCCTTATGGAACAGTCTTAATACATGTATTACTGAATTTCTGACCATGGGACAAACAATGCTGCTGTGGTTGAGTAATGCTAGTCTAAAACCTAGCTGGTATTCCTAGAAAGAGCCTGATGTCCCCTGAAAGGGCATGTTTCAGACCACAGGCTGCTTTTCCCCCTAAAATGTGGAACAGGAGAATTTTGAAGGTTGATGTGTTTTCTGGATTCCTGTGTCTGGATGAGGGTGGTAGTCCAGTGCAGGCTTGTCTGAGAAGTGTTGTATTTCATGGAAGAAATGCACAAGATGAAATACACTCCTAAAGAGCAGGATGCAAAGTGGAACCTCTCAAGCAGAATAGCTGGCAAGTTGCACTAAAGGTTATTCCCTGAAGAGCTGACATTCCTAATATTATGGTCAGGAAATGCCAGCAAAGCAGAATGATAGGAAAACTTGTAATTTCTGTCTTACATTGCACCCCTTAGTTCCAGAGCAGTGACAAGGCACAGCTGGGAACAGGAAAAAGGCAGATACTGAGGAGAGTGGCATTTCTCTGTCAACGTCCTAAAGTCTGTGGCACATGCATGATTATTTTGATATAGGGATACCTTGAAGATAGGTGACATAGTTTCACAGTAAGAACTCTAGAAAGTTCATGCAAAATGAAGTAATGCAAAATGTGAGTAGCATGAACAAATAATTTTAGTGAAAAAAGCTGTCATTTTCTTTCAGTGGGTTTGGACTAGACCTTGTAGTGCAAGCAACTGATGCAGAACTGAAGAAGTCAGTGCTAAAAATAACAATTAACAAGGTTACTTTGCAAAGCTGTCATGTGAAAATACTGCCATCCAGCAGCTGGACATAATTCTCTTTTTTCAGACACAACTGAATAAGAGGGAGGATCAAAGAGGACTGCTAAAATTTTTTAGCATTAACATGAGAACTGGTGGATAATTATTAGCTGAAAACTTCTGGCTAAAAAACAAAGCAACTGAGAACATTTTATAGCTGAAAGCCATCTTACTCCTAAAGTGACAGAAATATTTTTGAAACTTTTAATCTATTGGATTCTTGCCAAAAGTTCTTTTTAACTGTGAGAACATCTTTGTATCTATAAGTGGTTACCTCTATAAAAATGAGTATTAAAAATGTCATAAGAAACCTTCCTTTCCCCGAAGTCATATATAACCATATGACTATCAGTGAAAATAGGTCAGATCAACTAACAAATATTTTAGGGTTTACCTCATCTCCAAGTCTTCATTTTCTTGTGGTACAAATTTGTACAAGGCAACATAGGTGTTCATTTGTAACGTGCTTTTATAAAATGGTCCCTTTAAAAAAAGAGAGAAAGAGAAAATTTAAGTATCTGCTGTGTAAAGGAATTTGGTTTGCTTTGTTGGAGACAGAGGAACCAGAACCTGATCCTCAGTAAATTAGCCAGAATCATCTCTCTGTTCTCACAACTTGGAGGACTATGGCCCAGGTACATTGCAGGCCATTAAGGCAGTAAGTATCTTAATTTAGAAATAAGTTTATTGGAACTCCAAGATCAAATTCCAGGCCTTCAAAGAACACAAGCAGAAATTTGCACTGACTGGTCTTTGGATAAGATCTTAAAAATGAGTGTGGCTTTGGTCTCTCTGTAGTACATATGGCTCTTATGTGGCCAGTAGTGTATTATTGGAATTATATAAGGTATCTAGTCTACAGTAGTCATTATGGATGGAGCTAGAATTATACAGTGCACAGGTCCGAATTCTGAGCAGGAAAATAACTTTCCTAAAGTGATTTTAATGTGTGAAAGCTTTTTGTGCTGGGTTTTCAACAGAGAAGACTGGCTACCCTCTCTCCTCTCTTTTCCCACTGTTAATCTGAGGGGAAAAAAAAGAAAAGGCAGCTAAAACAAACACTAAATAATTTTCAAAATCAAATCTGTGATTTTTACATTATGGCTGTTCTGCTGTAATTAAATGGCCTGCACGCTGGATCTTTTGTATTCCCAAATCAATTTGCAATAAGCAGACAAACATAAAAGTGACCACAAAGAATAAACCAAAAAGCAATCAGGTGATGTATATTGCTTCCAACCATGGCCAGTGGCCCAGAAATGGTATAAGAACAGGACAGTCAGATATCAGTGACCCATCAGACCTACTCAAGGTCCACAGAAAGCCATAAAAACAAGGGTTTTACATGACTTCCCATTACCATTGCATCATCACAAAATTTATGCTCATACCGAGGAATGTGTACTTTTTGGTTCTTCTCCAAAGTGTTCTGTGCCATTTTCGGAGTACGTAAACACTGAAACAGAGAAACCACAAGACATTTTAGGAGTAGTTTAAGACTCTTCACCTTAACAGGATCACCTTGATTTTGTTGATCTCTTCCCTTTCTCCCTTATTTTCTTTGATTCCCTCTGAACACTTCCACACTCCCAACAAAACCATGTATGCTGTTGGCATGTGACACAATTTTGACTGAATTCCCCCTTCACATTGTAAAAATTGCCCACAGTTTCTTGCTTCTGGATAAAATCTGAATATGATTTTAATAACTGGAGTCTTTAAGCAGCTAGAACCATCAGTGTCTTCTCCTGCCATTTACCTCTGTAGGTGTTTTGAGCAGAAGCTGGACTTTGTAGTGTCTAACAATCTGAAAATCTCCAAAGTGGCAGTATCAGGCTGACTGTTTCTCTGTCATACCATTACATGCATTCAGGGGAAAAAGTCCAGAAAAACACCAAAACACTGAATTTCTCCTCTATTCTTCCACTTGCTTATCCTTTCTTTCATTAACATGTATTTCTGGGACTAGTCTACATGGTAGCTGTCAACCCAACAGAGTCTGTGGAGAAGCTTTATGAGGGAAATAGGTTCTTTGATAGTAGAAAGTTGTACTTGGATACTGAAAAACATGACAGTGTTCTTGTAACAGATAAAAGACAAGCGAAACAGCAGCCACAATGTCCATGAGAAAGATTTGGTACACAGTGACAGGCATTCATGAGCAGACACACCTTTTCTGACAAAATGTAAGACAGTGTAGTAGTCATAAAGTTCAATCTGTGAATGTGAAGGGAGCATGTGAGCTGGTACCTGCCACACTTTACCTGAAAATGCCACAAGTTATGTCATGCTGTTCTGACTGCAGTGGACCTGGGGCCTCAATATGCTCTTCACCAAGTCCTGCTGCAAAGGGACTCTGACTCTGAAGACTATCACAGGTATCTAATTTCCTGTAACACTAATACAGGGGTATATTCATGTCTGACATCTGTATGAAGGGGTTTAAAGTGCTGCTATTACAGTGTGGCACTGTTTAAGTACTACTCAAATCACTACATTTTGTTTTTCATGTTCAGAGGAAAAAGGAGTAAGGAGGCAAATTGAAGAGGTTCTGGTGAATGCTGAGTTGGGTAACCAGGAGCCTTTTGGACTTGGAAAAAGTCATTCACCAGACGTAGCAAAAGTATTTCAGCATCATGTCTGGAGTAATTCCTGTTTGGTGACAGCAAATAAAGCAAGATACTAATGTACAGCCTCATGAATAGTGGAGCTGACCCAGCACGTGGGGAGGGAGCCGATCTGTATCCCTGTGCTGACTGAGAAATGCTCACCAAAACTGGGTTTCCAGGGAGGACATCCCATATTTGACTCAAAGGGAAAGTGCTCAAATCACTGTTGATAACAGGCTCGTAGATGTCACCTAAAGTACATTTTGGCTTTTGGGACTTCTGTTACAGATGGTAATTCACAGCAGTGAAAGAGTGTAACTGGCTTACAGGAGGCTGAAGGGCTGAAAATTAGGTATGCCATCTCAAAGTTGTAAACTGGGAAGCTTTGCTTCATAGGATTTATGCCAGGGCCTAAATGAAAGAATCTCCCCTTGAAGTTGTTGTCATAGGAGTTCTACAGGGAAAATTACATGGCCACAAGTGTGCTGGGTCCTTTCACCCTTCTGGAGGCTGTATTTCTGCTGTTTTCCTTTACCAAAGAGCATCAAATGTATGTTTTCCTTAATACTTATTTGCAGAGGACAGTATTTTAATAGGAAAAAACCCAAACAACACAAATGCAACTGAAATGCACCTGAGTCATCAAGGCATTAATGTGTAACTTCCTGATAAAGAGAAAGGGGACAGCTGAGGAAAAAGGAGTCATGAGTCACTCTGTAACAACATTTTGAATGTACATTGTTAAATTTTTAATCTATGTTTGGTTCGTGGTCTCTGGATGTTATTAGGAGGCACTTAAATCTGAAAGCCATAGAGGTATGTTGTTCATATCTCCACACAACAGAAATCCATCTATTTTCATATTTGTTTGCCCTAGCAGCAGCAGACAAAAGCAAGAAAAAAAAAAAAAAAAGGGAAAACCCAAGGATTTTTACACTCTGAAAAGGATTTTACCATTTCCATAGCTTGTACAAACAGTGCAGGCAGTTTATTAAAAATCTACCACGAGGAAATTTTTGGAGTGACTGATGCATAATTTATACCCTGAGCCTCTGAAGGACAGATTGTAAAAAAGCCAGTGCTGATCAAAGGAATAGTTAATGTGCCACAGAAGTTATTTGGAGGTTTGACACATGCTGAGTTTTTAAACTAATCTCTTTAAGTAAGTTCCTTGAATGCTTTTCTGAGCATTCAGAGAATACAGATTTTAGAGAAAAAGTTTCTTTGGGTTTTAGAAATGAAACTATTGACTTGCAAAGAAATAAAAACTTATCTGAACAGTCAAACAGGGTTGATTTAATCTCAGGTGGGCAGGATTAAACAATGTGTTCAGACCGAATTCTCTGTCTTTAACCAGGTCAGGTCAACTTGCACTTGCAAGACAGAAAACCTAACAAAATTTTCAGGAGAAATCAGACAACGTGGATGAGATGTTCACAAAATGAGAGGAAGGAAATGATTGAACACAGTGAGGAGAGTTGATAGGACCAAGAGGAGAGAAAAGCAATAAGGAAGTGCCATAATATGGAAATAGGCAGCTGAAGCTGGCATTTCACCTATATGAATTGGTAGCAGTATGTAAGGAGCACTAGGGGTGCCATGAAGAAGAAAGTTATGCTCAGTGTGGTTTGTTTTTGTTCTGTACATCTTGTGAGAATCAGCAAAGCAGATTTCAAGTGCTGCTAGAGAACTTGCCCTGATGGTTTGGGCCTGAAATTGTGCTGAGCAATAACTCTTTTTATTTACGACTTCCACTACCATGACTGAATTAAAGAACAGCGTTACAAACACCAACTCTTGGTGGCTGAGATTTCATTACTAAGTTCTTGATGCTATGATGGTTTTCAAATCTCATCATGTCAATGCTGAAAAAACATTACTTCTGTACAGCAAATCAAACAAAGGAATTGGGTCATTAATATTACTGGGCACGTATTACAGTTGTACTGAAAAACTGCAATTATTAAAATTCATTGTGCTGTATATTTTACAGGCACACAGATCTTTTATGATTTGTTTTCTGTCCCAAACAGGTTATGATATACAAAATCATGCAGAAAAATCAAACATATGGAAAAGAAAGTATTAATTTTGTTCCACTTTGCCAGTGTGGAAGTGAGCATGTTAAGTCTACAGCCATGACCACGAAGTAAAGACAGGAGATAGGGAATGGACCTGAACTTTGTCCAGTGGCAGTTTTGGACACACCACATTCAGAAAAGTGGTGGCTGCAATTTCATCTGAATGGCAAAAAGCATTCCCCAAGTTCTTGCACCAATTCCCCTCCTGCTTTAGAAACCAGAACAGTGCTAGAACATGGACATGCCATAACCCCCCATCTGGAACAGGCGGTACAGGGGCCTTTACACCTGAGGCTGCTGTGCTGGCCTGGTGGCACTCACCGCTGTTGCTGCGCTTCCTGCTTATGTCAAGGGTGCCTGCAGAGCTATTGCCTTCCTCCGGAACTTCGACCAGGTCAGCTGTCTGCAGGGACAGAAAGAGCAAATGAGATGGCAGAAGGCAGAAAAAGGGACCAATGAAGTGAAATAAAACCACAGCAAGGGCCTTTGGGAAATGCAGTACTTGAGTGGTGTCAGAGCAGAGCAGTCAGCCTAATGGGATGGAAGGAATCATTGGATCTGGTGATGCACAACATATTCCTACTGCACAGTGACAGCCCAGAAAAAAAACTCCAGACCAAGCTTGCAGTCTGGAGCACAAAAGATTTCTGCAGTATAAAATAAAGTGAAATTTAAGGCACAAAGGATTATGTTAAGCAATGTGCTTCTCTGTACAAAACAGAAAGGGCATGAGGGAATTTGCAGATTCAGCAGGTATACTAAAGAGCTATCTTCCGAAGAGACTGAACAGTAGCTGAAACTAATTTTAATATATCAGCCTGAAATACATTATTCAGTAAAATGACTGTATTGTAAGGGCCATTTTAATTCTGTTAAAATGCTGTAAAAGAAAGAGCTGGAGTGCAATGGAGTTGATGAAGTCAGTCTTTAAATATCTGCCCTCACTTTCTTTTTAAACAGTCATCTGGCCAGTGTGGTTAGGGAAATTGAAACCTAAGCGTTGTTTTTAGAATTACTATGATTACTTCTTTGTACCATATTAATGTCAGTCATGATTAGGGACTGAGTGTTCTAGGGTATAGGAAAACGTGGGATGACATAATCTTAAACCTCAGAAGTATACTCTGTATACGGCACCAGATTCCTTCGTTGGGTAGTCAGCTTCTCCTTGTATAGCTCAACAGGAATGAGGAGCTGCTCCAAACAACTCTGTGAGAGTCTGACCTTAACAAAGCTTCAGCTGTTGAACTCTCTACATCTTTGATAATCAGAAAAAACCCAAAGACTTAATTTGAGTCAGGTGTTTTCTCTAACCCAAATAAATGTAAATATTTACATTGCTCCTAAGTTTTATTTATTTCTATTTCACAGATTCAAGTCACAAGAAGGATATAATGTTATTGTATGACACTTTACAATTGTACTGTACACATAACTTGCTCTATTGATTTGTAGACCTGTGCCTCCATTACAGGAACATTCCTGCTTTTGTTTAAGGAGCAGAATCTGAATTGCTTTATAAATTTTATGCCTTGGTTTTCTCCCTTTTATTAGTGTTGACAGCAAAGCTTTTTTTAGAAAGTACTTTCAAAATTTTATTTCTCCTATCTAGTACTTTCCTAGCTACTTCTTCATCCAAGGAAACTAATGAACAAAGAGGTTGAAAGTAGATTTGTGCCACAGGTGTCTTGTGGCCATCTTGTTTCCCTTGCTATTTTAAGAATATATACTTTTACTTTGCTGCTCTGTTGCTCCTTGTTTTTAGACTCAGTCTTTTGCAGCAGGTCATGTTTGTTTTGCATCTCACCCAAATATGTTATTCAATGATGAGAAGGCACTGCAATAGCAAACTTTACACATATCCAGTGTAAAGCATATCTATGGATTCTGGTTGCTGGGTGGAGAAGAGAAAGACTGGCTTTGTTGAAAGAGTAAGTCCCAGCTATTTTTCAGCTCATTGCTACGTGTTCCTCAGTTTTCACAGACTAGCTTCATTATTGCTGATTTAGCAATTAATGTTATTTTGTTAAGTTCTAGTGCATATGGGATGCGTAGTTATTGTCTCTTCAGTGTATACCTCATGCAAAACCTTCTGAGGCAACTTCAGTTACCTTTAATGATTTTTCACTGAATGACTACATGACAAATGGTCTAGTAGAAATAATAAAAGTTCAAAGCTGCTTTTGAGAGGAGCTGATCCACAAAAAACTAACAAGAACTAGGTTCACATTTACATCACCTCAAGTGCCTTTTCGTATAAATGTGGGTTGCAGTAGCACAGTTTTGAAGCAAGCAGTAGGTAGTAAATCTGGAGCATATGGCTGTGTTCTTTTATGGGAAATGCAGAATCCAGGCAGAAAAATCAGTGAGCACATCCACACAGCTCAGTCATGTTAAAAATACTTTGGCTAGTTTAGAGGAGGGTGGTTGTCTCTACTCTCCACAGAGATGTGAACTGCATGCAGTATGGAAGCCCCATGGCTGTAGGGGCAAGGTGCAGCTCCTAGGCCAGTTAGCTTTGCTTTTCACCACCTTCAGCAGGAGCAGCTCTGCTGTGCTCACCCAGAGCGAGGCCTTGGACAGCCTGGACACCACCTGCAAGGTGAAGTAGTATCCCAGGTGTGCTCATGTCCCTGGTGCCCCTAGTTTGGTGACATGGCAGAACCTTTAAGCACGTTCCATCTCCCAGGGCTTGGACACAGCACAGCCTCACAGCTGCATTGCTGCTTCTGCTTGGAGAGGAGCAGAGCAGCCCAAAAGGATCTGAGGATCTGAGTTACTAACTACACATGCCTCTAAGGGCTTTGTGCCACATCCCTGTTGCAGTCACTGGTCAGTACCCACTCCCAGGTCACATATCAGTTTTTAAGCACCATGGCCCTATAATTTGGTTCAGGGTTGTGTCTACCCTGTTTTATATCCTCGTCTTAATCCACAAGCTTGTGCTGGCAAAATTTATGGTTTCTCAGGTCTGTTTATTCAATTCTTTAATGTGTTCTATTTCATGTATGCTGACACGTGTTACATCCTTTCTCAGCTTCAATACTCTGGAGAAATTCCTGTAATGAACTTGCGTTCCTAATTTTACACCCACACCCTATCTACTTATGATCAGCTCCCTAGGGTAAGCTGACACAGCATTAGTAATCTCTATGCTCGAGTTTTCATTTATAATTCAACATAAACTTTATTGATTTAGAAAGCAATAATTACATTCGTAGAATTTTTTTTTCAAAGGAAATTAAATAATTGAAAGAAAGAAATGTAATAATGCGACAGAAGGTAGAGTCACTTTGGGTTTTAAAAAAAATGGGAATTAGCGAAGTTCTTCTAAGGCACAAATGGGGGTGGATAGAGGACATGTCCCTTAATAAATCTCTTGCAGACTTCACTTAGTTCTTGCTTAAATTAGTTTGACTTCTTTCCCATATCACATGAATTGATGTCTGTTTAGAGTCCACCTATACCACCTGAGATTACAGGTCAACCATGTGAGAGAGCATGCATTTAAATACCAGAGAAATGTTGTACCAAACATATACAGATATTAGCATGACTTGATATTAAGCATGTAAGTATTTGCTATGAGACCTGGAGACCAACTCTCATCATGTCTCTGTGGCCGGTGATTTTTCTTATGAGGAGTGCGCAGAAGAGATTGTCAGATAATGTGAGTCTGATTTTTAGAGATGACAATCCGCTTTAGCCTCCAGTGGATTCAGTGTGATTTTCCTTTTTTTGGTTACTATTTTTGGGAAAAATGGGTGGGGGGTGGGGTGGGGAAGATTTCTTGGGAATGGAAGAGAACCTCAAACATAGTCATAAGTGCCTGTTTATGAGAAGCTGAGAGTGTAGGAACACCATGAAGGAGCTCCTGATCTTGTGGATACTGGAATAAATAACCATTTCTGTAATCAAGAAATTGGCAATTGTTACTGTTGAACAAGGTATGGATATAGCAAAGGCAGGGCCGAGGGAACTATCACTTCCCTTGTTCTCCATCTCCTCTGCTGTGGTCCTGAAGAAAGTGACTTTTTTGATTGGAGAGAGTGAATGACAAACATCAGCATGAAAGCTAAAACCTCCCTGTCTGTATACAACAACCTAAGCACATGTGCCTAAATCTGGGGTTTGGAGAGAGAAGCCCCAATCTGTAATGCTTCCCTCATGATTCTGCACTGGACAGAGGTGGTGGTCCCAGTCCATTGCTTTGTTGCAGTAGCAGTGTCTAAATTTTGTCTAGGCTTGTATTGGGGTCACGTACTTTTAAATCTAGGTTCTGAGGACTCCAACTCATTGTTATCACTTGTACGAAGGGCAAATGGCCACCATCAACAACAGGCACTATGCCTCTACTCCAGCCTGACAGTTCAACGTCTCTGTTACACTTCTACATATGCAAATAAAAATTGTTGCAACTGGGCACGAAAAAAGGACACGGTTTCACCACAATTGAGAGAACAGCAGAGGCCCCCAAAAAGAGAGCCCATTTATTATGGATACACAATTTATAGGGTTTGCAAAGTGAGAGAGGATTGGAAGATGAAATCCCACCTCTCAACCAGACTGGCTAAGTGACCAGTCCATCAGTTTCCCTTCTCCAAGAAGGAATGTAAACAAAGCTAGTGTTTTTAATACAATGTGTGAGAAAATCTGACTCGAGAATATAACTTTTCAGAAGGCTTTCAAAAACAGGGCGACAAAAAATACTTGTATTTCCTTTTCCAATCTGATAAAAACAGTAATTAGTACTTTTCTCTTTTTCTGAAGAGCCATCTAAAAGATACATAAAACTTGAATTTGCAAAAATAACCTTTTTTTCTGGTCTCAGTATGGAAGCTGAGAGTAAGATTTTAGGGTTTTTATACAGTTTGAAATACAAATTTTGTGAACTCTGATACATGCTTGCATGAATGAGTATCTGTTGCTCCTCCAGAAAGAAAATGGAAGAAAGATGTGGAATACTTGCAGAGTTTCTGTTGGGAGAGTCAGACCCACTTCCAGAACTTCCCTTTTTGGTTTTCTGGGCTAAAGAAGTCCCAAAGCGGAGAGTTTCATACACAGGGTCAACCTTATTTCCACAGGCTGCAACAAAACGAGCAAAACATGCATCAATCAATACCTAGAGGATATTTCTGGTCATGGTCCTGCTAAACATGGAGCAACATCTGCCTCTACCAAGAGGTTGAGCTGTATGCTTAGACACAGTTTGAGAGACTATCCTGATAAAAAGTGAGTGTTGAACTTAATGGAATTGCTATCAATTTTCTGCTGCCTCTCTACTCCCGTAAAGACCATCCTCCTCTCATATTGGCTCTTCAATTCTCATCCATTGCCTTGTCTCTGTTCACCTGCCATTCTCCTTCCTTAATCATCACTGGTGCTGCTTATGTTGAGGTAAGAAAAACAAAGTACCAGGAGGTTCTAATCCATGTTTGTCTCTACCAGTGACTTCTTGGATTGCTCTCAACAGTAGCTCTCCCTCATAGCAAGCCACAAATATCATCTCTCATGGAAAAGAAATTGATATCTTCACCAGAAACAGGCAAATTCAGCCCAAACTCTCTTCTACATATTGCATTCTTGGACCTCAACTTCCCTCGTGACACAAGGCTGGCGGCATGTAGAATACAGTACGTTTGTAGCACTATGTAGAAGGAGGGAAATTTTAGCCAAAGTACTGAGAAAATACCAGAGATTTTGGATTTTGATTAGAGCAAAGCACACCTCATTTTTTAGCCAGAGTTTATTCAAAATGTTTCTATTACTTCTGATAAAAATGATGGGTGTTTTTTAGAGAGAGAAACTTAGATGAAATACTAGTAATTAATTTTTTTTAACTGACAGTAACAATGCAAATGTCATCAGACAAGTCGTTTTAAACTGACTGCCTAGTTTTAGCTTTGATTTTTTGCACTTCCAGGTTTGCCTGGTTAGAATACTGGTGGTGAAAAATATTTTCCAGAATAAACTTAACTTCTCCATTTCATAATGTTTCTTATCAGAAATTTGGTGTTACAGTGAGGAAAAAGTGGTCTTTCAAGTACTCAGACAATGTGGAGGCATGATCAGTCAGGAAAAATATGAGAAAAGTATGAACTACGGATGAAAAAGGACAGGAACCTAGCAGCATCCCTCAAAAGCCAGACCAGTGATTTGAATGCCCCTTGCTGTTTTCGTCTCCCTGTGTTTAATCTGTTTTTTCCCAGTTTAGAATCTCATCTCAATATTTCAGTGTTTCTTCACTTCTAAGTTCCTACCTTGATCTCAGGTAGTTGTTACTACAAACAGGGCAATTGCTAAGAGGTATGCATACAGGGTTTTGAGTGAAATACATAATGAACACACCCTCTCCTCTTCCAGCTTTGTATCTTTGAAGTGGTCCTTTCCTGAGATGGCAGAAGGGCATCCAGTCACCGAAAGGAGCTGGACGGCTGCTGAGGGTAAATACCATGGCTGGGAGTCTGCCGCTGCTGTTGCAGAGCATTGCCAAAGGAAGACTGAATGGAAAAGCGGTCAAAACCTACCAATAGGCATCACTTCTTTGATGCAGCCAAACTGTTCATGAATGAGCAGTGGTGAGCTGTAGTACCGTCGAAATCCCTTTGGCTGGAGGGAGAAAAAGTAAAAACAAGTGAAGTGCATTGCTTGCCTTGACTGATGAAGTAGAAATAGCCTCAGCTCTTTGGTTAATGGTGGAACATTGTGGTGAGGCTGGAAATTTGTCTCCTATTGTTCAGCCACTGTGAGGTTTAGAGATCAGAGGTTTATTTGATTTTTCTCCTAGAAAAAAAACCAATTTCCCATATTTACTTGTAAAGAGGGGCTCATTTTCAGCTCCCCTTTTTCTTTTGTCTTACACAAAGGCAGCACTAATCTATTTCAGCAGAATGCTGAATTAGAGGTTCTGGGAAGCTTCCCTCTCCTTGTCTTCTTATATAACATGAATTTGCATTGTGTTGTACTTGTTAAATGTGTGACTATCCTTTCCTATCATAACTCCAAATCCTCATGTTGCCACATATGCACTTGTGATACCCAAGGAATTCAGAACCTTTCTACAAGTTTTTCTAAGGTTTACTGCTGAGCAACTGCAGCTTCCACTGCCTTTTTTTTTTTTTTTTTTTGGCTTGTAAGGTCAGAAAACTCTCCAAACTGTTACCAGACATTCCCCCGCTGTGTCCACTCATAGAGAAATGCACCATAACACTCAAGCTATACCATTAAAGAATAATATCATGTGGCAAATAATGGTGCCATTACTCTAAAAAACATATCTCAATTCAGGCAAATGCTTAGTACTCAAAATGAATGCCTTCAAGGCAATGGAATTTCACAAATCGTCTCTCTAATCCAATTTCTAATGTCTGCAGGCTGTGAGAACTTCTAGTCACAATGAGAAGTGGGGAAGATTCACAGAGATTTGCCTATTTTCCATATCCTCTGTTCAGTGTACACCAAAATCTGATAGACAAGTAGTTCTTTAGGTAATGAGCTGCAGAAGACTGAAAGGGACTGAGGGGACTAATAAACGTGGAGTCTTATAGGAATAAATTCCAGATCCTTCAGCCTTTGTTTACCCCCAAGCTAGATTCAGACAGAGGATCAGAATGAGCCCACAAAACTCCTGTGACTTTGCTAACAATTTCCTGATATAATTTGATCTCTACTTTTCTGTTTTTCTCAACTAGTAACCACAAGAGCTGAGGCTGGAATCAAGAAATGCATGAATCAATTAACATGAGGTAATAATTGCCTTGTCCAGGGCTTGTCATTTGGCTCTTCACAGACCAATGTCCTATACTACAATGCCTCACACTAGAACTATGATTATGGTTTAGATACATAAAGACTTGCCTCAGGGCTATAAACAACAACAGCTTTCAGTGAACACTCTTGGAGAGAAAAGATCTTTCCAGTGAAAGGTGAGGTTTGTAGCACTTTTGAAGTCAGTGCTTGCATTTTTCTGTCACTTAATACAGTGAAACTCTTTTGCTTTGGCTCATAGTTGTCTCAAGTGCCTTTGCATTGCAACAAATCTGAGAACATCTGAAACATGTATATATATGTATTCAGTTTTCATATTCCAATTGGTATCTTCACAAGTTGTTTTTCCAAAAGTAAACAAAAGGAACTATATTCCTGTAACAATCAACAAGTTGGGTTAGAATTGTCTCTGACAAAGTGAATTGCCATTGCCAGTCATGAGATTTTGCTGCTCAGAAGGCAACCCAGGCACTAAAGTATTGTGTCCTTAAAGAGGCAGGCTCCTCACAGCCTTTCCTGCTGAGATTGCTTCAAACTTGTAGTGTCTTACTGTGAAATACCCTTTGGTTTTCTTTTTAAGGTGAATTATGTTTTTTATTCAAGCCCTAATAGTGAAGAAAACAATAAAACATAATTTAAAGGATTTTCCATTTGTTAAACCCCACTGAAATACTATGATTAATGTATAGCATTCTCTGAGAGGTTTACACTACAGCAAGCACAGTTGAAATCAAGGTAATTAATTCTATTAGCTGGCTTAATTTGTATTCTGTAACTGTAGTTTCACATCCACAAAGCAGACTAGATTTGTGCTTTGCTTTTGTTTCCATTCTTGTGCACCAGCAATTGCCCAAATTGACAACAGGGCACCACCTGGCTTCACTTTTCCCGCCTCAGTAAAGTGACCTGGTGTGGGTTCTGTTCATGCAGCAGCTAAATGCAGCTAAATGCCTGGGGTTCAGGCACACAAAGGAAGTGGCTCCAGCACAAGCTGCCCTGGGCTGCTCACTTACCAGCTTGCCCATGCAACGCTGCTGTCCAATGCTGTCTGCACACTTGTGGTGGATGCTCATCTTACAAGCCTTACAGCGCAGCCCATGCTTAGCGTTTGTCCCTGTGAAACGCACGGGAAAAGACTGAATTAGACAAAATCAATAGTTTCTGTCCATTTAAACAAATGACCTGAAAGAGCTGATGGGATCAGTTGCAGTAGAGCAAATACTGACAGCACTATTTGCCTTACCTACTTTTAAAAATGCACTTTTGTATGTCCATTTTCTTTACAGCCTTTCCATTTTAGGCGGTTTTCTCCCAGGCTGTTGCTGACTTTGGGTGTGTATTGGATTATGCTCTGCTGTAAGATAACCTGACCAACAGTGTCTCTACCTCATGAACACCAAGCAAAACCCCTTTGTTATATTGAAAGGTCTCGCATGGCTGTGCATGGCTGAGGAAGGCACTGAAGGAACACTCAGGCTCTGGAGCAGCTCTGGGGAGCTGGGCCATCAGTGGAGGCCCAGGTTCTGTGGGTGAGAGATAGCTCCAGGCATATGTGAGAAGGTTAACCCAGCTCCTTTGCCATTGCCCACCCACAGTCAACTGCCTTTTTTTTTATGTGGTTTCTTTTTCCTGTGTGGTTGCACTGGATTACTGTGCTGTGAGAATTTTTTCAGTTATAGTTTCTTTTCAATTACGCATGCTCAAAACAATACTGACAATTGCTCCCAGGGAGTGCTGCTCTCACCATCCTGGGACAGTGATCCGAGGGTGCAGAAAGGGCTCCTTGCATGTCCCTGAGTGAGGCAGTGAGGATGCCATGAGTTTGACTGTGCTCTCCTTCCTTGTCAGTGGAAAAGTTTCATGTCACAGGTAGGGCAGCTACAGCAGAAATTTAGCTTTAAAGAGGCAGACTTCTCCCACTAGGCCAACAGTAGTTCTGCATTATCTTCTGTGTGGACCTACTCTTAAATGACAGACCCAAGTCTCCTTGTTTCCAGGCAGGAACAGTCACTTTTATTCATATAACCATAACACTTCCTAAACTATGCAGAAGAAGTGATGCTGCAGCAGCTATTTTATCCCTACAATTGTGTAAACTGAACAAGTAAACAACATATCTGTTCATTAATATCTACTATGAGAGTGAGTATGAAACCAGGTAATAAAAACCCCTAAAAAACTCTTGACATTTTAACCAGCCCTCATTTGTCAGACATGATATGTATTAGTCAGAAGGATCCTGCATCTGAAAGTACTCATGTAGCTATTTGGTATTTTGTGTAGTCAACACCATGTACACGCTGCCAGTTTCATTCAGTGAGATGCTGCCTCAGAAAGAAGCACTTCAGGGAAGGTTTTGTCAAGTTGGTGCTGAAACCCAAGCCTTGTGTTGCACTTTCAGAGGAAGAGGTGTCCAAAGTGGCCACTTTCAAGCCAGATAAGACAGCCTGAGGTAGCCATGGGTGGTTGCAGTGAGCCAGGCTCAGATGTTTCACCTGCATGCTTCCTTTAGGATAGGGAACCGAGATCCTCCCCACCTTCCTATAGAGACTGCTGGAGAGATAGGGGCTGAACAGGGTTGAGTGTGGGGTGTGCCCCAAGGGGCCTCAATGGAGGAGGGTCAGTGCCTGCTCCCCACTTGCTGCTCCTTTCAGCCACCTTTCACTGTGTGCAGGTATCCTTTTTAGCCTCTTTTCTGGAATCTTTTCCCAGCAAACACGGGATTTCTTAGAAGAACACATGCCTGTTTGTTTGGTTTCTTTTTCCAGCATGGTTGCACTTGGATTAGTGTGCTGTGAGGATTTTTTCAGTTAGAGTTTCTTTTCAATTACACATTCCTAAACCAATATTGACTTCTGTGGCTCTGTGCTTTTATTACTGATGATGAAATGCTGAATCACCCTTCCTGGTGATCAACAATTAGCACTGAGAAAAGAGTGGTTCACTCACAGTTTTTCATTATATTTATAGGGCAGAATGAAAAAAGGAAGATGACATCACAGTTGGCCTATGCTACATGTCAGTGCTTACACTGAATTTAATTTTCCTCTCAAGCAGGTCTGTACCAAGTTACTCCTAAGCTGTGCAAAGGCAGACAGTATCCCAGTCCTTCCTACTGGCTATATTATCCTCTTCCAGCCATTTTAGTGTTAACTTTACAAGATGGATAGTGGTCTTTACATGCTATAACCACGTGATCACAGAAGAGACACATTTGTCAAAACAATTGTGTGTCCAAATGATGTGCAAAATGAATGTGAAGCATCTGTGCTGCTTTCAAAAATCAAACCCCAGCTTTTTCACAACAGAAATCTGTGGTCTTGTGAAAATGTGTAAGACAATTACAAAAGAACAACACTACACTTCCATTGCTGAGTGCCATATTTTTATATGTGATTAGCTAAGTACTGGCATCAAAGAGAAGAAAAGTATTTCAGTCACACACTTGAGTCTACAAGAAGTGTTTGGGAATCAAAATTAAACCCCTCTAACTACCAAACCCTCCAATCTTCAATCCATTTTCCACTTGGTTTATGGCAGGACTATCTGGGGAAAAAAATTCCCTGCATCTCCCTGCCTCCCACTGAGGAATAACTACGGAGCTTGGAGAAGAAGCATTTATGCTGTGTTTATGCTTAACCACCATAGCTCAGGCTCTGAAGATGGCATTTCTGCAAGAAAAATCTTTTTTTTTTTTCCCACAGCATAATTCTTTCTTCAGTTTCTTATCCCCACTACACTAAATCAAACCACCTCAGAGAACCATGGCTAAGCTGTTTAAAAATTGGTGCATGCCAGGAATCAGATAACTACATACTGGCAATGTAGCTGACCCAAAAGTTCCTGAGATTCAGAAACAAGGTCCAATCACAGCTCACATCATGGAGAAGAGATTGCATTCAGTACAGGTGTAAATGAGACCAGGGTTTGACCTTGCATCAATTTCTGGCCTCTCATTTATACAAACTTAATGACCTTGCAGATGCCTGAACGGGGCTGGTTTTAGGAAACATCTGGTAGTTTGAAATAGTTAAAAAGCAGGTGGAACACAGATCTTGCAAGGAAGTTATTTAAAGCTAAGTTAGTACAGTGAGAATTCTACAGTCATACACCAGTAAAAGAGAATTATTTCATTATGCCTAAAGTAGTGGTACAGGATATAGCAATGTGTTGAAACATTATTTTCTGATAAATTTCCCCAGAAATCATAAGAAAGTTAGGAATTTGGTCTGAACATACATTAAATAATAGAAAATAAGTGGTATTAAGGACTCGTAAAAGTAAAAAAATCCAAAATCATTGACAATGACAAATATAGTAATAATAATAGCAATAGCTATAACAACACAATAGGGCAGACTATTTGAGGACAATTTCCCTTCGCTGCCATAGGGTACCGGGCCTTGCTTGAAGCTGAAAGCCTCTCTGTGGCATGCTTATTACCACTAGGTTAATCTTCCTGTGGGTTGAAACCTGGGGCAGGGGAAGGGTAAGGAGAGAGTTTACATTTGAGCTGGTTACAGCACTGTCTGGAAGGTGCAGTGTTCCAATTAGTGAAGTCTTGGACAAAAACAGTCTCCTCAGGAACTTCTGCTGAATACACACTGATGACCTGCAAGCCTGACCTTTGCTCTCTAGGTTGATTCCTGTCCCCCTAAATAGCTGATGGCTTGATTGCAGCCTACTGTTTATTCCCAACAGCCGATATTGCCCTACACCCATCTTAAAGCAAAGCTGGAAGCTACTGATACTCACACAGGGTACTCACTGATATGTCTTAGGATCTGGAATAATTTCTGGCAGTGGTGGATCAGAAATAAAAGACCTAAAGGCTTAACAGTAAAGCTCCACTTGGAATAACCTAACTACTTTTTTCTCTGGTTTTCATTCAAAGGGGGGCTAGACTAACAGCTTGATGGACTCTTTGCTGTTGCCTTCAAAAAGTAATCATCCCTCCTACCCTCTTCTCCAAAGACCCTTATTAAGATTACTTAATGCAGTTGTTAAATACCGAGCAGGACAGAACAAAGTTTGCTCAGTCACTTTCTGGTTGCTGTCTGGAGATGTGATGTTCACTATTTTCATTCAAGGTGCACTGCTTCATTCACCAAACACGGCAGACAGCGTTCAACAAATGGGCAGTTCCATTCAACATTTCTTTTTTACATTCCTCGGTCAGTGGACATCTTTAAGCATACTCTCTTGAGTACCACAATAGCCTTATTCCAAATACAAAGTGATTAATGGCCTCACGAGCTTTCTTATTTGTCTCTTGCCAAAACTTGTATGAGATAGCTTTCATTTGAGGGGCTAAGGGGTAAAACTGTCAGAGGTTGCACTAATATTATTTTGGCCCACATGCTGGTGTTTAAGTTGTAAAAATTGCAAACTCTAATAGTGGGAGTTTAGAATGGAAAGTACTAGATATGTTTACCTGACTTAAAGGGCCCATGGACACTTATATCCTCTTCAGTGAATGAAGTGGTGTCGATGTAGTCATGAAATTCATATAGGGAAAAAACCACAAAGACATTTGAACAAATTTCCTCTGTGTCCTATTCATTAATGTATCAATTATCTCCCAGTCTGTATAGGCTGGTACTCCTTTTTCAAACAAAAAAAGGCAAAACTGACAAAAGAAACAGTAATTCACTTGAAAAGAATGAAGAAATTTCAGGTCAGAATACCAAGTAGATCTTAAATTATCTTACAAATGAGGTTTTGCCCAGTCATTTTCTTCAGATATCAGCTAATGTATCCAGGCACCTAGGTCTGGAAGGATGCATTGTTTTGAGAAGCAGGTCATGTTTAATAACACCTTGCTAGAAATACTCTGTGACTGGGTCAGCTCCCATTTGAATATCTTAACCAGTGGCTAGGTTTTCCAGAACAGTCACGAAAAATTGAATCTTAAACTGTTCTGATAATATGACCTTAAATACCACTGAAAGGACACACTGCATCACTTTTGTAAATCTAAGTCTTTTTTGGAGAAAGCCAAAATGGAAACAGAACACCTCAATATAGGTGAATAGAAATATTTGGAGGCAGAGAAAGACAGAGGGAATGGGGCAGAATTTGATTCCAACTCTTTATGTCTGTGTTTCCTGCAAAAGCAATTTAGTAACTACTGTGCATTTCAGGAAAGTCACATTTTTCCTAAGGAATGCAAATGAGAATCTGCTTGTCACACATACACAAAGGGAACCCGTCTCATCCTCTTGGCCAGCAAAGCCATTCCCACAGCACTGCTGGCTGATGCTTTTTGCCTGTTGTTCCAAGTCTCAACAGAAGATTAATAGCTGGAGAAGGAGAACAAGCCCTACAGCCTGGAGAAATTTCAAAGAAAACTGCAAATGTTGGTAACAACATGATGCTATGCTGGCTGTATAAACATAACTAACTATATTAGACACTTACACCAAAGTCGGGAAAAAAACAAAAAGGAGAGGATAAAAACATTCAGGTCTATAAAAAAGAAAAAGAGGAAGGGAAAGAAACACAGAGAGACTGTCACCTCCAGCTAATCCAGCTATGACCCAACCACTATTTTTTTTATCATTCCAGCTGAGAGGAACATACCAGTCAGAAATTGTTTTGATTTAATACTTTCAAAAATAAATACATTTAAAATTACATAATTTCCATAAAACTTCAACTTCTGTTCTGGGAGGCTGATAAAACTAGTAAGTGTCTTGCCCCTTTCTCCCTAAATACCTTTACAGTTGCCACCAGAAAGACGCATCCATGCCAAAATTTATGGGAAATGGAGAATTTTAAGCAAGCTGGCCCAGTATTGCAGCAGTGAAGGGTTTAGGATGTCACCTTAAAAAGAGGAAATCCCCAAAATGGGACTGGTACCTCTGCAGTTATCTCTAAGCCTTTGCGCACTCTCCTCTCATGGCCCCTTCTTAGTTTTTAATTAATTGGTTTTGGCGTAAAAGCTCTGGCACTGAAAGAGACAACTATTTTTAAAAATTCCTCTGTAGCTGCTTCTTGCCCCTGTGGCTGGCTGCTGCTGGACAAGCACTCCTCCTTCCCGTGCTCTATCTCAATCAAGAGCTATGAGGAGATCAGAAAAAGGCATTTTCTACATGAGACATCCAGATCTTTAAAGTTACAAACCTTGAGCCTAATTCATACAAATGACTAAGTTTGGAAAAATGAGCTGGGAAGTCCTTTCCTCACCCTTTCTTGGCCTCCAACCTCCCTGTGTGCATCCTGCCACCTTGGGAACTACCCTCTGTCCTAATGCCTGGCATGCTTCTGATAGTTTTTTTTTAACTGATGCTGTCCCATCACCTGGCCCCATCACTTGCCCCAGCTGACATTTTGGAGAGTACAGAGGCACAAATCGTCAGCTGGTCATCAGGTGAGCCATAGATCAAAGCCTGAATATGGATTTCCCCAGCCACCCAAGAGGGCTGAACACTGGAAGTCATTGCTGTCTGATACCTGATTGAGAATCCAAATTGATGGACACAGAGTTATTCTTTAGTAATGAATTTTTTTTTCTTTATTAAATTGTTGGTTGGATTTTTGGGTTTTTGGTTTGTTTTTTTTTTTTTTACAGTTAAATCTGCCAGTTCAAAATGTACAGAGCTTCAGATGTGTTAAATTTATAATTTATTGGGATGAGGCAGACTGTACAGGGATGTCCAACAACATGTAGAGGAGGAACCTCTGGACTTGGGACCAAGCTGCCAGGGACCTGCTGCCTTGACTGCCTGAAGTGTCCTGTTGCCTTGTGCCCACCTTGTGTCACTCTAAACCAAACAGGGTGTGGAGAGAAGCTGGAACTTGTATATTTATGTAGAGTAGAACTTGATATCCAATCATGGTACCTATCCTGTCAAATGAATAAATTTTAGATTACATGTCACCGAGAGGTGTGGGTCCATTTGAGTGCCTACCTGTTTCTCCATAACAATAGTCAATGTTTAAACAGGAAGAAAAGTTGCCTTGCATGTAGGCAGCCTACAGAACAGTGCATAAAATTAGAACTGACTTCCTAGTGACACAGTTTTCTTTAGAAATGACATGCTGAGAAAAAAAATGAGGCAGTAATAGGCAGGTTTTTCTGCAAGACTGTTATAGAGATGAAAAATATCCCTGCTGAAATAATCTTTTGAAAATTTGTACACAAGAAGTTTTTTTCAAAATGCACATTTCACATATTCAGTAGCTTTGCTATAAAAGTCTATCCCTGAAAGGAAATATCCACCTCCACACTTCTTAAAATATCATCTCAGGTTTTTGATCATCTGAATGTTAATTAGGATGCTGGAATACCGTGGTAAATAAACTAACTTTATGGAAAAAAGTCCCCGTCCTCTAAACACTAAACATGCTAAATCATGTTCTTTGCTCTGAACAAACTGGCACTGATATATCAATACCTACTTTTCTAGATAATTTTCAAGATTGATGAGGCTGTGCTTATAAGTCTTTGTTGGGCTGCTTTGCTGAGAAGGAAAATATTTCAGAGAAGATAGGCATAGACTTGCATATGGGAGGTGATGGTGCCAGAGCTGAACAGGACAAGGGAACATGGAGAAATTAAGCTTGATGCATTTTCTCACATGAGGACAAGCAGAGATCTTGGTCCCAGAATATTAGTAAACACAGCATCCTAAGTAACTCTTCTTGAGGTGAAATGATGCAAGTCAGATTTCAAACAAGATCTCCGTTTTGGCAGGCTCAGGTTATTTGCACCTATGTTCTTACATGTGTTGAAATGAAAAGTCATCCAGTTGCAGCCTCTTTTTCGCTGTGTTTTGAAATGCTTTGAAAAAGCAGTTGAATTTTGTAGGGCTGCTCACGAATGCCAAAACCTTTATCTTCCAAGGGCCTTATACCATTACAGAGGAGTTGGAAAACAGAAACCAGAAACCTGAACAAAAACTATGATGTGAAACGAAGACCAGGACTGTTAGCTTGCTGAATATGTGGGAAAAGAATTACATAACAAAAGAACAGCCTGTCCTCAGCAAAGGGATTTAATGTCTTCTCTGCTCTGCTAATGGATTTTTAACATAGCCTGTTGCTTATGTGGCTCCATTGTCATCAATGGGTTTCATATGAGAGACTGCTATTTGCCAGATCAGGAAAATCAACTAGAACTAAAAAATGTTTAGTTAAAAAAAAAAAAAAAAAAAAAAGCCCTATGATATACATATATATGTATCCTAGTGCTTGGTCAGTATTTGGCCACATGCACAGATTCCCGTTCCAAAACCATTTCTTCCCTTGTATCACACATAGCTAAGAAGAATCTCATCAGAAGCTACAGGTGTAATTTACAGCATGATTTGCTTGGACTAGAGGGATTTCAGGTCACCACCATAAATAACTGGGAAGTTATGCCAGTTTGGTGGGATCAGTGTTTAGGGAAGTTGTTTCTACAGGTAGTCACAACATTCTTCTACCTTTCAGAATTTTACAATCACATTTTAGAGCTAAATATGTTTTAGTTTCTTTTCCATATGAGAAATATGGAATCACAGAATCACAGAATCAATTAGTTTGAGAAAGACCTCTGAGATCATTGATCCAACCTATGACCTGACACCAGCCTCCCAACCAGACCATGGCACTGAATGCCACATCCAGTCTTTCCTTAAGCACTTCCAGGGACAGTGACTCCATAATTTCCCTGGGCAGCCCCTTCCAATATCTAATCATGTTTTCTGTGAATTCTTCCTGATTTCCAAGCAATGGAAAAACATTCAAGTGAGGTTCACACCAAGTCAGGTTGGTGGGCAGGGCAGTGTGTTGGTAATTTTTTTCCAGAAATAGTTACTGATTTCAGTGAAATCACACCGGTTGGGCAGTAAAAAACCTTCATTTACTACTGTCATCTGCTCAAAGATGCAATCTCAGCCTTCACTGTTATAACCTGTGAGAATTCATTGCTTGACACATAGCAGTACTGGCTTAAAGCACACTTACAGGTACACTTGCATGTGGCATGAATTACTAATTAAATGAATAATTTATGAGAAAAACTCATGTCCAATGATTGCACAGAAGTTTATATAGCTCAGCAAAGCAAAAAGAACATTACTTGCCCAAGGATCAATCCGAGGAGTGAAAAAAATAGGGACATTATGCTAAAATTTCACTCTATTTCTAAATATTGAAATCATTAAACCAAAATCACCAAAAATCTGCTTTTTAAGATTTTATCTATCAACAGGAATAATTCAACGCATCACTTATAAACTGACCATGTACGAAACTGAACCTCTGAACTCTCAGACAAGAGGCTGCTACTTGCAAGCTGCAACCACTGTTGGCTGCTGGAAATGTTGATAAGACTTTGACTAAACAAAAGCAGTGTATCTAAAATCCTTCAATTAATAAAGAGACAGGAGACCAGAGCACTAATTAAAGGGCTGATCACATGCTGTTCTTAAGCACATACATTATTTAGACTGGAGGAACTGGGAGCTTGGTTTCCAGAAAGAAGATTTGGTGCCATAGATGAGTTCTTGAAAGGAAGAAGGGATCTTAGAAAGAAGAAGGGGCTGAAAGGTGAAGATCCTAGCCTGGAGAGGGATCTGGGAAATGAAGGAAGATCCTGAAGATGAGGAAGCCATGGACATTAATGTTGCACATCAGTGATGGACGTTTGGTGATGGACATCAATGCCAGGGGATGCCCAGGGACTGTGCCTGGGATGGGCAACTGCAAGCAGCATCACAGCAGGAATAAAAAGGACTCTCTGCCCAATGCCACTAGTAATGCCCCCCTCCCACCCCGCCCCTGACCCCCCCCTTCCAGGAAAGGGGAGACTTAGGGAATGAAAGGCTGGTGGGGAGGGAAGAAGTTAGTGTGAGAAAAAATAAATAGAGCAAAATCTGTAATGTCATTGTTTCTTCAGTAAAACCTGGTACCCAGATGCTCTCCACATTGGAATTTATTACAGTGTAATAAACCCTGCAAGACAGATAACATCTCACCTTGCTGCTGTAAACAGATGTGCAGATGGACACAGACAACTCCCTGCGTGTTATATAGGAAACTATAATGAAATCACTATTTTCAACTGTATGTCATTTTTAACTGAGCATGTCTTCAGAATTAAAAGTCAGGACCCATGTGTTTGCAGCAACCTTCAGTGTATAAGATAAACTATGTCAAAGAGGAAAACAGCTCTGGATGGTGCATACCTGAAAAACTAAAATTTCGGCAGTTCAGAGTTGAAGTTGCAGTTACTTCCATTCCTATTACCAAAGCAGAAGAACATGCGATGATCCATGTGAGCCACAAGGATCACTGCTCTCTGAGACATCCTTCTATATCAAGAACAGTAACAAGCAAACGTGGGTAGGCATTTTACTCTACATGATGGCAGTGCTCTATTTCTTGCAAAAGGATTTCTGTTAAGTGCCTCATTTTAAGATTTCTGCAACTCATAGTAAAGTAAAGCTTCTAATAATTTTCCTTCTAGATAATGCTTTTGTCAGCTATTCAGCATTGTAATTATCCATGTACACAGTCACACTCTCATAGATAAGGACTCTAATGAGAAAATGTTTTTACAAGAAGGTCAGCTTTAAAAAAGGTGTACCTTATTTGCTTATCTGTAAACACTCGATATCCCATGTGAGCTCTGGAGAAGTACATAGCAGGACATAAAAACCCCACTTGCATTCTACTTCATCCCTTGGCCTTTAAAACACCCTTGAACTTGCCATTATGTTCTATCACTAGAGCTGATATCAGGAGCAAAGGCACCAGGAGCCTGCTCACTACTGAATAGGGTATTTGGTTGTTTTTAATGTACTTTTTGGTTAAAAATCATCATGGCTAGAATCACGTTAAAATACTAATTGCAGATGTTCTAGAAATGCTTATTGTTTTTCATCTAATTAAACAGCAAATGTTGGTCAACATTTTTTAAAGTCTCTTTTGACTGAAGATTAACTACAGTTTCATATTAACAGCAATTTCCCCCAAATTAAAGTGAGCTTGAAAATTACCTAGTAACAAATGTGAAACATGTTTGATCCTGTTCAAGGACAAATTAGAAGTTAAAATACATTTCCACCCTCTTTTCTCAGCTAAGCAGTTCCTGATTATCCAATTTACTGATAACATTCTTGCCTCATCTCAGAGGAGGAAGCCCTCCCATAGGATAAACAAACTAAATATTGCTTTTCCAATATTTGCTTTAAAGTATGTTTAACTCTTTGTTAACGAAGAAAAATAATAAATTAATGCAGGGATATTGTGTGGCTCCATGTATCTTCTCTACAAATGTGGGCTGTATAAATTTTGATACTTTATGTCATGTTTATCAAAAAATAAGAGTAGATGAAGCACACCTATACTGAGCATACCATATGTGTTTCTATGCCTTTACATCTGTTTATTCCCACTTAATTTATTTTAACAGACAAACTATCCACTGTTTGGAAATTTTGGAGAGTCCAGATAATATTACCTATACCTGACTATAGCTAACAGCTAAATGCACACTGTACAGTTTGGATAATGTAGTACTTCATTCCAGAAAGCTTTTGTTTAGCCCATCTTACAGGGCTCCACTCAATAGTGGGAAGGCCTATGCTTATGGAGATTTATTAACTGAAGAAAGGGATGGCAGGATAAGCCAGGTTCAATTTCAATCTAATAGGATAAAATGAATATCTTACGCCAATTTTTTAGCAGATGTTTGTTAAAAAAATGATATGTTTTTGTTTGCCCTAAACCTTAGTACAACAGAGAGAGATGACTTAAGTAATTCTCACTCACAGTGACCCTCAAAAGCACTAGAAGATTTAGGTGCCCAGAGCCATTCATTGTCATCAACTGAAACAAAGTCTCCTAATTCCAGGCGTAAATTTAGTGGAGGGAAGGAGGAAGTAGAGACAGGGGTTGCAAGATCATTTAGTAATATATGAGATGGCACCCGGTACCAGTTCTTGAAAAGGTTACACAATGGCCCCTTTTCAATGAATCACAGAATGACTCGGTTTGGAAATGACATCTGGAGATCACCTAGTCCAATTCCCTGCTGAATAAGGTTCTACTAGAGCTCCTACTAGAACCCTACTAGGTTGCAGGGGATAATGGCCAGATTGGCTTTAAATATCTCTGTAACATGAAACTCCACAACCTCTCTGGACGTGTTCCAATGCTCTGTGACTGTACAGTAAATAAGTTCTTCCTCATCTTCAGATACATCTTCCTGTTTCAGTTTGTGCCTGTTGTCCCGTGTCCTCTCTCTGGGCACCACTGAGCCTGGCTTCATCCTCTTGCAAACCCCACTTCAGGTACTCACAGGCATTGATGAGATCCCCTCTCAGCTGCCTTTACTCTGGGCTGAACAGACACAGCTCCCTTAGCCTGTCCTGTAAGTGAGGTGCTTCAGAACCCCAATTATTTTTGTAGCTCTCCACTGGACCTGCTTCAGGAGCTCTATGTATCCTGTGCCCAAGGAGCCCAGAAATGGACACAGCACTCCAGATGAGGCCTCACCAGGGCTGAGTAGAGGGGCAGGATCACCTCCCTCAGTCTGCTGGCAAAGCTCTTCCTGATGCTCTCCAGGATACCATTGGAATTCCTGCCACAAGGGCACTGCTGGCTCATGGACAGCTTGTTGTCTACTAGAACCCACAGATCTTTCTCTGCAGAGCTGCTTTCCAGCAGGTCAGCTCCCAGCCTGTACTGGTGCCTGGGATTATTCCTCTCCAGGTGCTGGACTCTGCATTTGTCTTTGTTGAATTTTTGGATCTGGCCCTCCCTACAAATCTCCAGGCTGTTCAGGCCTCGCTGGATGGCAGCACAAGACTCTGGGGTATCAGCCGCTCCTCCTGGTTTTGTAATGTCAGTGATCTTGTTGAGGATGCATCCGTTCCTTCATCCAGGTCATTGATGAATAAGTTGCACAAGACTGGACAAGTTGCACAAGACAAACCCCTGAGGAACACTACTAACAATGAGCCTCCAAGTGGACACTCTGTCTCTGCCATTCAACTAGGTCTCAATTCATGTCAGCGTCCACCCATCCATCACTTCATGAGTTTGTCTATGAGGATGTTATGGGAAACAGCGTCAAAAGCCTTGCTGAAGTCAAGGTAGCCAACATCCACCACTTTCCCCTCACCTACCCAGCCAGTCATGCCATCATAGAAGGGCAGGACTGAATGAATAATATTATTTTTCCCTCATCCTGAAATATAAATAAAAATGCCTTTTTATGTTTTTGGTTTCTCCAGGACCTCTGTCCAAAGAGTCTTCCAAACTACCACAGCCTTGGAAAAAGTCAGTTGGAGTCATGCTTCCAAAAGTACTTCTACTTTGTCTAGCTGCCAAGAAGTGGTGATCAATCTGCGACTGTTTACTGCACCTTTGTCTACCTGGATAATGCTGGATATAGGCAGGTTTGGACCAAACCAGAATGCCTACTTTATGAAGTGAGGCAGCAAGCTTAAAAAAAAGTCAAGCATATTTTTTGGGAGAGAGCTGATCAGACTGGAGGCAGAAAGCACTGTGTCATAGTTCCTGTGAAATTTCTCTATATTTAATAAACATCCACATAAATTACAGTTATATAAACACTTTCTCTAGCTATGGAGTTTTTCCAGTAGTTATTAGTTGCAATTACTGATAGTCTAAGAGAAGAAGTTCAGATTCAGGATCTAAGAGATAAGGGGGACCATAGCTTCAATCCAAACCTTTCTATTTCCTTTATTCCTGCATTTGAAAAGCTTAGCCAATTTGCCAGCTTTGAGCCTAACTTTCTGGAGGATGTTACAATACAGCTTTGGGGATAAAAGTGGTTGAAAGTTCTAGTGGCCACAACTGCACAGTGAAATAAAGAAATACAGGTTGCTTTTAAAAGATGGAGTGAGAGAGAACTATTCATGGTACTTTTTTGGCTGTCTGAACCTCCAGAATGACTGGCTAAACCAGAACAGAAGGTGGTAGGAGTGAGTGAATACTGAAGGGATAACACAATTTCACTGCTTAAGCACTATTCCTTAATAGACTGGAAGGAAACTATGCTACAGCTATATTTTGGTTTTATCTTTTTTACTTGCTTTACTTGCTTTGGTTTCCACAGGTTTCTCTAACTGGAATCTGGTTAGGTCCCTGAGAAGGCAGGTACTGAGTTATTTACCTCCAGAACTGCAAAGGTCCAGAGGATCTGCATCCAAACCAGAAACTTGGTTGACCTGAGAACACTTATAAATGCATATATCTCAGCTACCTAAGCCAGGGGCGGCATGATCCAGAAGGACCTGGTTTTGATTATTATTGGACATTGCAGACCACAATTTTTCCTGGTCTTTCTGCAAGCTTGTTCCAGGCAAACATGCTCTAACAGGTATGCAAAAAAAAGTGTTCAGTTTAAATTCTACGCCATAGTTAAGGTTAAAAATGCAGTGAAACTGCTAAGTACACTTTAGAAACATGAAGGAAGATACAATGTTGTAAATGAGCAGATATTTCTTTCAAACACAGCTTTTAAAAATTGACTTTAAAGTAATATATTTCTAAAAGCAAAGTGCCTTATTTTTTTGCTGCATTACTTATATTTGACCTAGATGGAAATACATTAATTGCATGTAATATGCTTGGAATATGTGGAAAATAACATTTTTTCCATGTGAATCAGCACAGGAAATGATCTGCAAATGAGTAAAATGTTGAGAATTCTACAGATGGAGTTTTTTTCTTAAAAAATACACAAGGTTTTTCAACTATAGAGTACTGACATCATGTTTTCTTCAACAGTGAAGTGTCACAGAGATGACTGATGACACACCAGAGACTAAAGAAGAGCAAGAACTTGCTTCTGATCAGCATAGTTTAAGACTGTAATTTGATGCAACATTAATTTAACAGTATCTATCTTTGCTGGTGCTAGGCAGTTTTGCCTCCCCTAATTTGCCATTGCCAAAGCTTACCACATTCTTTCTAAACACAAAAAATGGAAGATAACGTGAAGCAAACTCAGAGGTATTCTGACTTGGTTTTCTTTTCACTGTGATGTAAAATAAAAACCCCACAAAACCAGTCTCTTCTAAATGATGATCCAGTAATACATGCCACAAGACAGTCCTTTGATTTTCAAAATTTTCCCTTGCTGAGGTTAGATATTAAAACAGTAATAAATACTACTACTAAGCCCAGCAAATTAATGGTTTTCTAAGAGACATACTGTGAGAGGATGTTCAAGGGTGGATACGTTTAGGAAAATATGTAGCCCTCCATGGAGCTGAAACCTCAGTCCTAAACTAACTGATGCTAGGCACTCACAGAGGCAAAACAGTGAGTGGGAGAAAGGAGCACAGAGTCTGCTCCAACACACTATTGATTTGCTCTGAAATTACGTGAATTATTACTGTTGAATTCATTATCAGAAATTATGATTTTATTGGAGAATTAGATGCTGTAAAAAGGCTCCATCAATGTAAAATGGATTCTGCATGCACTCTTCAAAGCTCCCTCAAATGTGAAATTTCCTCCATTATTTCACTTGACAGAAAATTGTATCTTCCATATCAAATTTTTTTCTATTTACTGAGGTGAAACTTGAGTCCCAGTCTAGTGCAATTAGTAGGAACACTCCGAATCCTGCCTTTAGAGTGAGGTATGAAGCACATTATTAATATTCTTTTTTCTTTTTTGAAATCAAATCAATAAATAGATTTTCTTTTGAATGTGTTGCATTGCACTCTAGGATGCATGAAAAACAATTGAAAAAGTAATTTACTGATATATACTGATTATACTGCATCCCAAAGGCAATATTTGGTTCATAGTGCCCAGGAATCAAAGACAGATGATGCACTTATTTTTTGGTAGTATGCTAATGTTTCAAGTTCTTTAATTTTGCTGTGAAAACAGCAGCACAGGGAACCTGCTGCTTCTGCTGCATGTGTCCTGTTCATTCTGAAGCTGCAGACAGATTCTGCCACACGAGTGAGACTGAAGCAGTCACGGCACATTTGTACTGGGCACTGTCCATTACACTGCCATGTACCAAACAGAGCTGCTTAGGGCATAGATCAGAGAACCATTTAAGGTGAATCTGGAATCATTCTTGGTGGCAAAATTGAAATCATCTAAAGTCAAGACACAATTTTCCTGGAATCTTTCCTCCAGTCTTCAAAACATGTCTGTCTTTGCCTTTATTCTCATCAATGAGGAATTTTAAGTTATATACTCATTACTCTTAAATTAGTAATGAGTAATAAGTAATTACTCATTACTCAGTGCCTGTGAAAAATTCAAATAGAGAGAACAAAAAGGCTCCATGTTTCAAGCATAAAAAAGTGAGGCTTTTGCAGTCTGTCTTTGGGAGCAGACTTGACAGGGTTTCCTGAAACCTGCCTGTTTTTCTTCACTATTCCTATAACCCACAGTTGCACAACTTATAGGGATTAATTGAACGGCAAACAGTAACATTGAGATCTACCACTCTGCTTAAAATACAGTGCAGCAAAACCAGGCATGACTGCAGTAAGGATCAAACAGACAAGACTGCAGGAATAGAGAAGATGTTTGTCTATGAAAATCAGGGCATCTATACTCTAAGGCATTTTAAAGTAAAACTCTCAGCATCTTTTCTGCCTTACATCCAAGCAAAGACGAGCTGGAGGAGGTCAGAGCAATTCAGCGGACTCAGACTGCTACCAGACAAAATAAGGCACATTAGATTCTTCAGCAATTATAAAAGGTTGCTTTAACTAATGCAGTGGCTAAGATACAGAACAGAAAAGTGAAGCCCTTAGTGGAGAAAACAGAAAAAAGTTCAGAAAGCATGGGGAGTTAAAGCTGATGTTTTGAAGCTTAGAGCTGTGCTTCAAGACTTTCCTATTCCAGGCAGACATAGATTGCCCAGCAAAGGAGAAGGGAAGGAGTGTTTATGAACTGGATTTACTCTCTGCAAAGTTTGCTGCCAGCAATAATCTGTCATGAGTGGCAGTATTTTGAAACACTACTGCTGAGTCATGCAGATTTGTGATGATATTTATCTCCATACAACTTCACAAGAAGCTGCCAGAAACTCAAAGAACTTATATTTACAGTATATATTTGTAAAAATAAGCTTTGATAGAACATCCATCCACATTACTGAAGGAGACAAATTCTGGGCCTTTTCCCATATATAAAGTTATTTCAATTAACTTCTCTTCCAGGCTTCCTGTCAATCTCTGGACTGTGAACTTTCCCAATACTAATACTTCACTGCTTCTCTCTTTCATTTATTTTACCACTTCAAGTAGAAAAAACCTTAAGGGACTGGAAAATGACATGAAAAATTTGGGATTAAAATTCCTTAGTTTCCTTGGATTCAGTACAGCTGTGGTGCAGTGAGAATATAAGTTAATTTATGGAAGCAAGATTGTCTTGCATCAGATTTAATGGTCTGTAGATAGCTGCCTTTTCCGAAGACCACAAATTCCTCACACAAGTGGAGAACACCAAGCACCCTAATTTGAAAAATGTTGATCAGTCCTATTAGCATCTTTCAAGAACTTACCATACTGTTACCTAAAATGCAATGACTTCCATGCCAAGGGACTTAAGTTTCTTACAGTAAGCTATACAAATTACAGACAATATTTTGCACTCAATGACCTGTACTACCTCTACATGAAGCTAAATCAGTGTTTAACGCCTTGTCCTGCCTAAAAGCTTAGAAATTATGTCACTAACTTATCCATTGGTAAACTGCCACTGAATTATTCCTGTTCTACTGTGCTGAGACAAGTAGATGGTAAGCAAAGAAGACCAAATCATGTGCACAACATTAGCTACGAGGATGTCAATTTCCAGGATCAGATTTCTGAATAGCAAATCCCACAGCTCCCCACTGTGGTAGCCATGAAGGTTCTACACCTCCAGGCACCTGCACTTCTCTCCTGACCTCTCCTTGCACAGCCCCATAGATAATCTGCATGAAGGCTGCCTTTTTAAATCTTCACAGTGCACTGAAAATTACCTTAGAAGCAGGGATCAGCAGGGAGTTTTTTTCTGCACACTAGAGACAATAACATAATTACCTCCTGTCCATCAGTCAATCAGTCCCTGACAGAAAATTACAAACTCAGGGTCAGCTTCAGATAGGCCTATCTTTCAAAGGTATAGTGTGAGGTTTTGTGCATAACAGGGATCAGGTAGTAAAATCCCAAGAAAGTCTGCAGTGTAAATTCAGCTCTTATATTCGGTTTTTGACTTCCCAAAATATTCATCCTACACAGCCAACACCCACACCCATGCAAGCAGATAAGAGCCTACCACCCAGCAGATGCTACTTCTTGTCCCTTAGGTGACATATGGGACAGCTGGGGGAGGTAGATATGGTCACCACAGTGAAAGGGAACTGAGGGCTGGCCATCCAGGGTGTGAAGGCAGACATGGGGAGAAAGAGTTAAAATTACTGCTGTGGGAAAGAGTGAGGATAGTGGACACATTTGCAACATGGGTTTCTTCTGCTTCTAGTGTAGCATACAACAGAACTTGTGCTTGGTGCTCAGTATAACCTGAAAGACAGAGGAGTTTGATTCCAGCTGAATCTCTCACCTGTAATTTGTGATAACAGTATGTGTCTACAAGGCAAGACTTCTGTCAACAAATATAGAACTTGTGTTAGCCTGTGGCAGATATAAGTCCAGAACCTCTCTACATGAATATTCTCAAAAAGACATCTGGGCTCACAAAAGTTAGAGAAAGGTCATCCTGAATGTTCTAGCATGGATGCACAATGAGGTTAAAAAAAAAGGTCTCTTACCAACAATCATATGGTTGCAGACATCACAGAAGGTTGGTTTTTTGAAGATGTGCTCCTGGAAGATGTGAGTCTTATTGTTTTCTGGCAGCTGCTGGGCTCTGGTAGGTGAAGATGCCTGGCTCTCTGAGCTGGGGAGCTGCCCAGTGCTTGTGCTCACCTCAGGCATCAAGTCTACTTGCAGTTTCACATCACTATTAGTCCTCTGGAAGAAATTGTCTGCACTTTTACTCCGCAAGCTTTTTGTCTTGAAGGAGAGGGATCTTTTCAGTTTCTGCAGCTGCAAAAAATAAACCAGTTATAATTACTATTTTTTCTACTTTAAAAGCAATGCAAGGCTCCTGGTTTTGGGATGTGCTGTTGCCAAGTCAACCTGGGAGCCACTGTCAGACGTTGAACCACCTGAACAATAAAATTTACTTTAGAATTTAACTAGGAATTTCTGAGCAAAGAAAACAGGTCCCAATCAGAAAAAAACCTACCCTACATACATTTTCTGATGGGCAATAAACTTGAGAGTCCTAATGAATGTTTCTTTTTGTCTTTACTTGCAGGTACGACAACAAAGAAGTATTGCTGAAAGTTGTAGGCATTGGAGAATATACCCTTTTTATTCAAGCATGAGGGAACTTAGAGCATTATTCACCCTCTAAGAGTACTTAATTAGTCTGTAAATCCATTACAGGAACAGCTCTTAAATGGTGGTGCATGACAAGTGAACTCAGTAAATATATTTGATATACTTAAACTTCTTGAGTTTGGCAGAAACAAGGATTATATGCATTTTATATTGCATCTATTTTAGATTATATGCATTTGATTAACTTTGACTAAGAAAATCTATTTTTTTTTTTTTAAGGAAAGGAGTCTTAGCTGCAGTAAGAGTGTAATTAGCTGGCCAATTGATAGTTAACGCATTAATTAATACTAATTAACACACATTCACATATGTTCTTGTTTGTTGTGTTGTGTGCTGTTTGTCAGACTATCAAGCAGTACAATGAGGCATTTCTAACTTAGAGCTGTTAACTCAAACTCTTCATATGTAAACTGTCTTGTGCCATATCAGCCATCCTCTCATCCATCCCCCTCCTCCTCAATTTTGTATATGGTTGAGAAGGGCACTGGGGGAGGCACAGAATCTATTTGGATATTAGCCACACAAATCTGTGGGTTTGTCAGCTCCCATATCCCACAAGGAGAGGCCAGGTAAAAGGAAAGCCAGCTCTGAGTCTGCTTTGTGTTTGCCCTTTCTGAAGTGCAATAATTCTGTATCACCTTTCACTCAGCATTATTCAAACCACTACAAAATAATTTCAGTCACCGCTGGTATACTCTGGGCGACTGTGATGTAACAATTGAAATTTTCCATGCCTCTCAGGCTGTCTGTGGTAACCAGCAGGAATGGTTTATATTAGAAACTGTTTATGTTAGAAGCAATGATTATTTGGAGTCATAATTCACACTAATATAAAGGGAAGGCATTCACATGCTTTCCCATAAAAGCATAGAAGTGGTACGTCACACTGACTTAGTGGCCTCAGAGTACTTGCTCTCCCTAGATCCTGTTCCTGATCCATCCATTTTCTGGCTGACAGCACACTGTTGGAGAGAAGAGTCAAGACACTCTGGGGGGATCCAAAGGAAAGGAGGGAAACACCTCTTTGTAAGAAACTCTCAGTCTCTAGGGAAATGTGAAAATAAGAGGAATTAAGTAATTAAATGCCAACTGTGAGGTAAGTGCAGTTTATGCTTCCTGATGCTCTTTCAGCTGAAGCCTAAACCATTGACTGATTGAGCCTAAAACTCACTGTAAACTGCACCATCAGAATGTGAGATCTTCCCTCTTCCTCTTGCTCTCGAAATCACTGAGGTTATTTGGTTCTGAGATTACTTCTTCTCCCCAGTGACAGCCAGGAACTCAGCAGTAATTCACCCCCTTGCTCCTGAAATGTTTCTCACTGAAGTCAGACCTAATTAGGGTAGCAAAACACAGAGAATTACAACACCACAAGGTGACTGAAATGGCATCCATTATTGATTTCCCATCCATTTCTACAGTGCCACATGAAGCTAATTAAATTTCAAAACGCTGCTCCGGCCAGAGAAGGAAACCTATGATGTGTAATACAGGATTTGTTTTATCATGAAATAACAGTCCTGCTAGTTTGGACAATCTATGCTGTATGTTTTAATGTACTTTTCCCATTCTACTGTGCACAGCCATTTACCAGTTGAATGATCTACCAGCAGCCTTTCCTCCCTCAGGCAGAAAATTCAAGTTTTCTAAAGAAGAACAGTCCAGCATTCAGGCTATACTTCCCCAAACATATGCATAAACGTTAAGGTGAGCATGAAACTGTGCATATTGTGTGCGTTCCCTCCCAGAATCGGAAGACACATATCCAAGAATGAGTTGAGCAAGTTACCTTCACAGATTTGGCAGGAATCTCTGCACAAGCTGATGCACAAGGATTTCAGTCTTCTCTGAAATTCTCTGAGAATCATCCTGTGTTCGTGTGGTTAAATAATTCCCAGCCTAAACTGGTATCCTTGTCCTTGGCCAAATACAGATTTCATGCCCATTTGCATTCAGACTGGAAAACACCTACATGTTTGGCTTGCATTGCATAACATCAAGGAAGTCTGGGACTATTACATCCCAAATAGTTTATATGTGTAAATAAATGACTCTGAGAAAATTAAGAATATCGGCAACATTTAGCATTTTGCACAGCTACTTACACACTTTTACTGTTAAAAATGTCTCGCAGATCAGCAAGTTTTATGCCCTTCATGTGTAAGAGAGAGTATAAAGGGCCATAGAAGATTGGAATCAGGTTTTAAAATCGGATCCAAATTTCCTTTCTCATATTAGACTCACGAGAGAATTTGAAATAGGGTAATGGTATGTGATTGCTTACTTAGGGAAAGTTGGCCCAAGCAAGGGCAAGGACTGGTTGTTATACATATTGTATAAACTATAAAACCATAAAAGCTTAAGTAATTATTAGGCTGCAGTTGAGTAAGCATCACTTCCCTTACTTAAATATCACCATCTCGTCATTTTGAAATTTGCTGTGGATTATTGCTGTTCTTTTGTTGCAAGATTTAAAATGTAATTAAATACAGGTAATATAATTAAATACATGTAATATATGTCTGATTTTGGTCTGCTGTAAACTCAGTTAATGCACTTGTGATGCCACAGCTCCTAACAGAGCTGCTGTAGCCATTCACCTGAGGTGGGAATCCAATCTTTCAATAGAGAGGAATGTATGCAAATTTTATTATTTATACTTTATTTCTGCAGAGTGAATGAGTCCAAGGTTAAACCTTATGAAGAAACACTACAAAACTTCGGGAAAAAACGCTGCAGCTGGGGTTGTGCTACACTCAATACTTAAACTCTTCAGTGAAAAATCATGTATTGAGACTGAAACAACCCCTACAACAAGAACCCCTAACCAAGAACAAAAAGTCTTTAAGAAATATATTTGTAATAAATCTCCTAAGACTTTCACACTTTCTCCACAGCAAGACTGCAATTCAGCTCTCATTTAAATAAAAATAACAATTCTAGAAGTACAGGAGGTTTTTTAGACTTGTGGTAGCATCACAAGTCTTCACAATGTTGACACTTCAGAAACATGAGTCCTTGATATTAAAGTCAGGATGTTCCTGTGGTTTGAAATTAGAGTAAGGGAAAAATCTTTGTTTCTAGTTAAAAGCTTTTTATCAGTCACACAGACTCTCAGTGACTGTACATACTAACCCCAAAGGCAAGGTAGAGATAAGTGCTCAATCTCAGAGCTTGATTAACCATTTTTTCTGTATCTTGCAGCACAATCTCAATTCTCCTCCAAGTCACTGAATGTTCAAGCTTCAGGGGATCAGGAAGCTCTGTTATCAGCACTTCTCCATTCATAATTCCCCTATACTACAACTCTTTTACTGCTATAAGCAGAAAACAGGAGGCAGAAAAAGAACCACTATTCAAATTCATTCCTAGCATTAGCTACATGCCATTGCTATTATTGCTGGAATTAGAGCACCTGCCCTTACCAGGACCTTATTTGATGTAATCATTGGAAGCACCCAATGCTTTTCCATAATTTTCACTTAAGAAGTTCCCATGAAAATCAGAAGGATGTGATTTGAGCTGTTTTGTTGTCCCTAGCTTTGCAATCACAAAGATGTGCATCCACCCTGCAGAGTGCTTTATTCAGGCTCCTAAGAGCTCCCTGACATCTAGGAACAATTTTCCCCCTTGATTTTCCAGCTTGTCTACATTACCAGTCCGTAGGGCTTGGTAGAAGTGGATGGGAAGGATGAAGCAGGGGCTGCTGAGCACTCAGCATGCACATCCGGTTATTTCCCACCCTGCCTGGTCTTGTTGCCTTCTGGGTCACTGCTGACCATCCCTCCAGCATCAGAGGCTCCTATGCAGCATGGGGCCAATGGGGAGATTGTTTTTTGTACAATTCCACTCTTTTGTCCACTATTTTCCAGGAGACATGAACAAATGAGTCACACTTATCAACCATAATTCACTGACTGACCATATAACCAAGCCCTCATTTTCTGACATTAGCTGTTTGCTGTATTGATACTGTACTAGCAATAAACAAAAAAAAAAATATTGCTTGCTGTTCTCTATCCCTTTCTTTACACTGGTGTTAACAATAGATACATTACAAGTAATACAGGGTATTAACAGAGTTGGAATGAGCCATCAAGACAGTTTGAATCCTGCAAGCCTTATAATATGTAGCTATTTTGTTTAGTTTGCAGACTGAAAATACTCTGTCAACAGATTTCACTCTGCTGTGAGATAAACATCCATGTTCTGTAAGGAACCATTTCTTCTTCCTTGCAGCTTCTTAGAGCAAATTTCCAAATTATTTGACTCTCACATTGTTATTAAAGAAGGCCTTCAACACACATGGCTCAAATCATGTTGTGTAGATTTGTTAGACAGAATTTCAGGTACAGGGATATTAACAAAAGGGACACAGACCAAAAGTGTTTCAAATAAGGGAGAGAACAAAGCCTTGATGAATGTCATCTCCTCTACGGAGTACAGTCCATTTTCTGGGTCAAGGAACATTCAATTTGTATTAGCAACTCTCAGAACATACTTCAGTTGTTTACTAGCATTGTTGAAGGACTGGATGTTACCAGGGTGTAAGCTACCCTGGCGGTATTTCTGGGCTCCAGCTCGCTGTGTTGATACTGAGCCAACAGGGAACCAGCTCAAATAGGAGTGCTTACTTTTTGTGAGCATGAAGGCTAATGATTTTCTTCTTAAAACTGAGATATACAACAGCAAGTGATTTTTGAGGACAGACAAGAGTGGGTTTTTTATTGATTTTGAGCTGAAAATCCTCTGCCTTGCCATTTTAATGAGCAAAATAAGACTATAACATGCCTAAAGGCAGTGTGCTATTTCATAAACAATATGTGTTTGCCTGCTGATGAGAGGAGTACCATGTCTTATAACATTAACAAGATAAAAGGATATTTCTAATACTTAAGGGGTTGTATTGTTTATTGGCAAAGCACCCATCATAAAATTTGTAAGCAAAGCTGATTTCTTTTCCACCATCTTCTTTCTAAATAATAAATAGTCAAAATACTGTACTAGTACAATTAGCTAACTGACTTCAATTGTAGATGATTTATACAGTCTGAGAATCTGGCCCTATCATGTAGATGCATTTGCTCTAACCAGCTCTCTTGGAAGCAGTATCCTTTTAATGCATTACAGACAAAGAGGGAGTTCTCACGATTGCACAATCTGCTATGCATTATATTTTTGTATTTTCCCAAACAGATTGCATAGCTGTTGTTAGCATAAATATGTTTGTTATTGTTGTAAAAAGTAAATAATTCAAACTTTCTGCTTGAATATTGTACTGAAATAGTCAAGGAGGAGACATTTCACATAATACCTACCAATAATATTATTAGTGATGCATTGATTACCTTCAACTACTCTGTTTGGCTCTTGCAGCTCTGATCATTGTCCTCAGATTCTCCTCCCTGTCTTATATTATTTTTTAAGTCCACTCACGGATTCTCAGACCTGTTTAGAATATAATCCTTTGTAGGCAGAGGTCTTTCTGTGATTGTGTTTCACACATAGAGTCCTAAACTACAATGAAATGCTCTGATTGACATGACAGAGCATAGCAGCAAAAATCCTTGAAAGACCCTCAGGGTTTGAAAGCATGAAATCTGAAGGGATGCCCAGGTGTCACTGCTCGCACCAATGTCTCTGTGAATCCCGTGTCCCCAGCCCTCTCCTGATGTACTACATCCTTGCCAGCTGTGCATTTGCAACTCCAGTTAGCAGACCCCTGAACTATCAAGAGGTCAGTCTGCACATGTAAGCAAACAGGTTGTTTCCTTAGCAGAGCTGTTCATTCTCTAAGACTCTGGTTTGGTGTAAACCAAGCTAAAAATTCACCTGGTTCTCAACAATTGCTCCTGCAGCAGGTTTGAATTTAACCTACATTTTAAGGTGAGTAGTCTTCTAACACTGCAAGGAACCAGGATTGGCAAATATGTGACCTAAACGTGAAATAAAGTACACAAAGTTTTAAGGCCTGAAAAGATGAAAAGTCTCCTATGTGATCCAAATTCCTTTACATATCTTCAAAACTCAGCATCAGATATGACAGAATACAGTAATGCAGTCCAGAGAGTGATAGATTTGAGGAAACACAATTTATTAAGTGTATCAATTGCCATCAAATCTCAGGGAAATCCTTTTCTCTCTCTATTGTGTTCAGAACTGTCTACTTAGTCCTAAGGCATAAAAAGGCATTCTATTAGATTTTCTGCAATTGTGACTTACCCTGAGCTCATGTTGCCTTCCCTGCTGAATTATATTTTTATAGTAACTTCAAAAGACTCACAGTCATTTAAACAGTTTAAAATAGCTTATAAGAAGGAGGAAATATTTACAAAATAAATACTAGTATGAATGAAAATTAAGAAAAGTGTCAGTGTTTCTTTATCTGAGTAAAATCCACACCCAAACTCTCAAATTTTATATCTAACATAATTTTTGCTTCTGTATTTTTTGACAGTTATATTTTGATGTATTCCATTATTTTCTTTTAATCAAGCTGTATTATAAAGAGTAACCCAGAAAGAAAAGAGAGCATATTACATTATCTTCATGAGATCTAGTGTCTATCAGTATTTCCTCAAACTTCCTAACAGGTTTGATTCAAGTTTATTTTTTGTGGAGAAAATGCTTGTAATATCACTCAACCATGGTTGGCTTTCAGCCTGCTTCTAGCAGAGAATCATTTTAAGATTTGCAGAATTTCAAGATAACAAGTCACAATATATTTCAGACAATCTGATTGACGAAAATCAGACTAACAGTCCCAAAGTAAGACCTACTAGGTTCACTATGTTGAGCTCAATGATCATCATTTCTCCCTCCTTTGTCAACATGTACATAAATCAAAACACTTTGCAAATTATACGTTTAAATTATATTAATTTATATTAAACACTTTGCAAATCAAACTAAAAAACACTTCAGTCATTATCAAATATCAGGGTTGCAAAATATTTTATCTCTTTGATCTCCCCTGCTGCCACACCTAACAAAAGATAGGCTGCTTCTCTCAGGAGCAGAGACAAAGACTATAAATCCTGTATCCATACCCAGGATTCTATTCTCCCTGCTGCTAAATAACTGTTCCCACATGGGTGGCACCAGCTTTATAATTCAGATTATGAAAGGTTTCTGGTGCAGACCTCTGTGCAGCTCCTTGTCTCCCTTTCATGGTCTGAGAATAGAACGGTCTCCAATTTTTCCTGCTGAAACCAAAAGGAAAACTCATAAAGAAAACAAGACATGGTTAGGAATAGTCCTTCCATTCTTTTGTTTTTTAAATCAGCCTGTACTTTCAAGACAGGTAGGTGTTTACAACATCTTGTTTTGTACTTTGGGATTCACTTCAGGCACCTGGTTGCTAAGCAGCCAGTCATCTCCATACTTTGCCTCTATCAGGATGTTGTTATCTCTTGCCTCCTGATGTAGAAGGCATTTGGACTGTTATCTCTGAGGTCCCTTCTGGGAATCCCATATTTTGCATCTCTTTTTGGATAGCTCTTTTCCATTTCAGCTTCTAAACAGAACGCTGATTCCCCTTTGGTAACTCTTGATTCAGTCATTTATTAGTCTTTGCTGTAGTGGAAGTGGCACAATGAAATTTGGAGATTAAAAGCCTGGGTTTCAGAGTGATGTAAATCCAGGCAGCCCTGCTAAGGTGAAAGAAGCTACACTGGTAACTACCTGCTGAGAGTCTTCAAGATTGATAATAATAGGACCTGAGTTTTGCTTCTTTTCCTTCTCATGAATAATCTGGAGCAAATATGATTGTGAATGTAAGATTAATCATCCTTGACTGTGTCTCATATCTGTACCTCTATGAAATGTGCATTTCTCCTATTGATCTTATGCCTCAGTATGACACCCTTGGATTTCTAAAAAAAAAAAACAACAAACCCAAAACACAAGTGTTCTGGTAAAAAATGCTGGGCTGCCTACAGCAATAATTCGCACTAATATATTTTATCCATTTTATTTACTTCTTCTTTTCTTTTATTTTTGTTAACAGGGCTGATTTTTAATACTTGAAATGGTAGTATATCTCTTGAAGCAAATATGGAAATACATCTGGCAGAGATGCCGATATCAACTGAGAGCAAATTAACATGAACACCACAAGCCACATACTGAATTATCACGTGTGTCATCTTAAAACAAAAAAAGAAGTCCAAGATCTTCTGGGAGTTGTTGTAGTTAATATTCTGTCAGTGTTTCCACTCTTACATCTGGGCTCGAAACTTACACTGTTAAAATTGCTTTGCAATGAAAACATGTAAGTGCTCATCTCTACAACATAGTAATTGTCACTGGCCAAATCCTAAGGTCTTTGCGTACTGCTAGCTCCCACTGACTTCAGTGAGCACGTATCCTGAGCAAAGGCTCAGGTTTTGGATGGGTTATTGGAGGGATTTTTTTGTTGTTTGTATGTTTTGAAATAAAACTTTTTTTAATGTTTTATACTGTTTAAATTATATTAATTTATATTAAAACTAAAGGATTTCTGCATGCAGCATGAAGAAACACCTGGCCACATTTGACCTTCTGTTACCTGGTTGACTTTAGCTGGCTTTTTAATTCCCTCCTCTTTTTCTTAAACTGCTCTTTTCTAAACTGTGCTGCTCCACAACCAAATATAGATAGTTCCAGGAGACATTATGCTTCTGCTTCTTCTGTCTTTCCTAGATGCTTGCATCAATTCATACTTTGTGTGAATAAATTCTGTCCAATTCTTGCTTAGCTACTATTCTTTGACTTTGATATGATATTACTTTTTTTTTCAGAGAAAGGACTGGAACACAATGCTGAAATTTGGGTGCTATATGGTTTATTGGCTTAAAAGAATCCAACAAGCAGATATTTTGTCTTACTTTATCCCACAAGTTTCTTTGCTGCCTGTTAACAGAGATTCAGATCCAAATTTTACAACTTGTTTTGATGTTTCCATTTCAAGCCCTTCTCAGTGAGAGATGGCATAGGAACTTTTGCCTTACAGAATATTAGCAGTGTTTGTTGGTTCCCTTCCAATTTTTCTTTTTCATGGTTCCCTTCCTCTTCTTGTGCAATCTGGTAGCTGATTTGCTGCCGTTTCTTTTATCCCTCCTGAAGACTAACAACGTCCCATCACGTGAATGCTGCTGCTTGCCAGCCACTCAGGAGGCAGGGGCATTTGGCCACCCTGGCAATGCTGGTTCAGACACTACAAGTCTAACAGGATCCATATGGTTCTGGTGCATACTGCTGCCCTGAAACCACTCCGGCAGGAAGTCCTGGATCTGGGGGCAGAGCTGATAGCACAGGAGGAGCAAAGCTAGTTAATCCCTCTGGGCTTCTCCATGCTTTACCTGTATATCCACAGGGTTTCCTTGATCTTGTATTTTCAGTTCTAAAGTCCTATAGCAGCTACCACATACATAACAAGTGCTGTGTCAATTAAAAGCTTTTTCTACCTTGATGACATTTTCCTTGTCATTTTTTCTGCATCCAGTTATCTCACTGTCCACCATGACAAAGGTATGTTTATTTTCAGATCCAGTCCAGATCTGGTACATTTTCCATTAAAGCTCTTCTCAAAGTGCAATTTAGGGTACGCATTTATGCCTTTAAACAAATCTATTCTAGTTGCTCTCTAATTTTCAAAAAGCATTTCCAAAAATTTTTGGGAAAATTATGCTTGTAGTACCAGTTTCCAAGGAATGTGTTACTGCTACAGAAAGTCTCCATCTCACTCTGTCTTTGTCTTTTTGTGCTTACTTTTTAGTCATGCCCAGAAAAAACTACATTCAAGGTCCTACATAAAGAATAAGCCAATCCTCCACTTGGAATATCTGTTTAACTTGATGATGCTATTATCATACAGATGACACACAATTACTGGGCACTTTCTGGAGGCATTTGGAGGCTTAAAGACTGTTTCAAGAAGTCGACAATGTAAATACATATATTTGGAGATGCTAATTAGCAGGAGTTACTAAGTAGGAGATTTATGATCTACCTTTGACTCAAGTTAATCCATTTCTTTTATATTTTTTCCTAAATCTCCAAGCTGCTGAACATACCTTTAGCCAGCTACTGTTTCAAGATCAACCCTACAAAACAAAAGCATTTTATTTTTATCCTCACCAGCTGCATAAACTTCCCTTCTTAAATTACCTCTATCAAAATTTCAAGATTGTAAGATTATAATGACTGAACTGTAAAAATGTGCTTTCATACTGAGATAGCTTGTTTTGTGTAAAAAAATAGTTATATATAGAATACCATATGTAGAAAGGTAGAGAATTTAAAGACTATAACTCCTTCTTTTCTGAATCTTAAGCATTTTTTAAAGTTCCTCACAACTCTCTAAAGTTGAAATGTTGCTAATGAAATCCTGCATACAAACATCTAATAATCGTAATAATGTTTTTGAAACTGGAGTTACATACATCCTAAGAATAATTCGTGCCACCGCTTTATAGTGAATGTAATGTACTCTGACCTTGTAAAGCAACCTGAACTGGAACATGTAACTAAAGGCTATTTTGGGGAGGATTTCTGTAAGGAAAAAAACTTCATATACATCTAAAAGGCTAAAAGGAGAACAGCCCATTCCAGCTAATGGCCCTAGCCAACGACTCTTCTTCACACCTGATCCATCCCCTTGATAAAGCTAAGACTATCACCGGGATATTCTTCTGCGATGATGGCTTCTGGGAAAGTGGATCAAGATATTCATCTCTTCTGGGAAAGCTCATCAACGAGACCCGAGACCAATATTTGTCTACTTTGGATATATCTACAGAATA
Organism: Chaetops frenatus; assembly: GCA_013400775.1. NCBI lineage: Eukaryota > Metazoa > Chordata > Aves > Passeriformes > Picathartidae > Chaetops > Chaetops frenatus. The sequence continues at coordinate 71,561 of VZTR01027391.1, read as the reverse complement.
AAAAGACATTATTTTCTTCTACTAGGCCTGAGGCTATCTACAAGGTATAAAAACTGGAATGCCTGTAAGCAAATCGTGAACAGAGGAGGGATCGGAGGCGAGAGAGAGATACACTCTGTTCACCAGATATCGACCCCGGGCTCGATATCTTATTTATTTGTGGCTTTTTCCTAAATTGTTTTGTTTTCAATAATTTATTTTTTTAAATTTAATTTGGCTGATCCGTCTATAACATGGTACATGATTCATCTTGTGGCTACAGTTTAACTAATATTGAATAGTCTTTCTTGAAAAAGGGTGACTGTCTTTGTGCATGGTATTCTCTACAAGAGCTTGTACAGTACCACTAACTCCCAGAAGACCTGCTTCTAAATTTTTTGTCTCCTAGTCACCCCTTGATGATCCAGAGGTCTCAATTTTCTTTTTCTGGAATTTCCAGGAGATCCAGGCAGTATACATCTGTCTGTCCTCATCTGCAGTGGTTGGAAAAGGAAGTTTGCATTTCCATGGCTGAACTTCATCACCTTTCCCTGACTCCATCCCTCAAGATCCAGGCCTCTCAATATATGAGAATGACTCCCACCTCATGTTAAAGAAACGTCCCTGTCTGACCATGCAGGAGTCACTCTGGCACAGTCACACTCGGGCCATCGAAGCTGGGACGGAGGTCCCTTCCCAGCTACACATCCCACACTCACACAGTCACGCCAGGCTTCCTTACCCACTTGACCCTAGATTTCCCATAGCACATTCTCAACTGTTTCCAACCTTAAAACAATTTAATCACGGTACAGTAGCAAAATAACAGCTTGAGGTGGGTGCGATCAAGAGGGGACCCGAAACAAAGGAAACGCTGGGGGTTTACACCTTTACAAGTAAGCGTGGGAAAGCCTGGAGTGCTTGGCTCCTGCTGTGCCTCCAAGTGTTCCTTCGCCAGGCTGTGCCACAGGTCCCCACACCCTTTGTCATGCAAAGGGTCAACAGCTCACAGCCTTGCCTGGGGTCCTGCCACCCAGAGCTCAATCTGCAGCTGCATTCAGAGCAGTCTGCACTAAATGCACTTCTCAACAATGCCAGAGGGGAAATGGCCTTATGACATGCGTAATCTTTGCAAAAAATCCATTAATAAAAGTAGAGTGAGCGATATTGACCCTAAGAGTATGGCAGTCCTCTTCTTTGAAGAATTCCGTCAATGGCCAGCCCTCAACCTCTCCTTTCAGCAGTAACCATCTCCCACTGAAATTTCCATAAAACTTATTTACAACTTTTCTTCTTTAATGTCTTGGCTAATTGTCTAGATTGCCTTTCAGCAGCGTATTCAATAACTTAAATGAAATCCAAGTAGATACAATCTACCTTTGACCTAAAACATTTTGTAGAAAGTTGTCTAGAAAATTATTCATCTTATTTATAACAACTGATCTAGGAAGAGTTATCTCTTTTTATTGTTTCGTTTTGATTTGGATTTGTCAAATTCTGTTGAGGTCAGACCTACAAATCTGTATTTGCTGGGATCACATTTTCTGCCTCTCAACAAAGACCTCCATTTCACTTTACATCATTTCTGTCTTGATAAAGCTTCTTAAGGAAACTTGTTTCTAGAGTTTCTAGAGTTTCAAAGTAAAATTTTATAACAGAGTTTAACTAGTTTCTTTTCTCCCTTTCACCCCAACAGACATATTAAACTGCTTTTTTAATGTTGTGCCATAAATTTCTGTAATCTCTTTCCCATTATTCCTGTTGTTTTTCCAGGATAATAGTCCTTACTGTATCACAGCTTTTTTCCTCTTTTTCTTTCCCTAGCCCTAATCTGTCCATTAACATTTCTTCAAATACATTTTCGAAGGACTCACTCAGCTTTTCCTGACAATCAATATTCTTTGACCTAAAGAACTGTGCTTGAAAGGTACAGTTTTATTTGCATAATATTTGTTTTACTTCTTTCCTTTCTCTTGTTCTCCTCCCCACCATTCCTTGAAGACTCTTTTCTTAGTCCAAATTTCCTTTTTGAGGTAACTATTTTCATGCAGTTTTCCAGGAGCACACATTCACAGAGGCTTTTTATTTATCTTCACTTCATAGAATTAATATTAGTATTAACAGCTTTGAAGAAATTATGTCTCTTACACATTCAAGCACATTTAAGACAGCTCTGCTGCTTTCTAGACCACGGCTGAGACATTCATATCTTGGGTCCTTCTGTGCCATGCTCCAAAGAGTGATGGAGTCTAAAATATACCCCTAGGTATCCAAGAGTGCTGAAGGCTTGAAATGTCTTCATGGGAATGGAGCACACCAATTTTGGACTTTTGAAATCCAAAACATGGCTTAGAGGTTCATTTTTCCCATGCACTTTATTTAATTTAAATGCAAGTAAATCATAACCACTTGATAGAAAACTGTAATTCCTTGTACGACAAGCATTTCACCTATTGCCTGGGAGCTATTGCTGTATCCTCCTGATGGGTAAAAGATCGCATATTTGATTAATTTATACTCATGTTTGTCAGGCAGAGGACTAGGCTTTCAGATGTGAGCATGAGTTGAATATTCTTAACACAATACTCAGTCCTGCACAAGTTTTAGTCGCATAGGCAAGCAATCATTCAGTGTTAAATGAGCACTTCCCAGGAAAGTGCTGAAGCATAAACAAACTTTGCATGTTCATTAGCAAAGAGGACCAGCTGTGAAAATGAGAAATCTATGTGTGAATGACTGAAATTACTTGACTGTTTTCCTTTGACATATAGGTGTGTTGGAGGAAACTCCCTTTGATTTAATAGATCAATTGAGAGAGTAAATGCTCCTTGTCAGGGAATTTAACTCAGAAACCCTATAAAACATATTCACAATGTATATCTGAAAAACAGATTTCTTGTGTCTCTGACATCAGCAGTTAAATAGGACAAATGTCTTGCACATCTTCTTATTTATTAAAATGAAATGAGTTTTGTGTCTGTAGTCTCACATAAATGTGCTAGAGGCTCGTGGAATTTTTCTCCCTGACAGGTCAGCATTTCTTAGCTGACCTGTTTTTAAGTGATGAGAGTAGTTTGCTATGTACTGTCAAATGAAAGTGTTACTGTTTATGGGCTGCAGTGGTGTTTAAAACACATGAATAATTGTGAGAGAGAAGTATTTCCCAGCCACAGGAGGCTGCAAGTTCAGTATGGAATTGCAGTCCTTCAGGCAAGTAGCAGTGACAACTTTAATGCTTTTCTTTTCTGTAGACATAGTATGCTCCATTTCTGAGTGCCATTTAAAAGATTTACTAAAATGCCACACATGCACTGCTTTATTAATAAAGATCATTTTTGCAGTCTAGTATTCGGAGTAGAAAAGGAAAATGAAGCTGACCTATAGTAACTGATGATTAGGCTTAACTAAGAAAGGAGTAAAATACTATAAACTGATATTCAAAAAGCTATTAAAATCTGCATTTAGAATTTTTTTCACTTATTCATCAGAGTAAGACAAAGAAATGTATACTTTGGTAGCACAGCTATAAGTGAGAGGGCAAAGTCAATCTGACAGATTGTTATAGCAAATACTGTTAAATATGATCTTAGAGACAGACTTGCATTGCCATTACCTTAGTATTTACCCTTTTTTTTAACAAAAATTGTTTGTGTATAGTGAAGGGAAGCATCAGCTTTTGTTGACCAAGGGTCAGATTTCTGGCATGATGTAAACAAGTCACCTTCTAAAACATCACTTATATAGGTGTACTATTCATCATCGATTTACTACTGTTTTCCCTGCCAGTTTAAATGCTGTGTTAGTGATTCTCAGAATCAAAATATCATGAGATTGAAATGAGAGGCTAAAAGCCCTGACCCAGCCTTAACTGCCTTTGTGCATACAAAGGGTGAGAAATGGCCTTGGATTGGGTATCTCTACGCCTACAAGTAAACAAAACATAATACACAAAATTCAGCATGGTAAACTTGTCAGTGTCCCTGACTTCAGTGCAGTTAAGTTGAGAATCCAGTTTTTAAGATGTTTCAGGCTCATAGGCATTTTTAACATGCACCTACTCTTACCAGCTATTACCATTCAACTCAGGGACCCAGCAAATACAATTCTTGTTATACCTCTTAGTGTACTTCTTTATATTATTTATAAGTGATATTAGATAATTTCTCACTGATATTCACACATCCTCTTTTAATTTAAATTATGTAATTAAGGAATAATTTACAAATAAACATAAGGTGACTTGTAATGTTTTGCCAAACATTTCTGGTAATGAGCATTCCAGTAAAATGAGTTCTTGTTGAGTGCTTAAAAAAAACATACTGTTTTTCAATGTTAAAACATCTAGTCTTGAGGAATTGTTCAGTCTCTTGATTGTGTAAACTTTTGCCAGGGAGCTTTCCCTGATTGCAAGTGAAATTTTCAGACAAAGGAGGAGGGAAAAAAATGCATCCTAGGTTACCTTGTACAGCCTCACCTGTAATTAGAAACCAACTAGAGGCAGGTAAGTTAGTAGTTCAGTCCCCCTATGTTTTAAATGGAATACAGACCAAAACTGTTTTATCAAAAGTGATTTAGAGGAAAAGCCTGCTCTGTGTGATCTAAATTGACCTCTCTGAACAGAAATCTTTTTCCGTTGACCATAGTAGGTGGCTACAGCTGAGTTAAAATCTCAAAAATAAGTAAGGTGAACACCACCGAGATGCTGTCAGAGCAAGGTCTTGAACCTTGCCTACAAAGACTGGTCAGCTGTCAGTTCCCCTGCATGGCTAGTCTGTCTGACTATCCTGCCCATCACTTCTCTCAAAGATGTTCAGAAAAGCTGCAGTTGTTTGTTATGCCAACATGGAACAAAATCGTTCCAACTTTGAAAATTTTTGCTAAGCAGTACTGCTGTTTTCCAGACAGCCCTACAATGGAGAGCTATGCACCTGTGACACAGAGAGAGAAAAGCGTGAGCCGATCCAGGCTTCAGAATGTGAAGTGGCGCTGTGAAAATTATTCAATATTAGTCTTACCTACACAGGTAAGACTAATGAACTTACAATTTTACACCGAGGCATGGAAGTAACACCGAAAAAGGAGAACTGTTCTTTCTTCCCCTTTTACAGGACATTTTTAAGCTGTTTGGTATTCCTTTGAAGACTACAGCAGTAGTTTACATGCTAGATATTTATCACTGGTGTAGAGGGTGAAACACTAACTGCACACCATACTCCCTGCTCTTTTTAAATATTGATGAGTAATCATCTATGGAGCCTCATAAAATATTAACTCTTTAAGTGGGAAAGATCTCTGTTTAAAAGCACAGCACAAGTCCTAGGTGATTTAAATCCCACACAATCCAAAGAGTTTCCAGCTGTTTTTATTAGTTCAATTATATCCAATATTAACACCTGATTTTGAAACCTCATATAAGTAATACTGCTCTATTGATCCAGCAGGACAGGTATATAAGTTCAATCTTTGTGATTGATGTGAGGATATTCATAAATGAAGTCTACATCTGGAACTTCAATGCTTAGTCCTTTTATTGGCTTCCTACTCTTTTCAACTTCCATTCTGTGTACTGCTTATCAGGTTATCTCATGTTGGAACAACTGTTGCATCTCCTGAATTGCCATACCTGAATTTGAAGATAATGGTCTGCATTTTCCTGAATATTTTCCACTAGGTAGTAAGTGTGTCAGAATGTCAGACTGAGAATGACTCATTTATTTTTTGAAATACATAGTCCAAGTACCATATTTATTTGGTGATCTAATTTATCTTTTTTTTTCTTCAATTTTTATAGCTGTTCAAATTACCTCACTGACCTGAATGTAAGCAATTTCTTTGACCCATGAATTTATAGTTCAGAGGAAAATTTTGAATCCTTCCAAAGATGCATGACTACACTACAACACACTTATAACCGTATTTTATCAACTAAAGTAGACAGAAATGTGAGAAAACAGTGATAAAAAATTTGGTCTTCACAGAAATCCATCAGTATTTTCAAATAAGTAACTTCTACATGACAGATTGTCTGCAATGGCAGGGGCAGGACTTGATACTCTGGAGGTGTATGAGAAAGCCTGAAAAAACTTAACATATCGGCATGGAACTCTAATAGCTTGAAGACCAGCAGTACTAATCCACCCTAGTGGCACTAGCTCAAACATTGTAGATGCTCAGGTGTCCCCTAAAACTTAAAAATGCTAAGGGAATTTTCAATGATATACCATATTGTCTAGGAATATCCCAGCCATTGCTAACAGAAGAGTGATAACAGCTTGATTCATACCTAAAGAAACAAGCAGATGGGTTCTTTCCTCTTCATATACAAATGTTAGTGAAATACAACAAGAATAAGTTAACAGAATTATGTGCCAGCTATGCCAAAACATAAAGAAATCATGCCATGTTAAGGACTCCTATATTTGGACACATATTCCTTCAAATTTTAGCTTTCTTTATTAAATTCCAAGGTACGTTTAATTAAAAGACATTAGAAATATGACTGACCTCTTATTGCTGCCGCTAGATTTATGCTTATATTGTTAAGTCAGCGATTCAACAAGTGTGCAGTGTCTTTAACTGCTACCACCCCAAAGAAATTTTCTCTCAGGATTCATTAACTAATGACTTCCTCCCTTGCTGAGCTGTAAATTTACAAAAGACTTTGGCAAACTAGTAATTTGCCTTCTTCAAAACCAGGTGTAAAGGACCCAAAGAGGTGGGAGCCATAACTACAAACACATGAACGTAATAAATTTAGCAATTGCATGTATTTGTGTGGTACCCTCCTAAAGTTGTGCTCCTGGTAAATTTCAAGTATCCGCTCAAGTGGATGTGGGGGTGTGAAGTAAATGCTTTCAGGAGCCAATAAATTAGTTTAACAAATTGATTATTAGTTTTGCAAGATTCTTAGCCATTTGGGCTCTAGGGTTTTTAGCACAGTAATAGTGCATATCTTCCCACAGGATGGCTCTTTCAACAGCCAGGATGTGCTCACCTGAAACTCTGCTCCTAATCCATAGGAAAAGGTGGTGGGAGGCTTAGCATGTGTTTAACAGTGATCGGCTTTCCTGCAACACAGGTGTGTGACTAACACAAGAGTCATCCTTCCAAATTTCAGCTACTTGGTAGCAGCCTTGCTTGTGCCTCTCAAACTCAACACCAGTCAGAAGTTGCACTAACTGCTCCCTGTCATCTTCTGAGTCAGTCTGGAGGGTGCAAGATAAAACTAATTTCTGGACTTTATTATGACAAGGGATTATGTGCCACCAATGTCTATAATTACACTGGACTGGAAGCAAGCTTGCAGCTATTAGTTCTACATTATTTTTTTCAAAATTTCTTCTCTCCTCAAGTGTTTTCAAATGCATTTTGAAAGTTGCAATTATCCATGTTGGTTCTGTGCATATATTTGGAGTCATAATAAGTGGAGTGTTTTGGCACAGAAAAAGGTCACTGTGGGGTAATTAGATAGTGCCCAAGCTGTTCTGCAGTAAATGCAGCAGATACGAACTTGTTAACCTAGGCAGCAGAGAGCACCTGAAGAAAGCTTACTTTTCTGTGAATGACAGGATAGCTCTCTCAGCATGGGACACGACAGGATAAAAGCACTGATTTATGTTTCTGTCAGCCTCTAGTTTTTAAAGTGCATAGATTATCTTAGAAAATTTTTTAAAAACCCCCCCATACATAAACAACATCCTTATGAAATCACCGAATTTTTTCCATCCTCCTGTTTTCTTGGACCAAAAAAAGGAAAGCTTATTACCCCAGTGATCAGAAGGCTTTTTTGACTCTATCTATTGAAATGAAAATATATCTGCAGCTCTAAAATGTGAATACACAGATTATTTGTTTACTAAGAATATCTCTACCCAAGTAATGGCATCAATCTCATGGTCACAGCTTTTTCCTATTCCAGCTTATTGTTTCAAATGCTCAATAGATTGAAAAAATTGATTATGGTAATATTTGATTATAAAGTAGTTTGTAGCCCATTTGTTCTCTGGCCAGATGTGCCTAATTCCTGTTGTCATCCTTAGAAGAACATGGGTGCATAAACGGCAAGAAGGAACCCTCTGTACAGCTCTTCACTTTCTCTCAGTTTTGGATCCATGCCAGTCAGTTTGTTTTGGGAACAGCATTCTCTGGCCTGGTGGGAAAGTCCCTCAAGCACCATTGTTATCAAGTGGCACATGGAACTCCTTAACCATTCTGGCACACTGTGAAGACCACAGCTGGGATCACGGGGAGCACACAGCCCAGAACACTTGAGCAGCTGGTGCTGGCAGTGGAGTGAAGCGGCCTCACTAGGGGCAAAGCTTCCCCGTGCCCGTACAACATTTTAGCAATTCCAGAGAAGTGGACTCAGAGGGGTGGGATTTAAGTATCGTATCATTCTAGAGCCTGGGCTTATACCAATAATCCATTTACTTTTCACTTTCCATGAACCAGGGAGACCCCAGTAGTGCTAAATGTGTATAGTGAACAGTGTATGCTACTGTTACTGGTAAAGCTCTTTTCTTTTAAAGAGGTTGTATTACACAGGGAATACCTCAGCTCTCCTCCTTGGAGTATAGATTCTAAATAAATATACAAAATAAAAAAGCTGAAAGCCGACGTCAAAACTCTACCCACATAGACAGATAATTTCAACTCACTCTCCAGAGAGTGGAAAGCTATAACTGCAGAATAATGCAGCAGTCTTTCTACATTAGACCCAGGCAGCCACTACCTTTAAACTCAGGCCAGCACAGACCTTCCCTGTCAAGCAGCTGTTTTGCTCACACAGTACCTTCCTGAGGCTTTACCCACCTGTAAGCTCCTAGTGACAAGAATCTCCCTGTTTTTACATGTTTACACAGCATCACTATGAAGTTCACAGAAAGATGTCAGGTGCCATCATGGTATCAATCATAAGTAACAGAGGATCAGTAAAAGCATATTATCCAAGTAAGCTGCAAAGAACTTTCATTATGTAAGGTTACTACTTTACCTTTTACCTCTATGTCTTCCAAGTAACATCCTGTCAGTCAGAAAAACTTTTCATATGCAAGTTAATTAAAAATTCAGGGGCCGTGCCATTTGAGCTGAAAGTTGATTTTCAGTAAGGTAAATTGAATCACATTGAAAAACTCACAAACAGAAAAAAGGCTGTGAAAGCAAAAATCCTTTTCTGTGCGGTGTACATAAGGTTCATTGCGATAAAAGTGTCACATATCTCTTGTTTTAACAGACTCGTTAAACAGTAAATGTTCACTGATGAGTCTGCCAGACAAGGAAAGTCAGATGAAACACTCCCAAGCCCCCAGATAAAATTGTTTTCTCTGAACTTTTGAGAGTAATCAATTTTTCCAATAAAAACCCTTTAAGTGATCTAATACTTGGTGTGAAAATAGCTAACAATGTCCATTGACAGTGATCCCCTCCCCGAGCCCCGTCAATACCCCAGGATGTTACTGTAACAAGGAGGAGAAAACACAGGCAAAAATCCACAAACTCAAACACCTCAGAAGGCTGGTGTTTCCCAGCTCAGACTCCTGAGGTGACAGGGAGAATTCAGAAGCAGGAGTGTCGAGCAGGCACCGCAGTCAGAGGCGGCTCATAGCACTCTGCCGCTGAGCCTGGCACAGGGCTCCAAATGAAAATCAAAGCAATACATCTCTTTTCAAAACAAAGAAAGAGGGGAAAGAAATAAATCTCATTCTCTGAGTACCTTTGATTCCTGGCTGGTAGTTGATGCTGGAGAGGGGGGCTGCTCTGTGCTCTCCACTTCATTCTCTTTCTCCACACTATCCACGCTGACTTCACTCGTGCTACTCGGAGGAATCATTTTATCTCTAANAAGCTAAGGATGGTTCTTGCTTTCTTTCATTTAACGTCCTCTTTCTTCTCTGCTCTTCCAGAGCAAATGAACCCCGACCGCTTGGTTTCACTATATTTGCCAGACTAGAATTCTCTGGATTTTCTTTTTCCCTCCCCCCCCCGCCCTCTTCTCCTCCTCCTTCCCGTTCCTCCTCCCTCCCCTTTCCTATGCAATTGTGCTGCGAGGGAGTAAGTTATCGATGGTTCCGTAGGTCAGTTGTGTGCCTGCTTTCCCCCGATACTCCTCCCCTCCGTATGAAGCCTGGAGGTGTGGAGCAGCGTCGTGACCGTCAGCCCCACAATCCGAGGGGAGTGAGCTGAAGCAGCAAGCCCGAGACACACACACACACACACACACACACGGGGCACTGGAGGGAGGAGTTGTGTTTCTAATGCTGTGAATAGCTTTGGAGGAGCATGTGCTGTCATAGTAGTGAAGGAAAGTAATGCATGCATGCACACACACAAAGGCAGGCAGTGTATATGAGATTTGGAAGCGTTCTACCTTTTAATAGACTGGAGCAGACAGCGTTGAAGGGCGGTCTTATAATCTTTCATGTCTTTTACTGAAGAAAAAGAAGCCCAGGAAAAGGGTTCTGGAAAAAGAGGCGTAAAATGACTCTTCCTTTCCTTGTCCCAGAGAAGATTTTTTAAAATCCTAGCTACTCAGTGTCTCTAAGGCTCCCACCTTGCCCACATCCCAAAATTGCCAGCAAATGACAGGACAGAGTCAGGGGAGAGTTACCTGTGGATCCACATGTTCCTTGCTCCCCTCCCAGGCAGGGAAGCCCAGCTCCGAGCCATGCACACACTATCTGGGTCATCTGGAGCTCCCACTATCGTGCACATCCTATACCTGTAGGTTGTCATAGTGATAACACTCCATCAGGCAGCAACAGAGCAGAGGCAGCCATTGGGAAGAGCCTGTTGGCTTCTCCCAGCACTGTCATTCCTGCAGATGCAGCACCCAAACTCACACTTGGGTCTGCAGTACTACTGGCAGAAGGTCAGCATGACTTAGGTGTCTGGCTCAGATTGCTTTATATTGCTTGAGGTTTTGCCTCTGATTTAAATCTGCTGCAAAGGTGCCTGTCATCTCCCTTCCCTGCTGAATTAAGGTCTGTATTGTGAAAGGTTGAATGGATGTGCTTCCCACCAGATACGCTTTGCTGAGCAGGAGCCACTCCATATGGCTGCTGGAGATGACTCTTTCATTTAAAGAAAACAGAAAAAAGCAACCCAAACATGTTTCTAATAGCAATACTTACATCCTGGAAAGTGAGAAATAAAAAAACCAGTTCCTTACTGGATCTATACAGGTGTTTAGAGGTGATTTGACGGGATCTAAGTCAGAGATGATCTTTAGTACCTTGTAGCTCTTGGAAAGGACACCAGATTCCCCTCTGGCCCCATCTCTTAGAAACACAACTGCTACTTGGAGCTGCCTTGCAGGCCCCCTTCACCTCAAATAATCAGTGTGTGAAAGTGAAAGCAAGTTTACAAGATAGTAGGGGTTATACAGATGAAAGCCAGAGCAGAAATTGCCCTGCAGCTTCTGTATTCTCAATAACTATGCAGAAGCCAGAAAAAAAAAATCAGCTTCTCTTTGAATCCCCAGTGAATCTTCAGGACTAGAACTTAAATGGGGAAAAGATCTTTTATGTTTTTGAAACAGAGCATATAAGGTACCAAAATTCTTAACAGACAATAAAGATGAAATGCTGCAATGCTATTTGTACAGCTACTTCAGAGCAAAAGAGCAGAGCCTATTATTTGGCCTGTAGTCACCAACATGATTACAGGGTTTAAAACAAGAACATTGTTTGCTCTTGAGGCAGTGGCAGTGACAACTGAGATTGAAGCAAGGAAATACAGAGCTCAGAGGGGAAGATTTTGCAGGTAAGCAGAAGAATTTATTTCCAAGGACCTGCTTTCTAAAATGCAGCTGTGTCTTAGGCCATTCCCTTCAGTGCTGGAGGAATTCCCCAGTGCAAAGGTAATTTCTTCACTCAGCAAGTAAGATTTGGGCTTTGCTGTAATACCATCCTCTTACCTATGAGCACGACTCATCAGAGCCACAGTTTGGGAGAATTAGGGCAGCTGTGGGCAGTGGAGATCTTGGCAGGGCAACAGCAATTGAATGTTCCAGCTCTGGCAGTAGCTTCCTTCCCTGAAGGTCCAGGGAAGCCTAGAACAGCCAAGCCATGGCCAACGCATGGGGTCTGCTCCCTGCAAGGATTGTCCTGTGTGCCTAGCAACCTGGCAGGTGAGAATCATAAAACTAAATTCTGTCTGGTTCCCCACAAATGTTGTGATCTGGCTTTTCCTGTTAAGAGGCTCAAAAATATCTTATGGTGAACATGCAGGTTACCTTTGAAGTGGATGTGGAGTGGCTGGTTAATGGTTAATTCTCTAAGTGTTGTAAAATCCTGCACACATTTTTTATGAGGAGCTTGTAACGTCATGACTGTGTAAGTGACTATCATACCACTCTTTAATTGTTTTACCAAATTAGTACTAACACCTGCTGCACTCCTTCTCTTCTCCTGATTACTCACTTGTCAACCACGATGGATTTGTCAGTTTCTTGACAATTAGCTTGGGAAAGATGAGTCAAGCATAAAATTTTACCAAAAAAGCAAAAAGGAAAAACTGGATTTGATACATTTTTATTTCCTTCCACAGGAGCTGGCTATCGAAGATCTAGTATTCAGTATAACAAATCAGACTGATCAAGTTAGATGAACCTACATCTCTCACCCACACTTCACTCCTGAGAAGCTGGACATGTGATTACTGCTGATCAGTCTCTACGTGAAGGTACTCAGTGGAAATGGGAGCACTGCAACACAGCGCCAAACAAGAGGAATTTGAACAGCTTCTGTAGTGTAGAAGAGTGTAGATTTCTGGAGTGGGGAAAAGCAGTTTGGAGGAATAGAACATGAGCGCCAAGTCTCAGCCCCCATCTGAAATTGTTTTGCTGTGTAAAGGCTGTTTTGTGCTGCCTGGAGTCCCTACCAAGCAATTCTCTGCTGGTGGTCTGATGCTGGCTGCATGGGTGCCCATGTCTTGTCTGCCCTCCTTCACTCCCACTCTCTGGTCCCACACACAAAGGTGACAGGGTGTGGTGTGGCACAGCCCTCTGCTCTGGGGCTCCAGCAATTCTTCCTAAGCTCTGGCTGAAGCCAGCCTGATAAGAGCACCCTCGAGGCTCCTGACTCCAGGAATAGATAAATACACACTTGCTGTACCTCCAAGTCCTACCTGCTGGAGACCTCCACAGTGGCAAGATTAAGCTGATGGGATCTGGCCCGTGCCATGTTTTTTGCCTCCCCCTTTTTTTTTCTTTTTTTGTTATGGACATTCCTTTGAAATATTTAAGCACCTCTCTGTCAATGATATACATGCACAGTGCTGGATTTCACTAAAGGAATTGTAAGAAATTAGTACTTATCAACTATTTTATTTCTGTTTAGACTCCCATGTTAGTAGAGGAAAAAATAACAAGGAAAAAGGAAAGAGGGAGATACAATTTCCGCACTCACAGCTTGGTGCGTGACCCATCCCATACTTCTGAGCAAAGAGGTCTAAGGGAGCACATAGAGATGATATTACTTATAGGTGACAATGGTTTAAATTACTATGTACCACTCTCTAGAAATGCATAAAGCAGTGAGGAATCAGTCTGGTTGCTGCAGTCTGGATTGCTCTAAAGCAGACTCTTGAAGGAAAGCAGAATTAAGCCCACCGAGAGTACAGCTTCGAAGAGGAGGCAGACTGAGGGCCACAGAACACTGTTAGATACGAATAAAATGTTGTTGTTCTGGCACTTGCAGTGAAACTTGATCAGCCTCAGCCCAAGTTCCTCAGTCCAATTTATTAGCATTTCAAGTGAAAAATAGTTCTGTTACTTGAGTATTTCAGGTGAGAAGTAGTTCTGTTTCTTTATCAAATAGACTTTGTCATTGTGGAAACTGGCAACTGGATAACTTGTGCCATCTGTGATGGGAATTTTACTTTTGCATGGTGCATTTGGCCAGATGTACTGGTTGATATCTTCCCTGGACTCTTCTCTCAAATATCTGCTTCACACTAGCTGGCTACTAGACTGCAAGGACCATTGCTCAGAGCATCTTTCTGTGTTTCCAAGTGACAGGCTAGCAGGCTTTTCTCTCCAACAAACATTGTATCCACAGAGAAAACAAGATTAAAATAGTATTATGTGGCTGGGGTTTTTTGTTTATAATCACACACCGCTTGTTTGCTTACTCTACAGTCTTGGTAGTTCATTGAGTAGCTAACTTGCTAACAAATCCCTGTGGATTCTTCTTATCTAGATGCCATCTGAGGGCTACAATCATCAACTCCTCAATCTGGAAGCAAAAGCTGGTCAATGCTCTGAAAGCATTCTCAGTGCTAATGGAACACTGGTGGCTTGCATTTTGGCTAAATAATCTGGAAGTATTTTTTAGAGGTAAAGTATTAAGCCTCCTACTGCTCCAGGGAGTGTAGTGAATGAGTAACTGTGGAGGAAGCCAAACCAACAGATTTGTGCTTGTACGTAAGCAGGAAAAAACCAGAACCTCTGCCTGAGTATTAATTTCAAAGCCCTCTTTCTCTCGATCCACAACAATGCCACAGGGAGTGATGCAGCGATCATGCTGCATCCTGGGCAACTTGAATATATCTTTTAGGGAGGTCATGATGAGATTGAAACACTGCTACACAGACATCTAGACCAGGAAACTGAAGAATGCTGCATCCTCTTGTGACAGCGAGAAATGTTTGAGAAGGGGAGAAGAGGATGTAATTATAAAAGATGGAATTTAGCCAAGATACAGCATGTAATATGTTCAGTCTTACAAAAAGCCTGGCAATACCTTTAAATAACCAGCGACAGCCCCGACCTGATTTTACATCTCTGCTGGCAGTAAGATTCCTTCTCACTTTTTATAGGAATGCAATATAAAAAGAAGAGTCAGTAGCAACATTTCCTGCAACTCATAGATGCTCCTAGAAATTTCTGCCTTTTAATAGCCATTTACTGATTTGGTCCAATATGACTGTAACAGGAATTACCTGAACCAGTTCAATGGGTTGCTGAAGTGCTGATTTAGCCATGTACTAAATCCTTTCAGGTTATCCATGCCATAAAAAATTTAAAGAGTTAATAGAGTTATGATAAATAACATAATCTGCTCTACTCTTTCTAGATTCTGCTTCACTTCTGTTTCCTTGGATATTCAGTGAGACTTGTCCTGGTGTCTCTTAGTACCAGTCAGAACGGTCCCACATAATCATACCATCTCAGCCAGGTCTATGTCTCTTTTATCCTCAGCATTTTCCAGGATATGATGGGAGGAAGCCCCCATAGGATAACCAAGCTGGAACTCAGGCTTCTTTTTTTTTGTTGTTTTTCTGAAAGGTTTTTGATAGAAGGGGACTTCAACCACTTCTTTCTTCACTAGACCTTTCCTGACCCTAATTGCTCCCTAAATTCCTTTGTCTGGTCGCTAGATTTTCCAGGCGTGAGCTGAGTATTACAGCTTGCAGAGCTTTACTGGATTTGTTTCAGGTTCCTGTTCTTTCCATTTACTCTGGTACTGAATACTGTCATCATGAGCTATTTCTTAACTAATATCAGTGAAAATGCATTGAGAGCAATGTTTTGCTTAGACTGTAAATAGAACACAAAATAAGATCTGGCAAACATTCCCAGCATAACTGGTGGTGAACACAAGGAGATATAGACATATATATATATATAGATATATAATTTGCTTTTTTTTTCTTTAGATATCTCATGGGTATGAACCAATTTTTAACAGGCTGTGCATGCACAGTATTTCCTGTCTTAGGTAGTTACACAGCATGCTTGTCACTGTAATATTTAGGCACAAACATGCATGCTGCATACAAAATGAACTTCACTGTTGACTGCAAACCTGCAGCTGCTGTACTAACATATTTTGCTTTGGAAGAAAAAAAGATTTTGAATTGTGCTAATGACCTTGGTCAGGAAAGGGGGCTTTTCTACAGGGTTTGTAGAACTCAGTAGTGCACAGCAAATCTTATAAATGCCTTTGGACATTAAAGAATTAAAAGCTTTGTAGAAATAGAAGAAATTATTATCAAGATTAACATTTCCCTCTATCAGATTAGTGCATGTGTCAACTGGAATAGAAGTGTCTATGATGAGGGTTGCCTGCAATTATATAACTTAGTATAAAGCTTTATCACAGCTCTCAAGCAAGAATCAAGAAAGTAATTTTCAGCCCTTAAATTGAATAAAATTATAAATTGAATATAAAAAATTGAATGAAAAAGTGAATATCTTGCAGACCAAATATATTTGGTTTATCCCTTGATTCTTGATAAGATGCAAAATTTCAAAGATATTAGTGGTAGATGGGTTGTTAGTTCTCCATATAATTACCAATTCAAAATAGAAATGGAAATAAAATTTTAATTGAGCAAAAAGTAAACTTTAAAAACACTGCAAGAGATTATCTATAATGATTTGTATTGCTTTATTTGAAACAATAAAAAGTCTTAGAGCTCAGTGGAAAATGGTAATAAGAAGGTAAATTTGTCTTCTTAATAAAGACAAGACTATCACAATCCCACAAGCCTATGAAATATACTGTTTTATAGTATTTAGGTCAATTTACATAGAAAAAAATCAGATCTTACTATTAAGAATATGAGCAGTATTTAAACCACTAAGCATTTTAGTTGAGAACCTTTAAAACCTGGTTTCTTCATAGAAATAACACCTACTTTTATTGTTCCTCATTTCATAAAGTTGTTTTATATTGCTGTTTAAAGCAATAGGAGAAGATGTCCATTTGAAATGTCAACACAGAGCATCCTGGACTCACTGCTTCTTTTGAGGGTTACATATCACAGCCTCTTATTATTCAAAGGGGTCGAACTCAGCTACAAGAGCAAATGATTTTATTAGCAAAGATATGCAAGATTTTAGAAGTGCAAATGTCATAAAAGAGGAGAAATAAAAGAAAAATGAGGGAGAAAATCTCCAAAGTATGAGTGCCTTTACTTTACTCATTCCTAACTATTTATATTTTTCATTGGAATCAAGAAAGAATCACTCTAGGTTTCCTTATGTTTATTAGTCATACCACCTTCTGTAAAAACACTCAATAATTGTCATTCTGGTGTCTCAGAATCTGTCTGAATTCTTCAGGCAGAATGGGATTGCACACCGGCCACAGTAAGAGCTGGATCTTTCCTGCTGTTTCAATGGAAAGGGGTATCTCAAATTCACATGCCTAATCACTGGGGTCTATGATTTCAGACTCTGAATAAACAGGGTACTGAAGTATGTTGGAGATTTATCCATATAATTGGTCAAAATTATTTTGGTAAAATAACTGAGACACTTAAAGTTACATGAATAATGTTTTAGGTAATATATCTGTATAATTTCAAAATTCTATTAATTTTATTTTCATTTTGTAGTCCATAACACTTCTGTGTCTTATTAGCCTCTTTACCTGGACCATGAGGAAAGAAAAGACTACTGAGCAATGAGCATCAGGATGGTTGAAATTTAGCCAGAAGCAGAACTAACAGAACTGAGTGCGGGTGGCTGGACATATGTAAACACAATAGACCAAAAATTAAAGAAAACAAAAGTTTGTAGCAGAAGGGATACCCATAATTTCCTAATGTAAGGGATTGTTTTAAACTAGGGCATTTCTCTGGAAGGCGAGATACATGGAAATCCAGCTGACTCTGCAGTCCCCATTCAACATTCAAGGGATGAGACATTAGGAAAAGGTAATTTCTGTCAGAAAAATACTTTGATTCACAGGAAAATATGAAGAGGAAAGTTCTAGTAATCAAACCAGAATATAGAGGAGCTTGTCTTCACAGAGGGATGTAATCAGCCCTCCAATATGAACTTCTGCAAACATAGAAAATTTGCATGTAAATTGTGAGCTCTTCAAGCTAGGTATTGTTCTATTTTAAGCTTCTACAGCAACTAGCAGATAGTTTGGGATTCTGTCTGGTCTTAGATACTACAGAAAAAAACCCGATCATTTTTAAAAGCAGATATGTGTCTATTCAATCGCAGTAGCACTGTAAATCTAACTTCTGCAATAAAATGACTGTGTTCAAAAATTTTATCACCAAAAATTTTCCCTTTGCTGGTCCCCTCCTCTCAGTTTGTTATGATAAACAGAGTGCTGTTCTGCACTTACTACTAGAAAACGGAGGTTTTTATTTTTCTTTTTAGGAAAAAAGCACACTGTTGTTTTCAAACCTGATAACTTAAGCAAAGATGTTGAAATAAAAAGGTGGAATCTAAACAGTAATTATGTATACACAAACTTCCACATAGGTTCACAAGCTGCATATTTATCACAGTAGTGGCTTCATGCATTGTAGATGCATTGAATGACAGTTTTGCTCAGAAGAGATGGGGGAAAAAAACACTGCAGAAAGGACTCCATACATGAAAAGCAGTAGTGTAGAGGATTATTTAATTTACAAAAAAAAATCTGCTCTGTATTTGTTGATCTTCTAATGTGAGCTTTGTGTAGGAAATGTGTTTATCTTCTGCATAGAAAAGCAAAGAATGTAGAGTGATGTAAGTGATGTTTTAACTGCAGAGAGCTGATAAAGGTTTTGAATTCTTTGTGATCTAATTTTTTTAATCCATTACACCCAGGGGAATTATAAGGATGCTTGGAACATGTTTTAACAATCATTTCTCCATGAACTGTAATACATTGTTCTCAGATCATCCTGGGATTTTTCAAAAATTCTTAATGGACCTTTCTCTTATGCCACAGATGTGAAACCTTCTTCCTGTGGCCTAGACCAAAAAGTTGGACCATAATCAAGCACTCAGCTGAAAATCCTAACATCACTTTGGTCCAAAACACTTTAAGCCTATTTTTCTGTCTGGGTTTTGGTTTTGTTTTTGTTTTTATTATTATTACTATTATTAGTCACCTAAAAATTCCTTCTGGACCCTATGCTCAGCAACAAAAGTAAAAAGTAATATGGTGCTGGCTCCACTCATCTCATAGCTATATTTTTTACTCCTTAAAAAATCAGGAGTGAAAGATTTATTTTAGTGAACCAGAACTTTATCTGATCTAAATGCAAAAAATAAGTTGTAACTAGCATAAAAGACATGGTAACAAGCAGCTGAAAACACTTTTTTCCAGTCTTTTATTGTCAGGTGGTGTTTATTTAGCAGTTGGTAAATAGTCTATTAAAAAATCTTGGGGACAATTTTGCAAAAGACATGAATGACACTCAAGGCCTGAACTCTGGTTAATGACAGACAGATAAAGCTAATATTTTAGTTCAAAGAGAACACATCTCCCTCCCACCCAGACAGGCACATTTTGAAAATTACAGTTAAAGCTTCTGTGACAATTCTAAGAAATATCTCTGAGCAATACAGCTTTGCACATTAAATTTTAGTCCTATAATTCTATTGACATGGGGGGGTCATTCAGATTCAACTATCAAAAAATAAATATTTTGAAAAAGGATTCTCTTAAAAGGTCATTTTGAGGATGCATGCAAAATCCTGGGACCACTGGAATCAGTGAAAGGTCCCAGGATTTTATCCTTTCAAACAAATTGAAGTGGTTCCAGTTAGGCATGTCTGCTGCTATCTGCGGGAATAAAATTATTCCAAGAAACCAGGTCATAACAGTTATCTGCCAAACAGATCAGACAGTGCTATTATAGTCAGCATGCAAGCCATTTTCCCTGTTAATTATATGCGTCTAATGTCAGAGATCTAATTATCCAAGAAAAATTAGAATTCCTAAAAGAGCACAGAACTGTAAAAAAGTGGAATAGAACCAAATATCCCTGAAGTTTTAACTCATTGAAGTGTTAGCCAGAGAGATCAGCATCAATTCTGATAATGTTTTAACTATGTTATTGCAGTTTTTTTTCAAGTCAAATGAAAAATTAGGAAAAAAAAAATCCTTGGATTTATTATTCTCAAGTGCTTACTTCTTTCCAGTGCTTTTTGTACCATCTGATTGTACCAAATTATGTTGATTATTTTTTCTTTCCATCCTTTTGAGAGAAGGATTTCCTGAAACATACAAATTTATTTTGTGAAACAGTTTTACATGAGTGTTCATTTTATCTCTGAGAAAACCACTCAAAAATTCCAAAAGGCATGGAAGAATACAAATAACTGCTCTGTTGAATAGTTAGAATCATTAATTGTGATTAATATTTAAAACAGAAATTAAAGTTTAGGTGAAATTTCTTCCTGAAAGCGTAAGTTTTCTCTGCACAGATGCCCCATTTGTTTCAAGAAATGGGTTAGATATTCTGATGATAAGTATTACTTCTTTCCATCTTCCGCCTGGAGGCTCCCTGGGCTGAGCACCAGGCCTCCTGGGAAGCACTATCCATGTCAACAACACGTTTGCATTTGGCAACTTTGTCCCACTGTTTCCAGCTGAAATACCTTGTCATCCTCTTTAGTCAAGATGCTGTGGAACTGTGCTCTTCACACAGAAAATGGAAATAAAAGTGAGTAGAAGAAAAGGGAAAATTCTGTGTAATGTCCAGGCATTGGCTTGGCTCCCCACTGGAAAGCAGGGGAGCCATAACCCAACTTGCTTTTGAAGACATACGTGGAAGTTTCTTTTTTTTAATATTATAAATTTTTTTTAGATTAAGCCTAAAGTCTCTGTTCCCAAGTTTCAATTCCTCTACTAGCAGAGGGTATAATATCAGCTGAGGGCAAGTTTGTAGAAGAATTCACCAAAAGGAGGAACAAGTATTAATTTGACATTACAGAAACTATATTAACTACATCACCTGGGACCACAGATGAGATACAAATTAATGGAATCATTGCTCTCATTTTATAAGAATCTATCCACAAGAGAATAACTTGACAAAATATCAGTCACTGTTTTAAATGACAAAGCCAAACCAATTTGTTTTAACTGTCAGACATTCCAACGCATAAAGGACAGTCCCTGTTTTTAGCACACATTCCTATTTTCTGTGGTTTTCTGTATAGTCTATCTCACAAAGAAGTGTAACTATTCCAATGCATTTCAGTACAGTTTAAAAGCCATGTCCCTGTTTCAGCCTCAGGGGTTCCTATTAATTCCATCCAAATGTTATATGTTAATGCAGGAAGCAAGGGTTTTCTGCTTTAATTAGTCACCTTAGTTATCAACTCATGTTCCACTATCTGTCCTGGACATGTAAATGTTTTATATATCCCCACAACAGTAGCTTTGATATTGGGGGGCTTATCTAACAAATTATTTGCCATGTCTCTCCAAGAAAATTAACATATTTTTTCACTCAAATTATGCTACAACACTATAATCCCTATTGGGATTTATTGGCAGATGTGAAGAAGCGTGGTTGCCAGTTTAGGTAACATTATAGCCAGCTGGATAACTTTTCCCAATGTGGGGGAGGTGAATTGCTGCTCAGCAAGAGTCTTTGTTAAAGGCTCACTGAAGATCTGAAAGAAATCCATAGGCTGTAAGCCTTCTTGGGGGACAGTTTCTAGAGGCACATGAGCACATCCCTTTGAGCTGCTGCTTGAAGATTTTCCCTCTTTCCCCAGGTGGGGAAGGAAAGACCATGGAGTTATAGGGTGATTTGTCTATCAATATGTTTGATGGAACCTGTGTGCCTGTGTTCACACCATGTGGGTTCAGGAACAGACTGCAGGAAGATTTCCAAACATGTTTAGGAGAGAGCTAGGGTTTCATCAGTGATTAGCTGATGGAGGTGAGAGGAAAAACTGCTTCCTATTTATTAGAAGTGAACACCTATAGACTCACTGGCTGTTTCAGCTTGATGGTCTGTCATTCAGACTGAAGAGAAAGAGGTGGTTTTGTATTCCTTGAAATTCTAATTCAACAGTGTAAAGTATCCTATCAAAGACTGTTGAGCCTTCTCTAAGCCCAGCTTTTCAGCTGTAATGCCTTAAGCCATGTAGGCATGAAGACTAATACCTATAATACTTATTGAGACACCAAACATAGCTCCTAACTCTCTCACTCTTAGACCAGTGCAAACTACCCTCTCCCACCCACACTTTACCTCAGCCTTGGACTGCAATAGTCGTGCACAATTTATCTCATCTCTTCAGACAAATCTCTCCAGTGTTTAACGTTTATGCTGAGGACAAAGCCTTTCAACCCTATG
>VZTR01027391.1:32720-45696 GCA_013400775.1 Chaetops frenatus | reverse complement strand
TCAGTGCAACCACAACTTAAAACTAAGACCTCAATATATTTGTAGCATAGCTTACCCACAGCATGTCGCCAGGACAGGTTTTACTTCTCCAGCATTACACCGGTCATGCATCTTTGCTTCAAGCTGGCAGAGTAGCTCACAAAGGGCCTCAGCAAAGGTTCATATAACACACAAAAAAGCAGTTAGAAATAAGGACACTGAGCCAAGCACACCTCTCAATCAGGTTGGCTCAGTGCTGTGAACCTATCAGCCTAATTAGATAGATGTGATGAGGAGCTACTGTGCTCTCTAGAAAGATCCAATCGTGCACAGAGCTGGCAACAGTAATCAGCCTTTTGTTGGAGACAATGAACAAAACACTAGTACCACAATTACCATGGACTGATACTCAGGTGCAGAACCTTGTCTCTGTGTGTGTGTGGCACTGGGGAATTTTTAGGTTGTGGTAAAATTCAGCTCCAGTAGCTAGACTTACAGAGAAAAAAAGAGTAAGGAGAATGAAGGATGTATATTAAGTTTTAGCGGAATTAATTGAAAACTGTCAAAACTGTGAGATGTTGGTAAAAAACCTCCAAAAGAGGCAATTATATGCCTGTAGTTTTATGAAGTTATTTCTGTGTTGATACAGAAGGAATTGAACAAAACTTACTTTAAAATGTTGAAATGAGACAGAATTTATTTTCATGCTGTTGCATCTGCACACTTTTTTTGAAAAATTATGGTTTCCAGTCCTTATGATTATGACTATAGTAGAAGTGTCTGCAGTTACTGCCTGAAACAATAGCTTGGATGGATATGAATTAGTTAGCTCATCTCAGTATATATTAACTCTGAAGACATACAAGAACAATACAATTACCATTTCACTACTATTTATTTAATTTGAAATATCTAGCTAAAGCACATATCTCAAAAACTCTAAGTATAAAACCTTCCTGACTCTCCTGTGTAATCAAGCATGAACACTCATTCTTCTTCCATCCTGTTGGTTTTTTGGAGTTCCTCTGACAGAAATGTTTTCTTCAGGCAAATGGTTTCTTTCAGCAACTTTGAAGGGGTCAGTTTTCATCAAAGATGAACTTTCAATAAAGCTGAAACATTTTTTCAGGAATTTTGTCAGGAAGTTGACAAAGTCTGAATTGGAAGAGGCAGTTCCTTTAATATTTGGGTTACATTCCCTGCCTGAGACTCCCAGGACCTAGAAAGCCATGGGTCATACTTGCAAAATAGGTTTTATTTAAGCTTTGCTTTAAGTGGTCTCTAGGTTCCTTCTGGATCTGGTTAACCTAGTTAGAAGCTGCAACATGTTAGACAAAAGCCAGAAAACAGAAATGCCAGAAATTTTTTTCAGAATTTGTTTTTCTCCCAGTGAAAGAAGGAATCAAAGTGAAAGACTGTTTTCTTCCAGTCTAATTGGTCTTACATCTCAACTACTAACTATTGTTAGGTTTTTTCCCCCTCACTTACGCTTTCTTTCAAATGCAGATCTAGAAAGTAGTTCCCTGTTTCTAAATTTGTGTCACAAGCACAATGAGCCAGTTGGAGATGAAGGCAGCGGAATTCCACAGGCCCCCCATGAATGCCAATTAAAATGAGGACTAGAAAGCAATTACTCCGTGAAAGTATATATATCTGCAGCCACCCGGGAGGGCTGGCATTAATGAAGAGTTTTAATCGTGTTGCCTAAATAGGAGGAGGAGAGCTAAGGTCAGCAGTTTCGCATGTTGCAGTGATTCAAAAAATTACAAAGAGGAATGAGAAATAGTACTTCTAAGGTAAAGAAAGCTCCAGTTTCAAGCTCAGGGCAACTACCCTTTCATCTGATAACTGTATGACAGATGGAAGGAAAAAGAAAGAATGTAAGAATCACAGAATTGTCTAAGTTGGAAAAGACCCTAAGATCATCCAGTGGAACCATTAAGAATGTGTTACAGATTCTGGAAA
The DNA here is from genome assembly GCA_013400775.1 of Chaetops frenatus. NCBI lineage: Eukaryota > Metazoa > Chordata > Aves > Passeriformes > Picathartidae > Chaetops > Chaetops frenatus. Next base: position 43,752 of record VZTR01027391.1, on the reverse strand, counting down.
GTTGCAGTTTCAAGGAAAAGGAAATTCACTTCCATTATTCCTATTGGGAAAGGAGTCATCTTAATGTATTTCTTTTGAACCTCACTGCTATCCCATAATACCCTTCCTCCCTGCTCATGTGTCATATTTGGGCAAATGCCAGCTCAGTGAGTGACTCTTCGGACTTTAGGTGTTCTTTATATTTGCTGGTGCTTTATCTCCTTTCATCATTAAGTAGCGAGAAGTTCAGAAGCTGAAAAATCTTCGTTAATCTTATCTGGACCACTGTAAATTAATTTAAAAGGGCTCATCACTCTCCTCTTGATAGTCAGCTCTCTCTCCTTGCACTAACAGAGTGAACTTGATTGGTGACCTGCCAGGCATGTAGGCTCCAGTCTCCATCCCCTCCTTTGAATGACACCTGTATGAAAAGTCAGATCCTCACCCTCTTCTTGAGGAGGTCAAAGGAGGGTTGGGGACTGTTCAGACAAATCGAGCTGTGTTACAGGATTTACTGGGAAGCTTTTTCTAAGGGTGCTGCACTGCCTCCTCTGTTAAACTAGACTATCTTTCCCTGTGTGACAAGCTGGTCTGCACCAGTTTGCACAGACAGGTTCACTGGATCATGTTCAGTCTGACTGGAAGAACTTGAGACAGACATTACTGCAATCATCTTTACTAGAATGGTAGGAAACTCCACTCTCATGACAGAGCATATGAGATAGTGATCTGCTTGCTGTTCTTCAGAGCCTCTGTTTTAAATGTTATTATTCTGGCAGCCTGTCCAGAGGCAGAGAATCCCTTGCAGCTAATTTGATCATTGGTGAGTTTGAGGTAGAAGCAGAACTATAGAATTATCTCTTCCTCCAGAGTTCCAGATTTCCAGCCACTTAGCAACCACTCTTAGATTATCTGTATTATTAGAATTTTTGAGGTCATGGCCCCATGGACTATATGTGCTGCCAAGGCATACAGACTCAATAGGATTATGGTGGACAAACTGGCACTGTAGGCTGTTTATTAACAAAAATAATTACTTTCATGTACTAATTATTTACTTTGCTACTGGGAAACATGCCACCCTAATATCAACATAGAGCAAACAGCACATAACATTTATGCTGAACTTTTGAGTAATTTCAGGTAACTGCTGGAACATTTAAGAATGGGAATCTTAGAAACAACTACTACTCTCATATATTTAGAGTATGAACAGAATAAATTCAATTGCTTTCAAATGCTAGGATCTCCTTATATATGGTCAGCAAGATTAAAGGTGGTAAAGGTAGGTATTTATATATTTTTTCCTCTTTTGCTGCACAATTAAAACAACATATACAGACTTTACAATAAGACTGTACAAGTTTTTCTCTCCAGGGCTAACTGGTGATAACATTCTTGAAGATCATTCAGAAAGATGTTTGCTCAAGTGCTACAATGCTTCTATACTTTCAATTAGAAAAAAGGAAAAACCACCTCATCTACCCTTCTGACATCTCTGAGTTGCAGTTTTCCTCCCTGCAACCAGCCAGCTGGGGAGGTCAGACAAGAGCAATACCTATATTTTAGGTCGTCCAGAAACTACTCTTTCACTGTTACTGTCATGAAGGGGAAGCAGGAATCTTACAAGAAGTCTGGAGGAGTGACAGAGCTTTCTTCCCTTTTCACCACTGACACAATAGGCCCATGCACAGGACAAGGAGAGGAGCTTCTGATGGAGATTAAAAGCTTGCCCTCCCACTGCCTGCAAAGAATTAAACTCCAAGGTCTGGCTTAAAAGCCACCATCCAGTTCACAGGCTCCTAAGTACATGCCAGGATTCCTGTTGTTATGAAAAGTCATCTCATTAATTTCAGCAGGAGCTCAGCATGTTTCATGTGTGCTACCTTGCTGGGCACCCTGGACAAAACTCCTATAGCCAATAGTTTGGGTTAAAAACAAAGAGGAGAGAGGAAGAAAACCGTGGGACTTTAAAATATATTGAAATGAAAAATTAAAAATGTCACTGAAATCAGAAAGATAGTGAGTGTATAGAATGTGGGCATATTAAATGATGAGTCATTCTGAGTGGTTTTCTATTATGTGGACCTGGATGATATGAGGGGAACCCTGAGCCAGTACAGGGTGTCAATCTGCCATGAAAGTGTAGAGAATGGTAGTGATGAGTAGATCAAGCTTTTTTTTTACATTACAATATTTTGATTTTATGATAAAATAACAATGCTACATGTACTCAGCATGTACCATGCGATTGTTTTAGTTCCAGTCTACCTGGCTTATTTTATCTTGAGACAAGTGTTTCACTACAGCCTTGACTCCATTTTGAAATACTTTCCTTCTGTACTGTTCTAGCTGCTTGATAATTGTCTTCAGAGTAGCAGACTCCCTACAGTGTTTCTGTGAGGATGACACTACAGAAACACTCCTGACAAATGGCTGTTAATGTCACCTATAAGAATGAAAACCAGGGGTCCCGAATGTGCCAGAGACAAGAAAGAAACAGAAAAATGTTTCTAATAGGGCATGTAAGTCTAACTGATTCTTCAGGGGAAAAGAGTAAAAATGGAAAGGAATTAAGGAGTTCAGAATTATCTTTTTAATTTGCTGCAAAGGGAAAAAAATGGTGCTCAGTTCTGGTCTGAAATCTCCTAATTCAATTTTCTACATTTCCTCTCCATTTCTCCAGTCCTCATTCTTTCCCAGCTGCATACAGGACATTTATGGTGCTTGATGGAGACCTTTTCTTAATGGTACCACTTTCTGGAAATAATAAGTTTCTTTTGTTTCCTCAATACGCAATTGAAACCTTCCCCTTTGTAAGAGGAATTGAAGAACCATTCTCTCAATTTTTATCTTAAGGTTGGCATAATACCCATGGGTCTCTCAGGAAATGCTGCAAGCCTCATTAGACTGTGAAGAATCATGCTTGGAAAGAAGTGAGTCATTATCTTCAGCCAGCATGAATACTTGCACAGCATTTCCTTGCCCATGTAGCCTACTACGAGGACCCTTTTGGCCTATGATCATAAGTGCAAACCTAAACCCTGGGCATGGCTTACTGCCAAAGCCCTGCCCTTACAGGGATGAGTTAGAGATCCATACATCCTTGTAGGCCAACCTCACTCTTTCTGTACCCACTGAGCACCAGCAATTATTTAGCACAAACAATATTTGCGGAGAGAAGGGGACTTTGAAGTAAAAATGAAAAGATAGGAAGCAGAAGAGGGTGACTTGGTTACACTACAGTATTTATTGTTGCTTATTACCAATAGGCACTTACTCCTTTATGTAGCTTTATAAAAGCATAACAAGGCCTGGAAAAAGCTGGCTGTGACTTTACTTACAAGTAACAGAGATCACAAACCACTGGAACCTCAAAGAATTGAAAAAGACATCCAACAAAGCCAACCAGACATGCTGGACTCCAATTAAACTAGAAGTGAAAATGCATTTCCCTGAACATTGTTTTGGATTTAAAAACAAGGTTTTACTCAAATTCTGAAAACTAAAATCTAGAAAACTTGATAACATAGGCAGAATACACAAGACTTGCAATCCTCTATTAGTGATAGGAAGAACTGGGTTTTCACCAAAAATATTGAACAATCAAATCCAGGAGTATTTGCAGTGCCATTTCCAGAAATACAGTGTCTGCAAATATAGAATGATTTTTCAAATTCTCTCTTCTCTTACCAAGACAAATAACTTTTTTTTTTTAATGTTGTTTTGAAAACTAGAGAACTCACAAAATCTTACTACTCTATCATTCATGGTGGAATTTTAAGTGTCTACACAGTCCAGCTTCTTGAGCTCTTTTGAAAATCCAACCTATTAGTCTGGTGCCTAAATACTTACTGTGAATTAAACTAATTTGCAGAATCTGACCTGGAATACGAGGACCACCTAACTTGTGCTGAGATTAGATTCTCAAACATCTAAACAACCACTAACACAGGCAAGAGATACAAGCACGTTAAAAACTTATTTATATGTCATTAAACCAATAAAAGGAGAAAAACCAAAACAGTTAAGACAAAGAGGGACTGCTTGCATATCAGGGAAGACCATAATGATTAAACTTTTCTGTAGCTCTTTGCCAGAAGCAAAGCTGTTGGAAACTATTATAACTCTGTGGTTTGGGTCTGCTGATGAGGATGAGAAGGGCAAGGTTCAGGTGTCCCATGTGGATGTGACACTTTCCTTCTGTGATGAGGTGCCTGCAAAAGGCACAGCTCTACCAGAAAGGCTAGTGTTGCCACAGCCCCAGAATTGCCTAGTAAGGCAAAGGGTGGTCAATGGACATGGTCTGTTCTTCTATGGGAGGAGTATCACAAATCTTGGAATAATCTGAATTGGAAGGGACCCACAAGGATCATCAGGGGCCTCTCGCATCCGTCTTCGGCCATGCTGATCACACCAGCTCCTATTGTCAGCACAACAGGGGCAGGTGCACCAAAACTATCTTCTGTGGACTCCCAGCATGCCAGGTGATGTGCTTGCATGACAGTTCCCAGAATTTCACTGCAGGCAGACAGTTGAAGGTTCGGCCTTGAACTTGCTGCAGGGGATGTCTTCACAGGACTATGCAGACACCGTCACTAGCATGAAATGTCAAAGTGTTTTTCACTTCTACATATTCACAGCCATAAGGATATAAACAGCAAAGTCCCACATAAGCTCTTTTCCTGTTTTGGGGGTTTTGTTTTGTATTGGTTTTGTTTTTGTTGGGGTTTTTTTGTTTGTTTGGTTTTGTTTTGTTTTGTCTGTTTTTTTATTTTTTTTGGTGCCAGCTTGAATGCACCATGGGTTTTTTTCAATTTGTTGGTTGGGGTTTTCTTGTTTGTTTGTTTGTTTGTTTGTGGAGTTTTTTGTTTGTTTTCTTTGGTTTTGTTTTTAAACTGGCAGCTGATTTCTGAATAGGCTGACAAGGAAATTATATGATGAACTCCTGTTATTGATTTTTTTCTCCTTTGTTAGTGGCCAAAACAATGTATTGAGTCAAACACAAAAAGAAGATTAAAGAAACAGACTTCTTATTATAGCTCTTTTTTTATATCAATTCAGAATCAAGAACAGTTTTTAAAACGGCATTTCATTTCCTGAGGAACGTGATGAAACACATAGAATAATAAACCTGAACTGCCTGCCAAAAAAACCCAACATAAAACAACACTTTCTATTCTTCTCTATAGCTGATTCTTCTTGGGAGAGGTAGACAGGAGGAAATTCTTTTTGCTTAAGTGAAACAAGTTCATCAAAAGCTGGCAGAATCTTAGTAGCTGGGAAGCTCAGGTATCAGTTATAATAGGATGAGGCCTTTTGAATATTTCTCTGAAAGTCTTGCAATGTTTTGGGTTTGGGGTGGGTTGGGTTTTTTTGTTGCTGTTGTTGTTTTTGTTGTTTTTGGGGGGGGTTGTGTGGTTTTTTTTTTTGTTTTTGTTTTTGTTTGGTTTTTTGTTTGTTTGGTTTGTTTGGTTAGTTGGTTTGGGGTTTTTTGTCAACTTTAACAAGTTCTCAGTGTCTAGTAAAATAGGTCATCTCATGAGTTTCTCAGACATATCCTTCTAGTTTCATGCTTAAAATCAAGACATTAAGCTTTCCTCCTGCTATTTTCCAAATTCTATATGAACACAGAAGTCCATAGTTGTAGGAATAATTAATGAAAATCTTAAATATGATAAGTTATTTTTTATCATAGCCCTTGGAAACATGGAACTTCAGAAATAATTGGTTATTTTGGGCTAGTGACTGAAACCATAAACGAGCCAGCAACAAATAATACATAGTTTGCATAAGGTGCTTTCTTTCTCCAACTCATCACTAGATTTAAGAAAAAATCCATTAAATAGCCATTTTTTTAGAATTTAAAGTTGTAGTTTTCTCTTAGTGCTGGGTATCTCTTTCTTAAATTTTAATTTTGTTTATCATGATCTAAAATGAGGATTTGTGGGAAAATGTTTTCACTTTGAAAATGCTGCAAGAAATATGAAAAAGAATATTATAAGATCCTCATTTTTCCTGAAGGAATTTTTTTCCTGAACTTAGTTCCCCACTGGGAGATTGTTTAGGTCATGCAAAATTGATTTTCCAGCCAATGAACAATGAGACTGAAAACTTTCGCTTTAATCTAATGTTTCATCCAGTTTTATCTCAAAGAGTTCAGTGATCCTAACCTCATTTCATAGGTTACTTTCCAGATCTCTTAACATTTACTTAAAGATAGATAAAATCAGCTATGCCATTCAATCAAGTGGTAATTGCACATTCAACTAAATCATATGTATTTCTGTAACCACACATTTATATGAAGTATATTAAGAGCTTTGGTCTTTTCTGATTGCACATTCCATAGAATTCACTGGCACCCACTAGGAATTAACACACTGGACCCTCAGGGTCCCTTTCCTATATGATATGATATGTAATCATATCATATAATATATTAAAAATGTGTAATCATGGAAGAAAAAAGAATTTTTTCCATGCACAGTAATGTATTTATAAAATATGCTTGCAAATGCCCACACTTAGCATTCTGTGCACTTAAAAAATGTGGTGATATCAGTTAGGGACATTTTAAGAAGGTCTAAAGAATACCAGGACACAAAAAATATATTTACATCTATAAAAGTGTGATACTGGAAAAGATTGCAGAACAACCTATATGTAACAATGTACAAAAATGCAGCTGGTTAATAAAAAAATTAGGAACATGGTAGATAGTACCACTATGGCTGGGAGAGGAGGAAAAAGCATTAGGAAGACAAAATGGAGAAGTAATTTGTAAGAATATATTTTGGGGGAATCTAAAGAAGAGAGGATAAAAGGATTATAAAACTTTATGTCTTGGCTCTGTGCTCTATGGCAGGTGCACCATTATGTGTTTCTCCTGAGAAAAACACATACACATATAAACAGATAGTTAAATAAGATGACATTTCCCTGCCTTTATCTGAAATTCACAGATGAAGCTGAAGAACAATGGTGTGTAGCAGAAATTCAAATTCTCTACCATAGTCTTGGGGCCTATTGAGTTTTTCGATGTAAATCATAGCAGTTTCTGTAGCCAGGAGAGCTATTTTATTTTATTTGCCCATTTGAAGGTGTCAACAATCTCATTAAAACTGACTAGGTTGTGGCTGATATTACCAACTCACGGTGGCAGTGCAAAAGAATCTGTTTAGGAGATTCATTTGCCTTAATTATGGCAACTTACCTGCTGCAGATATAGCAGGCAATGCAAGTGGAAGACACCACATGAGACCATGCTTGAAATACACACCCAGGTCATGGTCATCAGTGCCAGTGCTGATTGCATCTGCTGGAAATTAAAGAAGATCTGAATGCTTCCAAGGAGATGTGAGGCTCTGCTGAACACTGAGTGGAAGAGAAGGCTGAAGGCTTGCATCTCCTGGGAGCAGCACACGAGCTCTGCAGCTCAACACCCCAAACCACAGACAACAGCTTCAGCTGCTTGACAAGAAGCTGCTCAGAGGCAGCTCTTGTCCTCACTCTCCATCTTGGGCTTGGAGTATTTCCCCAAATTAGAATTCTGTTGCTACAAGCCTTGGGTTTATAGCTGTTAAGCCATAAATTTAAATGTGACTGGGGCTACTGTTTTCCCTTGTAGAACATTTCAGTGATTCATAGTTTGAAATGATTCATTTACAAACTCAGGGACATTCACAAGAAATTTTTTTTGGAAATGGCCAAATATCCAAGCTTTGCAATAGCATCCCGAGGAGTTACTTATCCAAAGGCAGGGGAGATGACTGGCTGAGGGATCATAAGGAGCTGAACCTAGAGCTCTGCTACAAGCCTGTGTGAGGAAATGCTCCTGTGTGTATGTCCATTTGTCTGCTAATAAGAAACTGAAAAAGGTATAAATTATTTTCTTCACCATCTCAATATTTCCCCATTATCTTTTAGTCTTTTTGTTTTGTTTTGTTTTGTTTTGTTTTGTTTTGTGGCTAAAGTTTAAAAAAAATAAAGAGTGTTTGAGAACAGACATGGCTTTTTAGTTTAAAAGGATTTTTAATTTACTTTTCCTCATGGTAAATAATTCTCTCTAACTGTTCCCTAACTAGCAACTCACACAAAATCCACTAGTGATCCATGCTGTTGGAGTTGGAAAAAAACCCTCTTGGTAAAGAGGGAACAAACCTTTTATTTCAAAGGACTACCACTCAACAACCATCCCTGAGTGTAATGGATCAGTGCAGTGGTGTATGTTCAATGCAACATCACTCAGCCTCAGGCAGACAAATTCTGCAGTTAATGAGAGGGATGAACTTCATTCCCCACAGTATGAAAAAATGAATGGGGACAGCAGTAAGCGTAGGAGTAGTCCTGGTTTCTCTGTCCTTTCAATAGAAGAGAAATAGCTGTTGGCAGCAGAAAAGGGAAGACCACCAGCCTGTGAACTATCCACCTTCCCTCTAGACTGAAAGGGAGCTTCTCACAATCATCGCTTGATTTTAGGGCCTTCTCTATAGGTTTTTTTACTCCCGAGTAAGTTAAGCTCTGCAAAGTTATAGTACTTTCTTTACAGGCTTCTTTGCAATCAAAAGGAAAATGCCTCCCTAGAAAACTCTTCTCAAGTAACTTACCTGAGCTTTACTATAACACTTAGTGTGAGCCAATACCAACAAAAGAGATGCAGAAGTCAGCCCAAAAGAACAAAACCTCATTAAGACTAATTCTTGGTCTGAAGAGGAGGAAGAATAAAATAAGATGAGTTTGCTCTATGCTTCCTGGTAATAAGCAAACACATGTCAAGTGAGAAAAGAAGTTTGAAAGGCTCTGGAATACAATCTGGCTCTCTGTATAAAAAGAGTTTTGGAGTGGAATGATTTTTGTTTGCATTCAGTTTTTTGTTTGCATTCAGTTTCTGCAGCTAATCTTTTGAATCTTGGGTTCTCAAAAAGTTGCATTTTCTCATCATCTCATTTTCTATACGTATCTACCTTCTGTGTAGGAAATCCATTCTCACATGGCAAGGCACATCCTTCTCCCTACATTAGGAGCTCCTGTCAGTGAACAATGTGACTTTCTGAAAATGGATTCTTTCTTGTTTCTTTCTTCCTGGCATAGGTCAGGACTCTTTTGACATTACACAAATAGCAGTTTTATACTCCTTGTGATTGTAATTCTCTCACAACTAGTTTAGGAGTTTGTGACTCTCATGCAGTCTGTCTACACCCTACATTTAGATTCATAAAACTAACATCCTTCTCTCAGGAAATATCATATTCCTTTCATCCTCTGAGAATTTCACCATTCTGCAATCATACAAAAACATCAGAAAGGCTTCGTTTCCGCTCATATTTAGTCATGGGACAATATCATAGTCTGAGCTCTCTTTTTTTTTCTCTTTTAAAAATTACAGCTTTCAGTAAGTGATTCAGCTTCTTTGCCCCAATCCCATTGGAAATTCTGCTGCTGCTTTTAGTACAGGAAGAACTGTTCAACTTGTTATATCTAAATTTGATCAAACATGAATTATCTTTAGGATACCACAGTGATATTAACTTACTGCCATTATCTTTTTTCCACCATTGGTTGGTAGTTTGATGTAAAGAAAGACAAAAAATTATTATTATGTCATTTGAAAATGCCTTTCCAGGGTACTGAATTTTTGAGCTTTCATGACATATTCAAATTTATCTAATGGAACTGAGCATTCTTTTTATCAGCTGAGATGCAACATCAATAGTAAGTAGTATTATTTTGCAGTGATGAGTTTGTATTTTCATTCTGGAGAAGAATGCAGTACTACTCTCCACTAATTGTTTCCTGGGGTGCATACACACTTGCTGGAAGCTTCAATCAGAACCTAACAGAGTATCAGCTAGGGTTAAATGAGAGTACAGATAATTAAGTGCAACATTTCTTTTCCTGGTTTTAAGTACCAGTTTGTTGGGTTATTTCATGTTTTTCATCATTCTAGCTGCTTAGCACACGATAAAGCATGAAATACACTCTCTGAATGCAGGTATAAAGAGGTAAAGTGAAAGCCAAAGACTCTCAGCTACAATATAACTTGGGATAGGTAAACATCATGCCTGGAAGAGAAAACTTACCTTACAAAAAGAAAGGCAAACCATGGAGGAAGATGTTCAAGCAAAAAAGATATTTAACGTGAAAGATACTCATTAAAATCAGATATAGGGTAATATCCAAGGCATGTATTACAAAAGCTACATGCAAGAGATGTGTGTATCATATGAGAGTTCTTTCTTAACAAAAAGAGAAGGTTATTTATAGATGAATTTTATGCATAGTGTAAGTACATAACCTATTTTTACACATGCACACATCTGGAAAAGTACCTGAAGTAAAATGAGCATGAGCTTTCTGCTCATCATGTACTTTATGTGACTCAGGTGGTTCTTCCAAACCTAACTTTTAATGAGAAGAGTACATGCTGGAATCTCAAGTTTGCACTGAAATAAAGAGTCATCTATAACTTGGGAGGCTTGGCAGAGCTCAGTGAATATTCACACATTGCAAATCTCCATACCCAGAAAGGACAATACTCTGATTTCCCGTTTATGCCTCTGTAGACCAGGATTACTAATTTAAATGGATGAGACCTCACAAGAGAAAAGGCAAGGCTGGATATTGGAGGTGAGATACTGAAAAGGTTCCTCGGAAAACTGAAAGTGGAATATAAAAAGACACATTGCAACCTTATCTCTACAAGAACCAAGTTGAAGCACAATTTCCAATGCATTCCCAGTGTGTCTGATCCCAGTTGCGATCTTTTCAATCCAAAAAGTGTCATGGGCTGAAAAGTAATTTTCTTCCTCCAAGGGACTTAATAACTTCCTTCAGGCCTAAGAGAACCAATTAGCTGGCTAGTTCTAAGATGGGCACTTTGTTTAGCCACCTAAGAAGCTGAATATGCCTCTGTGATTCACATTTAAGAAAGGGGAAGCACGGGAATCGCTCTCCTGCTTTCAGCTTCTGAACAGGTAACAGGGGGCCCATGCCGTTCTGCGGGGCTGGGCTGGGCTGGGCTGGGCTGGGCCAGGCATGGCTGAGATCCTGC
>VZTR01027391.1:9350-32682 GCA_013400775.1 Chaetops frenatus | reverse complement strand
CTGCAGCCCCTGCCTCCCCTCTTCCCGGGAAATGTTTGCAGCAGCTTCAGCCCTGCCCAGCAGAGATCATTTGACCAACAGCAGGGCCTGGCAGAGATTTCAGCTTTCTCAGTGCACAGATGAAATTTACAGACATCAATCTTCTCTCGAGTAAGAGAAAAAGTGAAAGCACATGAGGAAACCAATATGGAGACACCAAGGTCAGTGAAGAAGGAGCCGAAGCCCAGAGGGAGGAGAAAGAGGAGATGCTTAAAGCTGAAATTCTTTCGTAAGGCCATGGTGATGGATTATGATATCAGACTATTCCTTGTAACTCATAAATGCAGCTGGGGCAATGCAGCGTTCCAACTGCAGCCTGAGCAAAGGCAACTATGCTGAAGCAAGATGTTGAAGTAGCTGTGGTCTAATGAGAAATTTGAACAAAGAGAGGTGGGGAACCATGCCACAGAGATGAGAGAGATAAGAACCCTTGCCCCAGGGATAGAAAAAGAGGATTTTTCCTCCCAGATATAGGAGAAGAGAACCCTTGCTCCAGGGATAGGAGAAACCTTGCTTCCAGAGAGAGAAGACCCTTTGCTTTTCTACCAGAGCAGCTCATCCTTAAAGTAGTACCCCAGCTGACAGAGATGAGCCCTCGAAAGCAGCTGCAGGAAGAACAGTGTGTCGAGGGAAGGGACTTCCACACTGCAAACAGATTTCCTTTTCCAGGTGGCTGATTCACTGTGATATGAAGCCAAGAGAGAGCCAGTTTCTTGTGGAAAAGTCCCCATGGCATGGCAAGAGAGACCCCTCTCCCTAACTGAATTGAAGAAAGACTATTTTAGAGGTGGCAAACTGACTGAAAGTCTCAGAAGAAGTATCTGAAGGTTTATTCTGGTTCTTATTATTTTCCTTTTAGTTCTGTTAATAAAACCATCTTTATACCTCTTAAGGTTTTGAGCCTCCTCTGCATTTCTCCTAATCCTTCTCTCACAACAGAAACTGAGTTGATAAGTTTAGTTGCTGCACTGGTGTTTGGCTAGAGTGTTCAAACCACTACATTAAATTCATGTCGTGTGAGAATAGTGAACTAAAACCACTATGAAAAGGTAGCAATCCCTTTGCACATCTGGAAAAGAACCATACCCAAGGAGATGTATTTGAATGATTTTATAGTTGAAGGTAGGAAGAACTACATTTTTATTTGGTGTACTTGCCAAGAGCATTTGGGTTTACTATGTCTACACTAAAAAAATATTCCTGCACCTGTAGCAAATGAATAATCACAAAACATGTGTTTGTAGGAATTGTTAAGTGCTTAAGAAGTTGGCAGCAAGGAAAAATCACAAATTAAATAAATACATTTAAGCTAAGAACCTTGAACACAGCAGTAGGGAAACGAGAATTATTGGAGGACCACTTTGAAGACAGTGAGCTGCATTAATCTGGTATGTTACTCTGGGTTTAATTTGAAATACGAACACACAAAAACAGCTGCAATAAAAGCAGCAAAGAATGGATTGGTAATTGCTTTGTCATACCTCACCTATCGAGACCTAATTTCTAGCAGATCTGCATCTGAAGTGTGTTAAATGTGGCTAACAGAGAGCAAACACACCACCTCTCCCAGAGTGCCAAAATCGTGAGCCACTCTCTCTCACACAACTTGTTGTAATGAAAAAGAGTTCCATGTTCCTGACAGTTTTGGTTAAGATGGGGTAAAGGTATCACAGATACCAGAGATAAGTGATGGAGAGGATTTGTAGTCAGGCTTTTTTTGTCAACACTTTGTTGACCTAGGAAATACAGCAAAAAAAAGCTCTGGAAAATTGTACTTCAACACCATTTAATGGAGTTAAGCATTACGTTTAGCATTACTGAGGCTGTGTTTTTCCTCTGGACCAGAGACACAGCAGAGAGGAGTTTATTACAGCTCCAAATAAGGATTCAATAACAGTATCACAGGCCATTAGATGTCTTCGTCCAATTCTGCTTGCTAGCTAACATGGGAACTGTCTCACTACTAGAAATTACCTTGGAAGAAATTCTGTCAGCTCCACTATCTCATTGTTAACTCTCTATTCAGTAAGTAACAACACTGTAACAAAATCGGTCAAGTAAGTATTAGATGAGAAAATAGGGCAGAAATTGGATAAGCAGGTAAATGCAAAACAAAGAAAGTGTGGTTTTGTTTTCAGCAAAGTGGAATTACAGAGAAGGCATCTCAGAGAATAACAGCAGCAGAGTAAACTGTTTTGCAAGTATATATGAGACCCCACTATCAACTTTAATTAAAGTGCTTTTTCAAAACACTGTATAATGCGCATTGACTGTTCAGAAGTAGGCAGACATAAGAAAGTAAGATGTGTTTTTCTAGGATATTGCAAATAGAAGGGAGGAAAAAACCCTAACACTTAGAAATATTTTGATTCCCCTGTCTCCATATTCTTATAGGTCCAAATATAATAATATAGGACAATTTAAACCCTATATGCCCAACCATGAATCAGCTTTATTGGAATATTCCTGTCTTCTTATTAAATTATTTGGTAAAAATCTCAATTAAAATGCAGATCATTGAACTGTAATTATAAGAATTTCTTTCAATATTTTCCTCTTGCTGTCATGAAGGAAGTTGTAAACAAATATTTAAAAAAAATACTGTGCCTGTAATTAAAGATATCACAGTGTTGGTAGTGAGAGGGCTGAATGGGTTTACATCAAAGTGTTCCTCTCAGAGGCCTTATTAATTTAAGAGGCTAAGCTGTTCATAATTCTTTTCCTAGTTTTTGAGCAAATCTGAAAGTTCTAGGAAATAAGAGGAAAGGCTCTTTCTTTCCCTAATGTAGCAATGGGGAACAAAGCCACATTGACTCCCTTATGCATCCAGAAAGGTGATCCCTTTATTGAAGTAGCCACAGCCCTTATATACTTTAAATCTCTACCTGCTATAACTGATCAAAACTGAAACTTAACAGAAAGGAGGCACCCATTGGCTAGCCCAGCTGCAGTGCTGCTGTCCACGTGCTCTACCATCCAGTCGGCTCCCTGTTCATACACTGCCCGCGCATTTTTCCAGCCTCCCTTCCAACAGTCACTCACCTGACTCTCCAACTGCCTCTCACCCTTCAACTGACTCCCAACCACCCAGCCTGCAGCTCTGCTTCCCCATGGGGCCTTCTGGTAAGAATAAGCCTTAACATATCTACAACTATAAACCAAACCCTACACCCTAAACCTAAAATGCTGTCAATGCCAAAGTTTTTATTAGTTCAGTTAACAATTAATATGAGTTAATATGAGTTATGTTAACCATTGCTATTTTCAGCCAGGGGTTTAAATGAACCCTTTGTGTGCTTCATCACTCAAATTTGGTTCTTTTAGCAATGTCCAAAATCTGGCAACTTATTTTTTGCTTAAGGATTGAAAAGCTGCCTAAGGAAATCTCCCCCTTTTTGTGCCCAGGTAGAGAGTTTTGATATTGAACTTTGGCCTTGATTAAAGACAGGAGATTTTTGCAGTGCAAAGTGGTTACCCCTTCTTTACCACTACAAAGGGCACAAAGGATGAGTTGGACCTATGTTGCAATGGAGCTGTTCCAAACCCGTATTTTTTCCTACAGAATGAAGGTGGACATAATAGCAGGGGGTTTTTGCATGTTGTGTAACAATCTTTAAATGCAGTACAAATGTGCTCAAAAACTGTATTGGCTACTTGAATGTAAGTCAAATTAAACATCTTAACAGCCTCACTGAATAAATGTCCCATTCCCAGTCTGTCTTGCCTTTGAAATCTGCATGAGAAAGTATCCCTAAGTAGGAGAGCGAATGAGTATAAAATACGTGGGAGAACACCACCCACGACAAAAATGCCAACCTAAAGTACTCGTACAGACTTGAGAAACTTTGTTTTGTGCTATGAAGGTAAGGAAGATTGCTTTAAAATCCTCAGCATACATCCACATACTGCATGGAGAGGGTGCCAAGGCTTTGCCCTGCTTCTGTGTAGAATGCAAGCTGAGGCTAAAAACTTGCAGATAAACTCTGTAAGTCACTTCCCTAAGCTGAGAACTCAACCTGGTGGCATTTTAACTCTAGCTTAGAAGAAGATATTTTTCTATTTTCCACCCCTTTGCTATGCTTTCCATGGAAATGGGAGCTGGGCATGTGGGTCACAGCCAGACTGCAGAGCACCTGTTTCTCAGTAGTCAAATAGACACACCACAGCCTAACTGCTAAGCCTTCCTTCTCTATACCACATTCACCCCAAACTCCTGCCCGATATAGCTGAGCTACAGCTGCAGCAATGTGCTATGCAAGTCAAATGAGAAATTGCTTTAATATTCCCTTTTCATGGGCTCTTTTAAGTACTGAGGTCTCATTTTCCCAGTTTCAGGAAATGTGCTGCTTGGGTTTTTAATTTTTAGGCTCAATGTTATATGTCATCCACAAGTGAAAAAACAACTGCTCTTTTCTTCTTTGTCTTCCTTTTCCTTAATGTGACATGAAAAACTTAAATTAAGATTAATAAACGTTTTTACTGACTTACTTGTGGCTTGTTCTTTTCTGCCTGCTACCATATTGTAATGAGTTCATTTTAGTTCATTCCTATTTTAGGGGTATTATGAGTTGTAGCACCATCTCTTCACTTAAACTGGAGCACACTCTCTGGATCTGGCAAAGACACCACAAATATTAAAACCTGTGAGGAGTGGGTTTGTAGAGAATTCTCAGAGTCAGATTGAAAATCCATATAATTCTGCTCACCTGTATGCTAACATTGAGAGGAAACATGCATACATGGGAAAACTATGGGATAGAGATGTCATTGAACAGGAATTGAAGTTTGAGCTTCAACTTTGGGAACAGATCGGTCATGTGCCAAAAGCAGAAACAGCAGAAATACAAAACACAAAGAAGAGTCTGTAGTTTAAACAAAAGCTTTTTAAGCTAAAACATAGGTGCCTTAACAAATAAAACATGCACTCAGCATTTGGTGAAGTTAGTGAAAATCTTCTAATGTAGCAATATAATCTTATGTAGAAAACTAGTACAAGGTTATAGAGCATTGTGAGAATGAATTGTGAAAGTCGCATTGTAATAAGGCCCACGTGGGATAATGCAAATGGTAATTGGTTCTTAAAGATGCTAACAAACTGCTTGTCAAATGCTAATTGGCTAGAAAGTTTATTTAAGGAAGTGTAACTTTTGCAACTTCGGCTTCTAGTGTTATGGCATGGATTTAACACTTCGTTGTCTCACCCTTCCATCATGAGGCTGATAAAATAAAGACTTTTGCATCGCTTCCTAGTCGCCCCATCTCTATGATTTAATAGTCCTGGCAAAAACCCTCATTTAATGCGTCCATTATATTTTGTATGTATATTACTTAATAAGAACCAATGGGGAAATTTTGACTCAAATAACTTCTTGACAGAAAATCAAGCAGGAGGGGAATCAAAGGTTTTCCAATATGAAAAAAACCTTGTTTTACATTCAAAAAATAAACTATTGTGGTTTGTTCCTCTTCAAAACAGAATATTACAGTTTATCCAGTTCATCAAAAGTACATATCATGTTTGATAAAATATTATGCTGTTCCTCATACTACAGCACAGACTTGAGAAAAATGAGCGTAAGGTCTGGTTTTTTCCCCATGGTGGTACATTTCCTAGAAGTGTAATTCTTTCAGGGTAAGGTAATACAGTACTTTTCCTTCTACAGCAAAAATTATAGAAAATAATCGACACCTGCCTGTTTCCATCCTCCACCCTCCCATGTCATTCACTCAGAGATCACGTTCTAAGCTGGGTAAGACTTTGTACCGGAGCCCTGTTTTTCATCTGGTTTACATTGTAGCCCCCAAAATCTTCACCAACACAGAGGTATGGAGAGAACAGGTGAGGACCAGAGCATCTCAGTCTGGCTTTAGTCCCAAGTGCAGCACACCCTCAGACTGCTCCTGTGCAACAGCCCCTGCAGCCATCCATCTAGTTTCTGATTCATGAACACAAGGTATGGGAGAATTGTAGGGGATGCATCCTATGGGAAGGGGGAGATGCCAAAAGACCAGAATTCCTAAGGGCTTTTTCCCCTTTTTTTTAAATTTAAACTGATGAGAAAATGTACTGTGATAAGTTAATCCAAAGTATTGTGGGATTTCAAAAGAATTATCCTTTAAGAATTTTAATTGGAATAGCTGAAACATTCCTAAATTGGATTACTTTTGAGAATTTCTACCTCAAGGCTATTCTGATTTTACCACTTTCACCAACTGACAAACTATCCTATATTTTCCATGAGACAGGAAACCTTTGGGTGTTTATTTCGATATCATTAGATTTCATGTAGAGAAATAACTTATTAACCTTTGTTTAGTTGTTTAAAGTTAGATAAATACTCAAGGAGTATAATAATATGAGATGCAACTGAAATAATTTAAAGCAATTAAACATATTCAAGGGTTGGACTCAGCACTTCTGTTTTGATTAAGTAGATGTCTCCAACCTTTTAGGGGGCATAGGGAGATCTCTAGCAAGCGAAGACATTAAAAAAAAATCTCAGATATCATAAAAATTAATTGTTTTCAACATGTTAGTCACAGAAAAATATGTGTGGACGCATGAGGTGTTATCAGTTTAGAAAATGTCACTCCAAGAAACATCAAACAAAATGTTTAAATCTCATTTTGTTTTTCTTACCTTTCTGCAAAATAAACTGCAGACAAGTGTTTGAAATTTTCAAATAAAGGTTTGAACAATGAATTTAGTGAAGTCAAAAGTACATTTTATTGGGGGTGTAAAATAATTTAATTTTTTCCCCCCTTTTCTACTCCAGCTACTATTTGGCAATCAAATCAGTGCACATGGCTGATGCATGCAGTCCCAAGCACAGATGTTGATGATTCACCAGCAAAAATGAAAGATGGAAATGGAAAACACTTGCCATACTCTGTGATGGCAGATTATTGCCCATGGTTCATAGTATTGCAAAACATTAATCTCATAATGGCAGAAGAATAAGTTTGGATTCCTGCTGGGGATGTCGAAAGGATTATGGTTCTAGTCCTTCCTTTCTCCACTGTGTTGGTATAGAGGAGGAGTAAGCTTGACTTTAAATCATCTTTTGCATACATAAGCTTAGAAAACTCAGCAGGTTTTGACATAATGTGTCCCTAGGCATCAAAAAAAATTTTGGAGAGAACTGACTATATTGCGTTAGGAAAACTAGTTACCTAAAGCGCAATCAAATTAAGATAGGGCACTTAGGGGACAGGATCCCAAAGCTAGGATTGCTAGGGTACTGTTAGTAAAACACTGAACAGGGAGCTTCTTGTGTGAGGCATCATATCTCCTCTACACCCCACATTAAACCAATGCCATTTTCCAACAATACTCCTGAGAAATCACTTCCCTGCATGAGGTCTTATAAGCTTTGCAATTTCATTATATAACATAATGACTCTAAAATATGTGTATTAAGCATAATGTATGGGTTTCCATTCCTACATCCTGAGCACCTATGTCCTTCTATTAAATGTAATATAAGCCAGACATGAGCATGGATATAATACAAATAGTCTGTACAAAGCCAGTCTGAGTATGTAAATAATGATACTTTGCAATTACTCTTTAACAGCCTTCATAGAACCAGCTCAGCCTTGGAAAAAAAAATAAGAAATGGGCCATTTTTCACACTTAATTTGCAACATTCTATAAAAAGCTTGGACATTCAGCTTTTCTAAAACCTACTGCTCTCAATGGTCTACAGCTAGGTACCCAAGTCAACAGAAATCTCACTCTTTATAAATAATTATACATCAAAATTGCACTTGACATAAATTGAAAGAAGCGAGCAATTAAATCCCTCTATATTATTTTATATTTTTAAAAAAACCTGGGCGTGGGTGAGAAAAAGGTGAGAAGACTAGTTCAAAGTATCAAAGAATGTTTCTGGAAAGTGGAATTTGTGTCTAATTTCTATATTATGCCATCAGCCATTGGACTGCCCCTTCTGATGGCCTCAATACATGAAAAACCGGCATGCAATCCTTGTCATCAGGTTGTGGTGTCTCACTGAATAAGTGGCTCAAAAATTTAGCAGAAATTAATATATTTAATGACAAAGGGCAGAGGGCATGAATTTTAGCACTTGTAGGAAGATGTACTTAATTAATTAATTAATTATTAAGTAAACTATTAAGAAATGCTATTTCTCTTAATGATTAGACCAAGATGTCACAAAGATAGCAATTTAAAATGTAGCTTAGAGATTTAAAAAAATGAAAAAAAAAATGTGGATAGAAATGTAAAAAAATCCCCGTAAAGTGTCCATAAAGCAGTGACTGAAAACACACTATCAGAATATTTCTCCTGGTTTTCCTGAGGTTTGGTGGTTTGATTGTATGGGTCCTTTGGGACTGATTTACTGTGTGTCTGGACTTTGAGTATGTTGAGCACGAGCAGATGGATATAATAGGAGAACTATACCCATCCCCATGAAATTTTTTTAATGCACATTTTGGACAAAGTGTTTTAGAAAAGCCTTGAAGTTGGCCTATGCTGTGGCAAGGTCAGTCTCCAGCCAAGCAGAGAATCTGTCAATAACTTCTCTGTTGCTTTTATATTTGTTGACAGAGGATATTTGCATCATGCCATAGAAACTGGTTCAAATAATTAGAAAAAAAAGAAACAAAACCCAAAACTACCAAACAACTGGGGAGGGGAAGTTGTGGTGAGAAACTAAAGAAACAGGGAAAAATGTACCTGGAGATTGATTTTACGATTTAAACTAGTTTATAGATTAAAAATCTATTATGCATCAGATACTTCAATGGTAAAACTGAAATACAAATCAGACTGCACAGGTTACTTAAATGATGGTGCAAAAGAATAGAAGAATGACAATATTTCAGGCTCATGCCATCAATTTAGAATAAGTCATAGCAGTCAAGGATAACACTCTATTGATTTTTTAAAGTAATTTTCCTAATGTAGCTGATATATCCCACAAACGTTATCCTGAGATACTCTTCCCTATGGTCACACATAGAACTTTATGTAACTACTTGAATTGTCTATCAAACTCTTACTGCTCACAGTAAGTGCCACTCTTAAAGACTGCAGTTTGTTCTTGCATGATAATACATTATATGCACTGGAGAAACTACAGCGAATGAGCTCTGAATGGGTATCTGTATACTGAAAATCATTATGTTTTCTGTGGAAATATGGAATATAAATGATATTTTGCATTCTGATGAGATTTTGCTGAAGTTTCAAGTTTAGTGAGGTATGAGATTTATTATCAAGATGACCTAGCAGCTACCTAGTTTACATGACATTTTTATAAGTGGGCTGAACTAAAAATTTTGTGTATAAGCAAGAGAGCCTATTTTTTAGAAAATAATAAACTAGAAGCAAAGTTTTATCATAGGGTACAGCTACACCTTTATTCTACTTCAAATTAAGCCTACCTCGAGTAATAGACTGTTAGGAAATGAAACTCCTGCTGCCAGAGAACAAAGGCCCCAAAATCATGATCAATTAAGTCAGCAATTCAAATAGCCATATTCCTTGCCCAGAGAAGCAGTCTTGATGTGCTCCTAGTGAGAATCTCCAAAGAATGTCTTTATTCTTTCCCTAGCTTATTTATTTTAGTTTGTCATCTTCTTTGTCTTTGTGATACTCTATTATAGTTTGGTCCTGTGACAACTGGAAAAATGATTTGTCTTGTTTTCAGTCAGCTCTTTCCCAGCTTATGCCTGCACAACCCTTTATCTCAAATTTTTTACAAAAGGAAGAATGTAACTTCTTAGCCTGCATTTCTGGTTTTCACTGCTCCCCTGGTAAATATGAAAATGATCTTACTGAGTGCTTTCTGCTATTCTTCATCTGAGGGTTGGGAAGAGCGCCTATTAATAACTGCAGTTTTACATTCTTATCCACATCCACTGACTTCCCTAAAACTTTTACTTCAAAGGTTGCAAAAAGGCATCTATTAGTGTCCATTCCTCTCCTGTTTCCTACATATTCACAACTAATCTTGAATGTTAGACCACAGATATGCTAAAAGATTTTAGCAGACATAACTGCAGATGAATTTCTTCAAGGGTTTAGAGTTCATTTAGATGCTAGAAAAGATGGCAAGCCTCTCAGAAGACCTCATTGTAGTAGATACTGAACCAGCTTAGAAACACAGCCCTTACTTACAGATGTGAATAAAGAGTTCTTTGGAAAAGCTCGCTGCAAACACTTTAAAACATTTTTCATTTAAGATGGGTGCGTTCACGAGTTCTCAAAACTTGAGGCTCTGGTAGAGTGTTACTTCAGCTAACCCAGATTGGTACAGAATGAGGATAGGAGTAGCAGAATAGTGAAAAAGCACCAAATACACATAAAACCTGTTCTTTCTAAATAGTTATTGCTATCCATAATGATGCTACAATACTATTACATCATCATTAAAAGATCAAATGCAAGACATGAGTTTTCTTTAAAATAACTACTTCCACCAATTAGCAGAGGTGGCTAAGATTAAAAAAAAGAAAGAGGTGCAAAGTAACTTTAAAATAATAAAACTCTATTTTTATGAGCTGAAACTCTCCTTGAATCTGCTGTGATAATGCACTGAAATAATGAACCTAGGAATAGGAACTTCTAAAAATTTCTGCTTCTATGGAGAGAAAGTTTGGAAGCAAAATTGTCAAAATCTTTTAATCATTAAGTTAACTTAAAGGAAGAACACGAGCAATTAAAGGGCCAGCTTTTTACTGACATTTATCTTCACAGACAAGTACAACAGCAGTGAAAGACTTAATGTTTTCAGCACAACTACAGTCGGATTTTTCTCATGAGATTTTCCTGTGGGAAGAATCCAAACTTGCAGAAAGGTCAGAGAAGATGACATGTAAGTGAAAGAACCACCTCTCTCATACCTGAAATAAAGCTGAGGGAAAGAGATTTCACAGTAGTTCAGCCTAGAGTAATACCCAAGGTAGATGATCTTACAGTTCCTTGGCACTGTGCAAAATCATGTTGGTTATGAGCCGTCGTTTTTCCACAGAATTGGTACTTGAGAATAAGCATTGCTACAGCTTCAAAATCACAGGCTGGAGCAGGTTTTACCTACATATATGGTGAAAAATATTGAACTATTTTCATTAGAGGGCCCCACTTCTGACTTAAAAATAACCATACTTCTTCGTGTAAAAATAGCAGCATGGTGGCCATGAAAACAAACCAGCATCTAACTCAGTATGTAACTAAAAGGCCTAAAAGCCATTGCAAAGTGCTAATTGTTTGTATACCTTGAGTACTGGAAGGAAATGAGAGCATCTAAGGAAAGGATGCATCTGAACTGACAAACAATGAATGGTTGCAAACATAACCATTTCATGTTTCTAGTATTTGTCATGTCATCCATTTTTCTAATTAATGTTTTCCTCAGAGGACATTCCAGTCTTGATCTGCAAAATTCTTTGGATTTATGAAAATAAATAAATCCGGATTAAGGACCACAACAGATCACCAGTTTAGTGGGGATTTGTTTGTTTGTTTGTTTGTTTGGGGGCTTTTTTTTTTTTTTTGCAATTATTATAACAAAAGCCTGTTAAAACACCTCAAATTTCCTCATGGAAGATGGATAATAATTTCTCCTTCTTTGAAGTGCACACGGACATGGACATGCACACACACAATCAAGGTGTCAGGCAATATTTCACATCTCATCTCTAGAAAGAAGATGCATATCTACCAGGATGCTTAGGGAAAGCATTTCCCTGTTTGCACCATTTATTTCCATTTTGAAAGCATCAAGAAATTGTCCCTATGGTCTAATTCAAGTTTTAGTAACAAAAAAAGAAAGGACCAGCGTGATAGATCAAATGGAACAAGGACGGAACTATACATACTTTCTTGAAATCATATCAAAATATGGATATTTTATCCCTCCCTTTGCTCCTAGGCTTTTCTCCCAGTTGACAAATATTCAAACATTTGACTTGTTAAATGTGTAAGTTCAAAGAATTTAATAAGAGTTAATAAAAATTTTAGTGCACTACACACATGTTGTGTGATGTGTGTGCTCTTTACCGAATTTGTAAGAGCATTTGAACAATAAGGTAAGAAGCTCATAAAAGCCAGTACTATGAGACACAGATACACTAATGTTAATTTTAAGGCTACCTTTTTCATTTAGGTGATTCAAAAGCTTCACAGTGTACAGTTGAATTCTCATCTGCATATCAATTGCATTAATGAATTCTAGATCAGGGCAGCCTATGTAAACTACATGGATTTTCAATTTTAGAACTGATTTTTCCTTACTTCTCAAGGGTTACCACATACCCACAGCTGAGGAATCTTTCTGCATCCAACATGAACAAGCTCAAGTTTTGCAACAGGTGCTACCAAATCAAAAGTGGTTCTTCACCATTCTGAACTATATTTGGGTTTATTTTCTTCCTTTCATAAGCAAATAAGATGAAAACAAGGTTTAGTGACTTGCTCCAGCTATCTGTAGATTCAGAAGTAGAGATCAAGTCCAGCATTTTGCTGCAAACTTAGTACCAAAGTGCAGTGAAAAACAGTGGTGAAATTGTCATGAGTGCAGACTTGCTTTGGGTTACAACATCTAAGGAAGAAAAGGGAGAAGTGCTAGCATTTGGCTGAATAAAGGGACACAGTCTCAGAGTCCATGTTCCCTCCTGAATGTTACTGCAGCATTTTAGTTTTCATGTTGTACCTTTTTTTAAACAATGTTTTTCATCACAAAGCAAGTTAAAATGTTGTGAAAAGGAGACAGGACATCTTTAGACAAATAAAAAGTTTAGATTAAATGGTCACAAAATATATTTCTGAATTAAAAGTCTTGATAGAAAAGAATAAACACTTTTTATTACAGTTGCCATCATTTAATTCCTGCCAAAATATTTAAATTCGCTGTCGGAAGCCACACTAACATAATCCCTTGTGTCCAGCTCAGTGCAACCAGCAATGCTGTGAATGCAGGTGAGCCTTTGTCTAGCAACACAACTGCATATGTTCCTTTCATTTTATTTTCCACCAGCAAGAGAGGTGAAGCTTTTGCCTTTTAATACCTTTAAAGTGCTAAGAATCCTTGATGAGATAAATGCAGTGTTTTTCAAAGGGAAGAACAGTTTAATCTTCATGAGATTACTCTAATTGCTTGGTAGTACTTTATTAGGGCTGGGTTTTGTCACTGTGATTGTTAGAATGCCTCATACAACATTTTTGATGTTGTGACTTTCTCATTTTGAATACTTAAAAAAACTCAACAGGTTTATTGTGTTTTTACTTTAATTTCTTTCCACATGAATTAACCAACAGGCTGCAGAGTAGTCTGGAAATTGAAAAGACTTTTACCATTAAAGCCATTGCAAATGGCTCAGCTTCTGTAAACAAAACCCTATAAAAAATCAGGGTTATTTGAACTTAGTTCTCAATTTCTTATCATTCAATCAAACTGCAATATATTTTCCAGTTTTACTTCTGGATTCAAAGCATGCTGCTGAGGTAAAATACATTTTCAGAAGAGCTCTGTAAACATTCTGTAAGAAACAGCTTACAGGGAAAATACTAGGAGCAGGGGAAAGCCATATCATACACTCCCTCTGCTCTTCCCACAGGGACCTGCATCAGGTTTAATGTTGCAGAGGATGTCATCACATCTATGACTGCACCAAGATCAATTGGGCCTGTGTCTCTACAGCATGAATTAATACAGGCTAGCAGCAGCTTTGAATCCTCTGGAAGCCAGGGCTGGCCTTGACATGACTTTCTAAGGTTTCCCTCTCTTAGTCCTTTTCCCTGAGCCAGGGATGGAGCAGTGCTACCTCTTCCTGGGCTGCTGGTTTAATTCAGCAGTACCAAAGTTAAAGCTAAGAAGAATAGGGGATGCAAGGCCTTCTGAATGACAAAGCTGCACCATAAAAAGGACCCAACAAATTGCACATGAACCAGAACTCAGAACTTTCTACATCTAACTAAGAAGACAATAAAGTGACTGAGGTCTAAAGCTAGGCTGCTACCTTGACCTGCATTAAAACACTCTTCTCTATTTTTTTTTCTTTGTCCTCCATTTAAAACTGTCACAAGAAGCCAGCAGCAAAATTATTAAGGGACTTCTTAGTTTCACACTTCAGAAGATTTTTTCTCCACAAATACCATGGGTGTTGGGAGCAAGTAATGGGAAAGATTTTAACAGTTAGTAGAAACATTAGTGAGCAAGCAGTGTTTTCAGGTCCCTGCTGGTATCACTGGATGCTTGTGCACAAATGTGATGTTTTGTCAAATAAGGTGCTATGTACTGCAGATTCAAGTTATCAAATAAAAATGGCAGAGATAATTTCAGCTCCATCCACAGCACTGGGAGCTGGGAAGGGGAGGAAAGTGGAAGTGCAAAGGAATATTTGTGGAGTAGAAAAACTAAAAAAATTTTAGGGGGTGAGAAAAGACGAGGAAAGACTCATATAAAATCTCTGCCAAAACAGCTGGAAGAAGAGAACACATTTAATCCAGGCCTGGTCCATATGCAGCTTTGTGAGAGTTTGCCAGTCTATACACACAATGCTGTATATCACACATCATCAGTATAATTCTGTGAACGTGCTCACTCAGAAATATTTGTGCCATAGGCCTTTGTACATACACCCTCTTCAGCCAGACAGCCTCATCAGAATACACAACAGAGTTAGCAGACCTGTGAGAATTTAGACTTCAAGGAAACCAGAAAGCAATTACATGAAGAGCTCAGCCAGCAGAACTATGAGGTACACAACTGACAGCTTCTGCTTCAGCCAGCAGAAGCAATGGAGGCAATTGGCAAAAATTTCTAAATGAGGAAAAAAAATCTTAGACATTGGAGTTAGTCTATGTTAGGACATTCAGAAAAGTTCATCTGGAGTATTTCTTAATGTTGATTGGCCACACAATCTGAAATCCTGTAGGTGAGCACTTACATAGTATAAGAGCAGCTGACCTTTCAGCTTCCTTTAAAAAAAAAAATGAAACAAGCTTAACTTCAACCATTTGTTTCACTGATAAAAAGTCCACAGAAAAGTTGGACTACAATACAGTTCAGCTATATTAGAATTATATTTTCTCTGAATACTCTGTAGTAGAAATAGAAACCCAAAGAGATAAATCTAGGCACTGCCAAAAGAAAATTCATACAAGAAGAGAAAATCTCTCTCAAACAGATATCCATATATATATATATATGCCCTCCATGCTAACAGTTTAAGAGCAATTTCCTTTTTTCAAATCAAAATCTGTGACAAAATAACATATGCTGATTTATTACAAATTCTGAGGAAAGCAGGTTTTCCTATGCTTGATATTAATAAATTCAATGAGGCAAATCTTTGTATTGCACAATCTGTGTTTTCAGCAGAATCATCCTTAAGGCAGCCAAATATGTCAATTTGTGTGGTTTAAAAAGTCTTGGGTATAAATAACACATACACATTCCAGGGAATTTTAGCCATTATTGACTCAGCAGGAGTCATGGGATCTATGGACTGGTGATATTCTCTGTTCTCTATCTCTCTCTTTTTCTCTTCCCTACCATTATTTCTTTCCTCCCTTGCTTCACCTGGGCAAAGCACAGCTCTGACATTTTATTCCATACTCTGTACAGAGGTTTACTGTGGGACTGGGGAGCTTGTGGAAGAGTGTTTCAGCTTCTGAGCCACACCTTTGAGAAATTTCTTGTGAGGAGCTGCGAGCTTATTGAAGGGTACTGTACCTCTTTCACCACTTGTGAAAGTCAATTGTACAAGCTTGAGAGCTTGTTAGTCAACACCTTTTGAGTCTAAATAGTGGGCTGGTTAAGGCAACTTTACGATAAAGCACAGGAATCCTCTGACCTTGTGGTGTGGTGTCTTTGTTCAGTCTGATGAGAATTTTTAACAAAGATCATGGCCCCTACCGATGGGCCTCAACACATACCCCCTCCACCCCCTTCCTTAACCGAACAAATTTTAAAAAGAAAAATTAAAGGAAAAAAATTGTACAGCTGGTTTCACGTGCTATCTAAAGTTTCCGTCCTCCCAAACACTTGCTGGTGCCTCTTCCCCAGCAAGTCTTTCCTAGGAGAATCTAATTTTCTAGGAGAAGGGTTGTCTAGAGAAATGGATGTGTGTGGCACAGTCTCTTCCAGGATAGCCACAGCTGTGGCTTTCCATGTCCTGCATGGGTGAAAGGTTTATGACAGCTGTATTTCCTGAAGGTAACTCACATTGAATCCTGTGTTCCTGGACCACTCCCACAGGCACAGACAGTTGTGGTAGGCTGTGTTTGAGCAGCCTGCTCCCCTGGCCTGGTAAAAAAGGTAATGTCTGCATCCCTGCTCTTCAATTCTCCCTTTAGGAGCCTGGTCAGTAACATAGGATATTTTCTCTGCTCTTTTGTGCTGAGACTACAAGTACACTTATGCTCTCACACTTGCCCAACACTACCTATTTAGGATATATCTGCAGCTTTCTCAGGGCCCCATGTACAGAGATACACCTGGTCTCTGTCCTCAGTCTCATGTCTTAGTCCCAAAGCTTTCACCTATGATGAATGAATTTCTGTGAGTCTGAAGTTAATGTTTTTAAGCATCTTTCTGCAGGAGAGTGTGAGACAACAACATGCTCAAGCGCTACCTGCTTGTGAGCAACACTGACTCACCAAAACACAAAAGAACAGAAAGTAGTACCTGCTTTTCCTTACTTCCCAAATGTATTGTAATGTACCCATGTCCACTCTCATCCAGTAGCAATGACTGAAAGGAAAGACAGGTGGTCTGGGAAAGTGTTGTGCTACAAAAACAGTATCAAGGCAAAGTGAATTTAAACAGAGTATCTCCCTACAACTTAATTTTTGTAATTTCTTTTCAGACACTAAACTCTGATTACTCCACTGAACCAACTGGCTGCAATAACAAAATTGAGCAAGCCCTCTCCTTTAAGTGATGCTTGTATTCCTAAACAAAGCCCTCCAAGGCAGCTGACCAGTCACTCTGCAGAGGCTTTGTCATTCTTCTCACCATGTGCTGTTTTCGAGGGCTGTGTAACATTGCTGTGCCTGCCTTAAGGCTGTGTGAATGCAGCTGTCACTGGCTGAATTAAATGAAACAGTGACTCATACTACATCTTTGATACTGAAAAAGCTGTGGGTGGTATTTTATAGCTTTCAAAAAGCTATGATTTCACATTATGTTTAAATAAAGAAGGGCAATGACTTTAGAACATATAAACCCTAGATGATAGATGATGTACTATGTATTAAAAAGTTTGGGCAATATTTTATATGGTTTTGTCATCATCCATCATCATGAAGAGCATAAGCAGAAGAGAAGTTGAGACAAACTTTCAGAAGAATAAGTACACATTACAGGAAAATAAAGTAAGGAATTAGAAACACAAAGCACAGCTCTAGTCACTCTCAGATTAGATTTTCTTTAGTAGAGTAAAAAGAAAAAACTGTACATGCGTAGGCTCTGGCTATATTTGGCTTTATCTCACACATTCAGTCACCTGTCTGCAAAGTGGATTTAAGTACTATTGTTCTTGCAGAGTGACATTCTCACTTTTGCCTTCTGAAATGAGGGCATCAGGTCCTAGCAGTAGACAATTGTAGGCAAGTAATTTATGGTGATAGAAACACATTTATGCTCTGCTTCTCCCTATTCGTCTCTTTTCTTCTGCTACTTATCCTAGATGTGCAGTTTTAAAAATACTTTCAAAAACTGATTTCAAAGCAAATATAGTAGACACCAGAAGTACACTTTGCTGCTTAATCTCTGTGGGGAATAAAAGTAAGGAAAACATACTAGGAATTTCTAGGATTATTGTAAAAAAGTACATACTTAGGGTGCATAGTGATGGTGCACGTATTCCACTCAGGAGCAAGGCAGAAGACACAATGTCAAATTGGTAATGAAGACAGCCATTGAAAACCTTGATGGAGACTTTCCTTTTCATGTGCTTCAAACTACAGTCTGGTTAATTAATCACCTCAATTTTTAATGCTGTTCCTGTGTTGCTGTTCCAACTCAGCATTACCCATTTCAGGTAAGATGTTGATATAGAAGTAGATTTAAGTAATCTGGGAAGTGTTAGCTAGCTGATATCCTGGAATTATTTGGAGGACTGAATTCAAATAGTTCTAAGCATGATTTTGAACACCTGTAAAGTCCCACTTCTTCCTAGTAGCAAGAAATAGAGTGAGTCAACTAAGACAGTTTTAATTTATTATGTGTACTTTGGGCCCACCTTTCTAACTTGCATATTTGTCAATGATTTGCTGTCATTCTGCTCTGGTCCTCACCTCTGTGTCTTTTTGTTTCTTCAAGTACCAATGTAAGTTTGAAGTTCTCTAGGATGTTACAAAGTACCAAATGAAGAATAAGCTTTCCCCAGTATTTTACCCATATTTCCTTTGTCTTCATCATGGCCCATTAAATCTACTTATATCCACTGCAACATTCTCAGGGTGTTAATCCAGTAGCTCTCCATCTGTCAGAGAAACTAATAGTACATTCTAGAGAAATGTACTCAGAAGTCTGCTTGTGATTCAGGCCCCACACACTGAAAGATACAGATTTACCTCTACCTCGGACACCCAAATCAGATAACAAAAAGGGTCAGGGAGAAGACATAGCAGACTTGTAATTCAAGTTTCCTGTTTGGTTGCCAGCCCTTTGCACAATATGGGAATTTCATGAGGAGCTAGTGTCAACAGCTTTCATATGTTTTAAACAACAATCTACTTTTCCTAAAATCTTGTCCTTGACTAGATACAACATGACAATACCAAATTTCAAGACACCCAAAATCTGGATTTAGATTGTTCTCTAAGTTCACTGGTGTGGCCTCACCTTGAATATTGAGTGCAGTTTTGGGCACCACAATACAAGAGAGAATTTAAACTGTCAGAGAACACCCAGAGTGGGGCAACAGAGGTGGTGAAGAGCCTGGAGGGGAAGCCATATGAAGAGTGACTGAGGTCACTTGGTCTGTTCAGCCCAGAGAAAAGGAGACTGAGGGGAGACCTCATTGCAGTCTGCAATTTCCTTTTGAGGGGCAAAGCAGGGGAAGACAGGGATCTCTTCTGTGATGACCAGTGACAGGACTTGAGGAAACAGCCTAGAGCTGTGTCAGGGGAGATTTACATTGGATATTAAAGATCCTTCCCCAAAGAGTTGTCAGGTACTGGAACAGGCTCCCAAGGGAAGTGATCACAGCACCAAGCCTGACAGAGTTCAAGAAGCATTTGGACAACACCCTCAGGCACATGGTGTGACTCTGGGTTGTCCTGTGCAGAGACAGGAGTTGGACTCAATAATCCTTATGGGTCCCCTCCAACTCAGCTTATTCTATGATTTTGTGATTCACATATTTTTCTTCTTGGTCCTTGGAAACACTCTAGGTGCACAAAACTTTAGGCTTGGCATTAGTTTTTTCATAGCAACATGAAGCAAAAAGAGGAACAAATATCTACTGTCCACCACTACACAGGATTAAGACTAGGTCGTTTGGGTTGAGTTTTGTCTATTTGATTTTAGAATAATAGAATAATTTTATTCATTTATTTTTAGAATACCAGAATAATTTAGATTGAAAGGAACCTTTGGAGGTAATATAGTTCAAATTCACTGCACAGGCTGGGTCTATGTCAA
Source organism: Chaetops frenatus (assembly GCA_013400775.1). Taxonomy (NCBI): domain Eukaryota; kingdom Metazoa; phylum Chordata; class Aves; order Passeriformes; family Picathartidae; genus Chaetops; species Chaetops frenatus. The sequence continues at coordinate 13,018 of VZTR01027391.1, read as the reverse complement.
AGTGACACTGGTCTGCACAGACACTTATTAATTAAAAGTGGGAAATATAAAATGAAGGAAGGAAGATATGGCATTCTAGTGCTAAAGATATTTCTCTATATTTCAAAAACTCTTTATTGAGATATCAGAGCAAGAGCTTCTCCTGCCTTTCATCTTAGTCTTCATCTATGGAAGAAAGATAGTGCTGATTGGAGATCCAGCCAACTAAAGAATGCAAAACCTTATGAAATATGTCTTTCTTCCTTAAAGCTTACACACTCCATGCCAAAGGGAATTTGGAGAAAGAATGTAGCATAGCAAAGCAACTCTGGCAAAAAAATTATGGAAGTGGTTGGCAAAGAAGTTGCTTCCTAGTTTCAAGGACTTAAAGAAGTCCTAAAGAAGAAAATTCAACTAAAGAGTGCAGTTGAACTGTCTCAAAACACTGCCAAAGCCACAGAAATAACTTCTCATAAGATAAGCCACCACAATAGGAATTTGAGATAATTGCAGATGGCACAGCAGGAAGGAACTAATTCCAGGCCTAATGGAGGTGAAGGTTTGGTCACCATCCAGACAGAAATTCCCACTATATCCTGTGGATACCTGGGACTTGGACTGCATACAAGTGATACTTCCAGAAGAACATCTCCGGGACCCCCAACACTAAGGAGTCCAGAATGAAGAAGGACCAGCAAGACACTGCAGAGATCCATGTGGTGGTGATATCTTTTGCTTAATCTCTCTCTTTCCCCCACCTTTCCCTCCCACAAACCTATAAAGATTTTAACACAATACTAGTAAGATCCTCTTCTTGACACACAACCTATTAGCAGTGTATCAGCTCTCTGTTCCTAGCAGCATGCTCCCAGTCCATGGAGATCTCTGTCTTAGGCTATACTGCAATATAAATGAAAATGTTACGGTAGGATAGTGTCAGAAAAAAAATTAACTGGAAAAAGTATCTACAGCTACCAAGTTATTTAGCTTACGTTTGGCCATGTAATAGTGTGACTCTTTGTCCCCCCTCACCCCCTTTCCCCCTTGTCTTTGCTGTCAAATTATTTCGCTTGAAAGTAAGATTTGTAAAGGAACAGTTCTCTGGAATGACAGCAATTGGCTAGTAACAAAATTCTTCCCCAAACAGGTTTCTCTGTACTCTCAAACTCTAGGACACAGCAGGACCATAAACCATAGGGCAAAGTCAGAAAGGTACCCTATCTCTTCCCTAATGAAATGATAAAGGATTCTGCTGTCCCTGTGATAACGGAGCTATCTTACTTTTCCTCCATGGGAGACAGAGCTCACCTATAAAGGGACAAGGAATCAACATGTCCCTCTGAGTTATTTCTTATGAACTCTCTCTTTATTTGGTTCATTTCCCTCCTTCCTGTCATAAACCATAAGACACCAGTCACTCTGATCAAATACTCTGACCCAGCTTCATTACCACAACAGTCCAAAGAGTAAGACTATGCAGAAAACCTTGGGACACATATGATTCAGTTGGTGAAATACTAACAGTGAAGGATAGAGGCTTGTTTTGTACAGTGATGATCACTCATAGTGACATTTTGTCACACATTAAGTGACATTAGATGACAAACACAGAGCACATGATGTGAGAATTTTAAAAGAGGATTATGAATCAGGGGTCCCAAGCCACCTTTCCTAGTTAAATCTCTTTAACATCTATACCTTGTATACATTTATGATGAACATTCTGCCTGATAAAAAATTATTGTGACAGAGTGAGTAGTGGTTACCATTTTTCTGAAGCTGAAATTCTCAACCTGGGAAGTCACTGAAAGGACATAGGGAGAGGTAGGGCAAGAAGAGACTGCCACAAAACTCTTCTGGCCAAATGAAATGGACTGGAAGAGAAAACATGAATGATTATCAAGTGTTCCCAGAAGCAGAGACATTGACCAATACTAGCAGGCGTCAGGCAGAAATAAAGAAAAAATTAGTTCCTCAGATTGCCTGAATCAACTGAAAATTTCTTGCTGCATCATATTGTAGGTGCTGAAAGCTGGCACAGTCTCAAGGCTTAATTGAACAGGTTCATGGAACTGGAACCAATTTGAAGCAATTAAAAACATACCATCTTCACTAAAAATCCAAACAGCTTTGTGGCAGAGGCCCAGATTATTTGAAAGCTGAGAGAGTCTTTGAGACAAACAGCATGATATGTTTCTGCTCATCAACCATACCTCCCTATGGATCTGCTTCTGAGCATTGTCCAAGGTCTAGCTGGATCTTTGCTCCAGAGACTGTTTTTCCTAGCCATATTCTGGGAAAATACACTCTGATAGGAAAGAAGAGACCGATCAGCAGTGCAACTGAAAAGGTACATTTGACCTCCTTTTTCAAAAAAATATGTTTTGCCTTGCAACTTTACAATTGTGTAGAAGGCTGAATGGCTCTTACTGATTACTAGTGACATTTTGGAGTACTAGAGCATTACAGGACAACTGTGATGCTAATGTAAACTATGTGCTACACTAGAGAGTCACTGCCTATATTTATGTAAATCCCTTGGGCTTCCTAAAGTTCCCAGTTCTATGCTCATCCCCACCTGTGAATAGTTTGCCATGCTGCATCCAGTCTGTGGAATGGTGGAAATGAGGGAAATTACAAAGCTTCTAAGCCAGCTTTTACTATGGATGGCACAGATGCCCTGGGAGATAAGGCCAGATTCCATTTACTCGATGCAATCCCATGCAGGGTGGGAAAAAAGAGAGTAAAAAAATCCATGCTGATTTTTCAAGCCTCTGGTTTAAACAGAAATTAACTTTGTCCTCGGTGAAAGTACCTACAGTTCCCAAAAGCCAGGTTCACAAAATGGCTGCATGCTTCTACCAGAGTATCCTTCAGGACAGTAGGCTAAACAGGCATTAACCATGCCTTGCATGGCACAAGTCTCCAAGACTTCTGTCTTGCTGAACTACAAGACAGAAAAACTTTAATGACAGGCTAGAGTTACACTGACAAAGTACGGTGTTCCACAGGGTTGGGTGCTGGTCATTCTAGTACATAATGGAAACTGGTGTTATGGCACTCTAAGCTTCTTATTTCAGCACTGAAGAAAGACTGTCTTACTGTAGAGAAATCAAAACAATTTAAGAAATGGAGAACTCACACTTTTTTAAAAGGTATTTTGCTACTCAAAGATGCAGATTAATTTTGAAAATTCCTAATAGGTGCTGTACTGCAACTTCAACTGCTCATCTTTTAGTATATATACAGATAACTAATACATATCAGAGAAGGATAAGTTTAATCAGCACCCTTTCCCTCTTCTGCTCTGCAACAAAAATTGTTTGGAAGATCCTTTATTTCCAAATAATCTTCAGTGCTCAAACTTAAAGATATATATAATTTGCAAAAAGCTTGGCTCCTACAACAAAAGGGATTTCTACATAGTGCATAAGGAAAACCTGGACTGCATGTTTTATTGTCTACCTTGTCGTGGGTTTGTTCAAAACCGGGCAGAAACACCACTTAATGTAGTGGTTTCACATTCACCTGCTTGCCTGCTCACACCAGGCGAGAGTGTAGTGTAGTGGTTTCATGAGAATAAGGATTAAGAGAAATGCAAAGCAGGCCTAAACTTCAAAGATAAAAATAGTTTATTAACAAAACAAAAAAACAAGAGAGAAAAAAAAAGAACCAAAATTAACCCCCAG
>VZTR01027389.1:21714-38986 GCA_013400775.1 Chaetops frenatus | reverse complement strand
CTCTCAGCACTAAGAAATTTTTTTAAAAATCAGACACATAAGCGAATATCTACACATTTTGACTTATCTAAGTGCATAAGAACTGAGTGGACTGAGTGGTACTTAATAAATAATAGGCAAGTTATCTGTAGCTGTTGAAAGACATCATGGTAAGGATTACACAAGAATTGGTGTATAAAGACTATTTCAGGATAACAATTTTAGTGGGATTAAAATGTAATGGGTTAAAGCAACATGGGAAAAAATGAGCATGGGATTTTTCAGTATTCTTGTTTGTCTTTTGCTTGGTTTCCTTGGTTTGGGTGTTTTGGCATAACAAGGGGATAACTTTTCAAGGTAAAATTTCTCTACTGGGGGAAGAAAAATGAAGTTAAATAAATACAAGATATACAACATCATACTCTAAAGAGTAAATTTTGCCTTTACTTTTTTTCAATACTAGAGGAAAGGAAGGAGGAAGGTATTTATTATTATAAAATAATGGAATTAAAATTAAGAGGAAGAATCAATCATGATGGACAAATAATAAATTGATATGAAATACGTAAGGAAGTCTTTGGCAGAACTAATGAAAATAGTTTGACATATTGAGAGGAGAAGAAGCAGATGAGCCCCACAGAATGAAATGTATATGTATTCTATTACAGAGTTANAGAATGATTCACTGGGTTGAATCAAGTATTCTTAATATATCATTCACAATTCAGCCAGAAATAATTCACACTTCTTTGGAAAAGAAATTGATTGAATGATAGTAAACAGGAGCAGAATATACTGCAAAACCGAAGTTTGAGAGAAAGCCTTCAGCACTGTATTCTTAAGATTTGTGCTGTCTTATTCCAATACAGTTCCAGTGAGTGACAGACTGTTTCCACTGAGACCCTCTGAAAGGGGGAGATCAAGGTTCACTGGGTTCTTAAAACCCAGTCTTGTCTGGGGTCTAAACTATTGCAGTGACACAAGTAGTGTGGTAAGCTTTCATATTTGCTAATCATAACAAGTGAACCTAAAAATTTCTTCAGTGGTCAATTCTGCTTTTTACCGAAAGGACTAGTATAAATTCTTCAAAATCTCAGTGTAAAAACAGCTCCTCAGCTGCCATAAGACAATTATTCCTCTTGATTTTGCCTCTGCTCTGCCCATTTATGCTAATAAACTGTTCAGATTATGCATAAACTTCAGAGATGCTGTGGGCTTCTCTGTCCAGATGTACAGTACCCATTCTGAAATCACAGCATTACAAAGATTTGTTTTGTAGACGGCTCAGAAGGGCAAAGTGAAGAACACAGAAACTGTATATACCATGGACTATCTGATCAGAAATGCAAAGTACACAAGTGTGCTAAATTGAATCCTTCCACTGCAAAATGGATCAAATGGCAAAACACAGGACAAGTGCTCTTGGGCATTTTAGAAGAAGGGTGACATTTATTTAACTGCTGTTGTCAGAAATTCTTCCAGAGTCCAGGCTTTCAGATGATTATATCTGGCAATGATCTGGTACCTGGAAATTTTTTGTGGAGGGCAAGAACTGAGAGGAGCTTGCTGTTTGTTTTGATCTTATTGTATTGCTGAAGCAAGAGAGATGATAAGACAATTTCACAACTACTATATCACCCAGAACCGAGCGGCTTCTGCCTTCAGTGTTTCCCTGGAGGGAAAGTGTTTGATTCATAATTTCTCACTCATATATCCACATGGATATGATTAAGTCTTCTGTTCCTCTGCTGTATCTAACTTGAGAAGTGTTTTTACTTTGAAGTTTTATTTAAAGTTTTATACAAAGTTATCTATAAAACATCATCTTTCCCTAAATACATTTTATTTTTCTATTTCAGAATGCATTTTCCATATACATAAGTGTGTGCTATGATTTTCAACCTACATCCAAGATTGCATTTATTACTTATTTTAAACATTCATTGGCCTGCAATGCTGTTTTGGAGGATGAACTTTAGTCACAATCTTTATACAAAATTATAGCTACTATATGGAAGAAGGTTACTCAGAAGTAGTCACCAGTTTGAAGTAAATAGCAGTGGGTTGGTATTTATGTCCATACAGAAACCTATGACCAACAAGAACAAGTATATTTAGGCTTGTTTTTGAAGGTCTGGCATTATGACTGTTCTTAGATCCTGAGTAGGAAGCTTTCAAATCATGTTCTCCTATGACAGTGACTAAAAGTCAGACATTGCACCGTGTTATCTTTTGGTGTCTAAACCCTTTAGTTAATCTAGCATTTATATTCCTCCTCTGTCTCTTTCAGATGTGTCTTTGAATTATTCTCCCATTTGACAAGAGAAATTGATGCTTGTGAGGAGGTTTACTTTTGCAAGCAATAAATTTTTTAGTGGCACAGCTCAATAGGGTTTCTGGGAAGCCAAGGGGAAATATTATTTTATTTATCCATCCATCTACCATCTCTTAATTTGGGGAGAATCTTAGGAAAACTCTTCTTCCTCCCTCTGCTCCACAAAATTGGTAGCAAAAATAAGAAAAATCCCTGGCTATTATATACCATTTCTTCTGCATCTTTCATTATTTTAATCTTGTCTTTTCAGTATTTAATGTTTAAAGTATTATTTATCACCAGTTCCACTGGTGAGTGAATGTGCTGTCTAATACTCAAGAGATAAACAATACTATTAGGCACTTCTGCAGGATATCCAGATGTTTTCAGGTTAGTAACAGTAAGCTTCTGAATGTCCAAGTATCCTGGACTAACAGCCATTGTGAATGTACATGCTGACAACAAGGTATGCTGAGCAGCTAGTCTGGTGTTTCCTGACACTGAAATTTGCTATGCTTATGTTGCACGGAAATACAGCTCTGCTCAAGAGGCCTTGGGAATAAATCTGGAAGAACCACCTCGATTTCAGACTTTGGAATGTATTTTGCAGGCTGCATTTTCTTCCTTCCCTAGGCAGAAGCCCAGGTCTGGCCTAAGTAGTGGGCCCTGAAAATGATAACCAAAGGCTCTAGGACAGGATGGAGAGCATTGTAGAATTACCTTGCTTCACAAATAAAGGGAGCAGATTAATCCCAGAATTAATAATATTTCCGATACTAAACTTCCTTGACTAGCTCTGTGCCAGTCTCGGTGGTGGGACACAGATGTACTCTGCATATGGTAAGCTGAAGAAACACAATTTAAGTTTCAAGACTTTTGTTACATTATTAATCCACTGAGAGACAGAAAATGCAGAAACAGATTACTGTTGTACTTTTATTCTTTTCCCCTGAAGTTCTGTCTAGACATATATGAGTACACACATTTCAAGATTTAGAATTACATAGGAAATTATTTAAAAACCTAAGTCCAAAATAACGGTATAAATCATTAAAAATAAAAGTAGGTGTCACAAGCTTCCTTATTTCAACACCAGTTATGGATTGAATTCCCTACCTTCTTGTCCTTTCCTGCAAATATTTTCCAGAATAAACTGTAGTCTTATTAAGGCAGTCATAATTTGAATATAGTGTCCAATAACTTATCTGGTTAAGTCAAATATTTGATTAAATTCAGTGAAATTTAGAGGGGAGCTCAAAAAATCACACAATTAAACCTGCATTTTGGTAAATTTTTTACCTCAAAATGAAAACATTTATCTATATTAATTTTTTTGGACAGTACTTTTGGAATGTAATTTCCCATTAGAAAGAAATTCAGATGAAGTAATCTCTATTAATTTCCCATATAACATGCTGATTTTAGACTACTGTATTATGTTGTCCCTTTTAATTCTTTATACCACTTCATACTGTGAGTTTTAATGGGTTTTCAGGGAATTCCTTTTTCTTTCCCTGCTAAGCAGAATTTGTATTTACTGAGAGGTTTGTTTGTAGGTTCTTCCTTCAGTGTTTCCAGCTGCGTTGCAGTTTAGCAAATTATAACAAAGGTCATTAATATTTTTTGCTTGTTTGTTATCAGCTGTAAGTCTACAGACATTTAGTTTTAATATTTGAATTTGAAAGCCTGTTTTCCCTTCTTTAATTCCTGCTGTGTATGTGAGCAACTGAATAATATTTCAAATGAAAGCTGTTGATATAATGGAGACAGTTTCTTCTGCATTTAAGCTATCAGTCTGAAAGCATTGTCTGTAACTCTAGAAATGTTCTGAGAACTTGAATATTCGCTAATAAATACTACTAGATTTTTTACTGTCACTAGCAGTTCCTCACCTTTCTGCCCTAATAATCTACAAAATAATATTGTGTCTTATATACAGAGAATTTGCTCACATAAGGAAGGATTAGAAGAAAAAAGAAGGGAGAAGAATTTTATTTCTGGTACGGATAATTTCGGGACAAATTTGAATTTACTATAGTAAACACTTTAACATTTCTGGGCCGTGAAATGGGAGAAAACAATTATTTTCTGCTTTTGAAAAAAACTAATGTGGAGAAGCTCTATGATATTTTTGGTCTTGCCTGCTTTTAGTTGAGGAGAACACCCAGTTGTCCTCTGGTATTTAAAACTTAGGAAATTATGGATTTCCTTGAATGCTTTTTCAAATGTCTCCATTAAAATATTGTTTTAGTTTATGAAATATTTCCCTTTCTCTGAAAAATATTGAATGTGAAGCAATTACTTAACTTTGTGTGTCACTCAGCAGGTTGTCTAAAAAAATAAATCTGATCATCAGATAAAATGAAAGCTGTATCACAGAGAGATTTTTGTTATCTTGGAATCTGGTAAGAGTGAGATTTGTCATCTTTAAGAGCTCCACCACTACCTTTCCTGAAGCATTCAGTTTTATGAAGCCATTTTCTGCTCTCAAAACATGGTAAAATTTAGAATGTAACCCTTATCCTGAAACTCTGATGTCAATGGAAGTTTTCCTACTCAATTCTAATAATCCAAACCAGGAAAAAAACCAGCACTTCTTACATAGCAATAATGTCTGTTTCCTATTGACCTGCACAGAAATAAGTCTTGTTATGAGAGGCCTTGTGAGGTAATCCATTATTAATATGCTGAATCATTCAATCCATTTTAAATATTTGATTGCTTGCTTCTCATATAATATGCATGATAACTTCCTATATAAAATTATCAATATTCTAGGTGCCCGTAAACATTACAGGGTTTTTATTAATAATCTGCCAGTAATGCTTTCATTATTTAGCAATGAAGTTTGCTTCTATTTTTAGCAGTCTCAGATAACTTCAGCCAACAATCAACATAAAACCAGGAATAAAAGAATCAACTCTGCAAATATGCCAAAGGAAACCCCCTTAGAGATAATTAAAGTTATCTTTAGATATGGAGGGCTTTAAAAAAAATTCTGTTTAAAAAATAAAAGTGACTTTTCTGTATTAAAATTTTTAATGGAAAACAAACTTAAGTAAGAAATTATGTTGTTTTCCAGCCCTGCTTGAAGCTGTACTTCTAAGAAAGCAAATTTCCAAATGGTGTTTACAACAGCTCATTTACAGATTCACAGATCAAGATCTAAGAATGTAAGCCAGTAAATCTTATTATTATATCAATTTATAGATTGAAAAATGAGACAATCCTTGAATGAAGTCAGAATAACAGAAAGCATTTACTCATGGTTTGCAATGTCCAGTCCAAGTGTTCTGTTACCATTGTCTTTAGGAGGATCCTTCCTCTTTCTACTGATTTAAGTTAAAATAAACTAGATTTAGCTGTCTTCTCTGAAGACCTCAGCTTCTTAAATTTGCTTCAGAATATCCACCAAACTGGACTGCTTTTAGCAGGAGAACATTAATTTTTGGTGTCTCTGTAAGATCACATATTAACCATTAGAGAGCTCTGTTATTGTAAGACTGTGAATGTTCTAAACTGTCTCATAAACTTGGACATTTAGAGCTGGATATAAAACATGGCACAATTTTTTACATTTCCAGGTTTAAGTAGGTGATGGAAAAATATTTCCATGGTGGAAAATATACTATTAAAAATATATTTCAGTGACATCCTACATTGCACTGACAATCCAAAAAACTTTGTGCTGTGCTAAATCTGTTATTTATTGGTATCTCTAAGAGACTGAGATATGCATCAGTCATTCTTTAGCCTGCTTAAAAATTACCGAAATTCTAGCTTAAATCAGACAAAAATTCTAGTTTTTATTCCTTTCTAGAAATATTATATAAAGAAGTGTTCATACTAGGATTCAGGATATGTTCATAATTTTTTTGTTTCCTTTTTTATGTTAAGTAGAACTGATATATAGATTTTGTTTGTAAGACGAAAATTCTGGACTTTGTTTAAGTTAAACCCTCTTCATTGGAAAATAATGTCCAGTGGAGATATGCAAATATCTCAAATATTTACATTTAAGGTGCAAAAGATTTTTATTCTCATTATTATTTTTATTATCCAGGCAATTGTACCTTTTCCCTAAACAGTAATATAATTCTGCAGAGAGATCCTGAAGATCACTGGTCCAAACCACTTGAAAGTAATTCAATCAGGTTGATTATATGATGCACGCTTTTTAATTTTTTTAAATCATATATCTTAATGCATCTGTAATATCTAGTACTGTGCATCTTATATAAAGCTTCTAATTTTTTCGAGCTTGAAATACTACATTAAATAATGTATTGTGAAGGGAGTGAGAAATAAGAGTACATGGTTTGTTGTTTCACAAGCTTCTAGAAAAAAAAAACTAGTTTCATTTCTGTCTATGGAAAACAATCAATAGATGAGTTTTGTAATGTGAATCTCTCGGTTCTAGTGTGTCTTTTTGTGCACATAGGATTTTTTTGTTTTAGTTTTTTTCTGTGGGCAAGCATGGAGCTAAAACTGAATGTAAAATTAGAAGATTAAGAAACTACACTGACATTTTTGTTCATGTATCTCTGTAATTCATCCAAGAGAAAATCAAAACCAAAACACTTCTTACGACTGAGAGAAATTATTACATAAATATCTAGTTCCCATCACTGCTAGCAGCCCATGTTGCTGAGTCCTGTTGTCTTGGCCTTACCTGTACTTGCTTATGCAGAAAGTTCCAATCTAGAGATTTTCCTATGAAATCATTTGTGGTTATACACAGATGAAATGGGATTTTACTCCAATCAAAGCAGGCAATACACACAGTTTAACACATCACATTATATCTTGTAGTATGACATTATATCTTAGTTTAAAAAAAAAGAAAAATTAAATTCAGTTTACTAAGAAAATTTATTTTTTTACTTGATGAGTAAGTGTAATGATCATACAATAGAAATAAAACAGACAACTAAGAAATAAATTACACTATGTCTTAAACTTCCATTTAAAGCCTCATACTTTAGTGTTGTGTTTGTCTCCCTGTTTAAAAACATAATGTATTGCACATTGATGAATTATGTAAAAAGATGCTCATAACTCTTAGCAACATCATTCTGAAATTCCTCTCATTTGCTGTGCAAATACATCATACAAATGTATAATACACTCCTATTTTTATACTTCTTTTATTATTGTGATAATTTTTGTGCATCAGACTATAATTATGCCCTTATTTAGATGCATGTTTTAAATCTACCGTTGTGACAAATGTTTAAATCTTTGTCTCAATTTGAATTGCATAGCCTCTAGTTCATTTATACTTTTGGAAGAATTTAGTTTATAAATTCTATAGTAAGCTAATATTGTATGCATGGAAAATGAATTTGTTCATTCAACTAGAATTTTCTGCTGAGTTGAGCCTTTTATTTTTCACTGAGTTAACCTTCCATTAAAATAAAACATCTGAAAACCAGCCAGCAGTTTTGTAAGGCCAACACCAAATACATTTAGAGAGCTCAATGCCAGAAAATCCCAATCAAAACAAAATGAAAAACATAGTTCTGTATTAATTCTTGTTGCATGTCTAGTTTTTAAACAGTGCAACTGATACTGAATCTCTTTAGAAGTCTGAACATTTCATCACATGCTTGATGCTTTGATGGATGCAAAATAGCAAGTGCTGCATGAAAGGAACATACACAATAGAGATACAGTTAATACTGGTTCTAAATGTGTTTAGAAGTACTTGCATTTTTTTAATTAAAAGAAAAACAAACAAAAAGATAAAAATGAGATTAAATTATGAATAAGTAACTCAACAGTAGAAAATGCAGATTTTACTTTTAAAGATTGTTTCCAGAGGTTCAGGTTACTTTTACCTAATCTATAATCTTAAGGTGTTACTTCTGAGTCTAGTCACCCTGGAAATTTCTTCTGTCTTATGAGTATCTTCACTAAACAGTCATATATCATCCTGTGGAAATATCTGTCTCCCTATTGTCATTTTTTAATTGAAAATGTAATAAAAACTTTAGGCATGCTTTGTATGACAAAGATTAGGAGCATGAATGCAGTTGTAAAGGAAGTTTCTGGGATAATCATTACCTGTCTACCAGCATGCATCAAATGCAAATGGCACCCATAAAGGAGTAATTATTTGCCAATACCAGTTTATTGCTCTTAACATTCATAGCCTCATAAGAACAGTAAAGAGAAAGCAGTGTCCAATGAAAGAGTTTTTCAGGAAATTGTCTTCTTTTCTTCTCCCTCCTCCTGGATATTAAGGGAAAAATATCTTGTAACAACAGTAAGTGCCTAGAACAAAAAAAAAAGATTTCAGAATTCTGCTCAACACTTACTGACCTCTTCATTGACTGTGAATAAGGAAGAGGGTACAGGTTTCAGTCACAGCTGTACTGGGGCTAGAAGATGCTTCTAGAACTGTTTATGAGAAAGACATTGATTCTATGAGAAACTACAATACAGATACTTCTTCACTTTTTAGATCTAAATAATGTAGCTTCATGTCTAGTATTCATGGCATTCCAATAAAACACAAATAAATTCCAGTAAAATTCCACAGAATTCGAATAACCAAAAGAAAAATTTTTTTTATTTATTGTTTCTTCTTCAGTTGGGGGAAGAGCTGTTGGGGTGTGGGAGTGTGAGTATATGTGCATTTCATTTTCTAGTAGGATATGAAATGGTTTTACAAGCCCCTGAAAGCTCTTAATGAATTGTCCTGATTTTGCAATCTGATCTTTACAAAGGTATAGACTAATGTTTGGAAGAGGGGCATTTTATTAATGGAAACTCCCAAAAGACATATACATGGAATTTGTTTGTGAAGATCCAATTTCAGAATCCAAGGCTAAATTTGAATCCCCAAAAATTTCAGATGGCATTTGGTATAGAAAATATATATATGAATTATAACATTTTTATGGCTCATCCACTATTTCTGTTTTAAAGATATTAAGTTTCCTTTTTTTCCTCTCAATTTGGTTGCAGCCGGTATGATTAGATAAGATGTGAGCTATCACGGAATCATGGAATATTCTGGGTTGGAAGGGACCTACAAGGATCATTGAGTCCAATGCCTGGATTGGCATAGCCCCATCCCGAAAAGTCATACCATATGCCTGAGACCAAATGCTGCTTGAGCTCTGTCAGGCTGATGCTGTGAACACTTCCCTGGGGAGCCTGTTCCAGTGCCCAATCACCCTCTGGGTGAACAAACTTTTTCTAATATCCAACCTAAACGTCCCCTGACTCATCTTCGGGTCATTGCCATGGGTCCTGTCACTGGTCACCACAGACAAGAGATCAGTGTTTGCCCCTCCTCTTCCCCTCATGAGGAGATTGTAGACTGCAATGAGGTCTCACCTCTGTCTCCTCTACTCCAGGCTGAACTACCTAAGTGACCTCAGCTGCTCCTCACACAGCTTCCCCTCAAGGACCCTCACCATCTTTGTAGCCCTTCTTTGGACACTCTATCATAGCTTTACATCTTTATTATCTTGTGGCACCCAAAACTGCCCCCAGGACTCGAGGTGAGGCTGCCCCAGTGCAAAGCAGAGCAGGACAATCCCCTCCCTTGCCCAGCTGGGAGGAGATTGTCCCCTGATGTACCCCAGGACAGGGATGGCCTCCCTGACTGCCAGGGTACTGCTGACTTGTGTTCAATTTTCCATTAGCCAGGACCCCCAGGTCCCTTTCACTTTCCACATCACTGTTTTCCAGCACTTCATTCCCCAGTCTGTCTATATATCCAGGGTTGCCCTACCTCAGGTGCAGAATCCAGCACTTTCCTGTGTTGAACATAGGCTTGGTGATTGCCTAGACCTGTAATCTATCAAGGTCTCTCTGCAGGCTCTTCCAACCTTCAAGGGCATCAAAAGCTCCTCCCAGTTTTGTATCATCTAGAAACTTGCTCAGTATCCCTTCCAGTCCTGTGTCCATGTCATTAATGAAGATGTTGAACAACACAGAGCTGACTATGAAGCCCTGTGGAACCCCACTAGTGACAGGTCACCAGTCTGGTGTCAACCCATCCACTAAAATACTTTGTGCCTGAACCCTGAACCAGTTGCTCACCATCTCATGATGTGTTCATCCAGCTATGAGCTGAGAACCTTTTCCAGAAGGATACTAGCTATAAAATCTGCCAGCTGTCTTAGCCGGTTTCTAGGCCCTGTATATATTTGCCTTGCAAATAACAAATAATAAGAAGGAAAAGTAGCAAAGTTTATTTAGGCTGAAAAGTCTCAAAATTAATGTCTAGCTTTGTGACCTTGTGAAGATAAGAAGGTGTACAGTGCTGATCACTGGTAAATGGCTCAGAATCACTGTAGGATCTCTTAAGGCAAAAATAGGAGCAGAAATACAGTGACATCACCTAAAACAGATTTGGGATTATAAAAAAGTGCAACAAAGTACAAAACTGTGTTCTGCCATTTATTTATTAATGAAGTGCAACTGCAAGTTAGAATGTTACTACTGGCATGAGGCTAATAAAATGAAACAAAAGTAAATATTCTTTATCAATTCCAAATTACATTACTACCACAATTAATTGAAATAACAGCTCTGTATGTCAGAGGAGGGGATTTCCTGTTACTTTTGGAACACAGTGCTGGAGCAAGATGTAGATATCTATGTAGATATCATGTCAGATTATCTGTGGAGTAAAATTAAAGTTCACTTATTTTTCCTTCTGATTTTGAACCCTTTAAGGAAATGTGGTCATTGATTCCATTGGAACTTAAAAAGACTCAAAATAATTTAAATTAAGTTCAAATATATCAATGAAGAAGGAGGAAATTCATCCAAAATTGACACGAATTCCAATTAAAAAGTATATTACAAATGTAACAAAGATATTTAAATATCAGAATATTTCTAATAAGCTGTCCTGATTCTGAAAAATTAGGTATTTTCTGAAAACATATGTTCTTCTTTGTCAGTTTTATTTTGGACTTAGGACTTATTGTATGGAGACTTAGGAAAATTTAAAGATCCACAAGAATTTGAGTAATTTCAGAAATGATAATTTAAACATAGTTTATCATACCAAAACTTTTGTCCTATATTCTAGTTTAGAGGGGTTTTTTTTGTTGTATTCCATATACTCTTATCTGTTTTCCTATTTCCAATGAGCCTGCTTCAGAAAAAGAATGAAAAGTTGTCAATGCAAAGGAATTTTTTCAAGATATACTATTCAGAAGTTAAATAGCATAGAAAAATTCATATCCGGGAAGTTTGCTTTAAAGCTTTTGTTCCTAAGTTAAACCCTTGTTTATGGATCTTGAACCATGCATTTACATATACATATATATATATCCTACCATCCTTCTTGACCACTATAGTTATCACAACGTATATGAAGTATGATTTCTTCTTAGCATTTGACAATGAAATATTATTTTTTACATTAACTCGATAACTTACCTTATTGCAGCAGTAAGTGTGCAAACCATTCATTATTTCCAGACACTACAGTGCTGAAGCCTTGAAGTGAGTTTCATTAGAACAGAAAATATTTTTTGAATACTCCTAGATGTACTAACTGCAAAGTGGCATTTAGGTTTCAGTATGTCCAAAAAAGATTTGAAATGACTGCTAATATTGCCAAAAAATAAAAATGTGAGATGAAATTTTTTTCTTAAATGTTATTATTTGGATTCCTTTCAGGGTTTTTTTCTCTCACAGGAGTTAAATTTGTTTTGCTTTATCTGAAGGTATCACCCCTGAAATCAGGCATTTATTTCTAATGTCTTCAAAACAGGGACTAATTAATTAGAACCTCATTTAGAGGTTAGAGTTTTTGAAAATAAAGATAGGGTGGCTTCTATTGCATATTTATTGCAGCAGAAATTTTTCACAGTCATCTGTTTTAGGTAGCAGAAAACAATTAATCTGAATTTTTTTCCTTCTTCCTCTTTAAAACTACCTTTTGGGCTTCTTCTAAAATCCCATAAGAACAAATTAAAGACATTAATAGAATATTGTAGTGCATATTTTTCCCTGAGAAATAAGATAAATGATTGTTTAGGTATTTGAGGGATAAAAAGATTGTAAAATCAATTTTAACCAATTTCACCCTCCTCTCTGGAAGTTCTAAGTATGTAAATCAGCTAATCAAACAGATTTTTCTTTACAATATAACCTTCAAAATATGCTTATGCTTTATTGATCACAAAGGATACTTACCCAAAGTTTTTTTTAAAAAACAGAGGAATGTGCATTGCTTATAGAGATTCCAAGGTGAATCAAAGAAAAATTACATGCATAAAGAATAAGCTGCCCAGATGGCCCATCAACAGTTAATTAAGTGGCAAACACAGAAGAATTTCTGATGCTGCCAAAAAACTGCCTGCAGACTCTGCCATGGGCTCAAATAGAGATTGCTGGAGGAAAATCTTCTGCAGATTGGCATCAGTCTCCTGTGATGCTCATCTGAAAAACAGAGTAAATTTCACAAGCTATATTTGAAAATGAAAACAAGAGTAAGGGAAGCCCTCTCTGAACATATTGCTAATAATGGGACATGAGTTTGTCATGCTCATGCTGCCAAGGTAAATTCAGACCAGAGCAGTAAAGAGCAAAGAGGACCAGCACCTGTCACCTGCTCTCCATGTGAAGAAATGGGGCAGCCTCTGAGTCTGCATCTACTTCTGGTACTCAGATAAAAGAGGGTTGTTTTCTTTCCATCACACAGCAGAGTTGAATGAACATGTGAACTCTGCTACACAGCTGTTCCTTGGGACAGTCTCACCAGTGGGAAAAGAGCTGTATGGTTACACATTGAAGTTTTACCTTTATGTTTCTTGAGAGTCCTTCACTGCCAAACCCTCTAGAATGGTGTTCTAATATCTGTTATTAAAAGGCATCAAAGCAAGTTTCTGGAGAGTAGAAGTAAGCTTAGAAAATATGTTTCAGGTAAACATTAACTCTTTGCAATAATTATTTTTCCCCTTAAAATACACCTCCTTTTCCAAGTCACGGAATTCCAGTGTCAATAAGATAGCTGAAAAAAATTAGTTTGACATGCTCCCAAAGGTAAATCTATCCCATATTTGTTACTTCAGTGTAATTATCAGATTTGCACTTCAACTCAGATTAATGGATAAAAACACTAAAAATTGCTTAGGAAAGTGAGAAGACATGTGAAGTGGTTAATAAGTGAATTAGGGATTCTTCCTTTGAAATTTGTTTCACATAAAAGAGCAGCAGACATGAATATTTTAAAAGCAAAAACTCTTTAGGCTTCTTTAAATATTAATGTCGTAAAGAGAAAACATTAAGTATCAGTTAGGAACATATAGTGTTTCAAGTATTAGGCTGTGAAACTAGAAAATGAAACCAAAACAATTGATATGAAATAGCTTGTCATTTGTCATATTTTGCCCCTTAATTTATTGCATATTTGATCAGATGTTAATTATTTTGTCTATATTTTTTCCTGGAAACTAATTATTTCTCAGAGGTTGTTTCTGTTATGTAATCTTACAGAAACTATTTGGAAAGACTAAAAAAAGACAGAAAGCTGAGGGTCTGAGACCAAGTCATGCTTACAATCCAGTTTTTATGGAGTCACTGGGAAAAAAAGTAGGAAGAAGGCCACAAATCTTTAACAGAAGTAAAACTGTTTAAAGCACTTAATTTGGGCCATGAATTTGAATGAGAAAATCTATTCAAAATTCTAATCTTGTAAAATGTAAAACCATCAATGATCACAATTCCCAAAAGCTTTCAAGATGTGTAAAATCAGCTGGTGTCCCAATGCAGCAGAGTTATGCTCAGCAAGACTTGTTCTTGAGTTGAATAAATATGTTTCTGCTCTGTCTTCTGCTGCTGTGTCCAAGGGAGCTCATGTAGGTGGTGCACACCTTCTCAAGAAAACCACAGTAATGGCCACAATACTAAAAGAAACAGATTTGCCCCAAAACACCATCAAAAAATAATCTTCCATTCAAAGTGCTGTTGTACATGGAGTTTCAACTGTTCCCAGAAGGAAATCTTTTCTATATGGCATTTTTTCAACTTCAGCTTGGATAATCCAGAGAAAGCTATTTGCTCTACTTGCAATAAAAATGTGTATACTCACAAACCTGGAGCCTGTGTTGGCACATCTGTGCTTAGTTTCCATCTGCAATTGTTGTAGCCAATATATTCCAGTGATCGCAGCCAAAATAAAACAAATAAAAAGAAAATCTAACAATGAAGCTGCTGAAACTATTTGAAATTGCACATGATTTTATGTTAGCTTTTTTCTTATTATTCTTTTACTTTAATGTGAAACAAAAGGCAATTTAAAGCCAATAACAACCATGGAACCTGCGTGCAGATCTATAGTTTGCATTTATTTTCTCCAAAGCCAAACCGCAGTTATCACATTTGCAAAAATAAATGTGGATTCTTTTGCAGATAAAATAAATTTTTTTGCAGATAAAACCTTATTCAAGTATAATATGGATTGACAGATGAAAAACTGCTAACACAGGGATTGACACAATCAATATTTGGGCTCAAATAACTAAAACAGATCAAAAAAATAATTATGCAGGGTATTATTTTTCTCTGAGCATCCCATATGTCCAAACTCAAAGTATAAGTCATTTAAAAAACCCTAATATTAAATGTAATTCAATAATTACATATAATATTATTTCTACTGGGTTTGTATTAGGTTTCATTTATTCATTTATTAAAATAATCCCAAAACAACACCAGAAATAATTTGGTTTGATTATCTATTATACTAAAGACCTTTTTCTGGGAATGTTGATTTCTAAGGACTACAGCAAATCCTCCAGCAAATAAACAGAAGATTCACTAACCCAGCAGTGAAAATATTTATTTGGAGACAAAGTCTTAAAAAGAGCAGGAATGTGTACATCGACCAGACACAACTTGAGAAAGCAGTAAGTACCACTAATGTTTTTTTTCTTTTTTTCTCTAGATGGATGAAATATCTTAGTATTTTTGTTTGTTCACTTGCTTACTTTTGTGTTTGTGCATCTTTAAGTTAAACAGGACATTAATTTCTAAACAGACTTTTTTTCAGGATATAAGAGGTTTGTTCCTTCTACTTAGTTGCTAGTGCTCTTACCTAACTGTTCAATTCTTAGGATAGTATTCATGTCTGCAATTAATTTTAGAAATTCCTTGAAATCTCCCAGTGACAATTAAAAATCTCTCAGTCATGTGGATGCATAACAGATTGATTGGTTTCATATGTTTTGTCTTTTCATTTTTCTGTGGTATGCTTAATTTGCACCTCAAAAACATCAGTGGTCAGCACAGAGCAGAATAGGAAGCAAGAAATCGCTCTTCACTCAGAAGTGAGAATTTTAAACAGGAAGGGAACCAAAGTGTTTGCAATATTGGTCCTGTTTATGTGGTAATTCTATATTTTAATATTGTCTTGTTTGCTAAACTCACACAAGATACTGACTCAACAATATACCCATGTATCATGAATTCAGTGTTTCCTGAAATGCCAGAAAACACTGTCATTGAACTGAGAAGGAATAAGTCTTGTAGTTCCTTTGAAAAAGAAAATATAAAAAAGAAACTAAAAAAAACCAAAAACATCTTACAAAAACCCCCAAACATACAAAACAATACAAAGCTGATAAGATATGAGTAATATATGCTGATTGGTGCCATGATGTGCAAAGACTAATAAACCCTTAGCTTCTGGGCTGCACAACATCATATGGCAAATTAGGCCACTTCTTTGGCTTGCTGCACTTCAGGGCATTCACAGAGCAATTTCCTTGGCCTGGGGTTGTGCTGGTTGAGAGGGGCGGTAGCTACTTACAGCTGCTTAATCTTCCCTTCCACAAGCTTGGCAGAATACCTCAAAGGCACTTGTCTGACAAAACTATACAGAATAGAAATACAATATGGAGGACACATAAGAGGGAAATGGAAGATGAGTGAAGTTATTGCAGCAAAAAAGGAGAAAGGTAGGAGTCTTGGGAGCCTGATATTAAAAAATAATCAAAGTTTTAGAAGTTCAGCCACTCCTTTGAATTGCTCCCCCATGTGTCAAATGATGGGAAGCTGCCAATATAGTGTAATGCTACACAGTTCCCAGTCCTTGTTCTGCATTCTAACGGTATCAGTAGGCCGAGAGCATGCTTGGAAGGTGTGTGAGAAGAGAGTGTTGGGCTCCCTTACCTCCTTTACTCACGCACACTCTTCCTTACCTCATTATATGATCCATTATACGACTCCTGATGAAACAAATGTTCTCTGGCTGTTAAAATCACTTTATATATCAGAAACTCTGTGGATTTAAACAAGGGTGTTCTAATAAGATTTGTTTTTCTCCTCATCAAGTTAAATTTATGGTTGAAGAGAGAATTGTGATTGTGTCAGACTGAGGATATAGGGATGTGAGGGTTAGGAATCACAGGCATTCTTGCTTTAATCAAACTTTCATACCCAAATGGGATTCTTAGATGTGTTCTCCCTCATTTTTGTAGAGTTAATGTGTTTTGTTTTTTGTTGGTTTTCTTTTCTCTCTCTCTTTTTTTCTTCTTCTCAGCAGTTATTTTCTTTTACTGGTGTGCTGCTTAATGGAAATACATCAAATTCTTAGTAGATGTAGTCACTGAATAAAAGAAAGGTCTAAATGCTAATATGAATAATGAAATTTCCATAGTAGCACACACGGGAAAGAGTAGAAATTGCTANTTTTATTTATAGATTATGGTCTTAAACATTTTCTATCTTGCAATTACAGTTCCTCTTGTTGTGAGTGGGAAGGAGATTGAGAACTGGAATTGAGAGAAGAAAATTAAAACCTTTCTTGCATTTTGTTAACTCAACCTTCAATTCTTTGCTCTTTCCCAGGGTATTAGGAAGGGAAAGACGTTTGACTTGAGTACAGTGGGAAGAGAGCCAGACTGGAATGGGAGAAGAAAAAGAGATAAGGATAAGGAATCAGGGTGGAAGCAGAGATGGTGCCTGGGAATGAGGGAGGGGGAGTCTGGGAATTCAAAT
>VZTR01027389.1:9766-20847 GCA_013400775.1 Chaetops frenatus | reverse complement strand
TTTATTCATGTGTATATAAAAAGTGTATCTGGAAGCACTCTTTATTACACAAAGTCATTTAGTTGCAAAGGAGAATAAAAATATTGTCCAGGAAATGAACAAGCACATAAAGAATTTGTTTATTTTCAAAGTCAACTGCAAAATTATCCTAGCCTTTTGTTAATGTCAGATGTACCTACACTGCTTCCTGTTTATTTCTGACATACAAATGCACATATGTAATTCCTCTTCTAAATTAAATTAAAAATTTAATATAAAAATTAAAAAAAATAAAAGCATTTTGCAATGTGAACATATGAATTTGAAGATCATTGGCTTATATGGGAATACATTAGGGACACTTCATCCACTGCTCTGTGGATTTAGCTGAAAGATATTTAAGTNCAATCCGAATTTGATAGTTTTGTAGAAATGCATTTCATTTTTAAATATCACTTTTGCAAAAGTATTCTACAAAAGATGATTAAGATTATACCAGAAAAAAAGTCTAATCTTTGACAGTTTTACATGAATTTCTAAATTTTAAGTAGTCAAAACAGCACAACAATATGGGGAACATATATGTGCTTGCTTCCAATCCACTTGCTCAAACTTGTTCTAAATTTTGTCCACTTCTGCATAAAATGTCTAAACATTTGAATAAAAATTAATCTGATTTGCATTGAGTAGCTGTATATCTTTCCAACAAAACTGAAAACTTCTTTTATCTTTTTTGTGGCCCTCTTTATTTAGGTTTTGTTACAAGTTTTCATGTAAGCTTTACTAAATGTCAAAAAGAGCTTTATAAAGCTACTCCTCTACTTTTCAAGATTTTTTTCTCAGAAATGTCTTGCTTAAAATAATCTTAAGGAATCTGACTGGTCATGAGCTCAACAAAGAGCAACAGCTAGTAAGAAGTCTTATTGACTTCTATAAAATGATGATCTTGAAAATAAAGTTCATACTTAAGTAGTTGGCAAAATAGTTTCATAATCTTCAGAACTTTGATAAATAAAGATCACAATTACTTAAGTATTAATTTTATTGAGTTCACTCAGATGCAAATTGAAGAAAAAATACTTTGTGAGAGTGTTTCGCTACTATTTTTTTTCACTAGCTTCTGGACTTTTTTTTCAGGATCAAAAGATATCATTGGATTTTCACCCAGTTTTTTCTGTGTAACAGATAGAATGTATATTTTTCTAGACTCTGCCTGAATTGCTAGCAACAGAATATTCAATTTAGGGCTTCTTTAATAAGTTCTTACTGAATGGTACTTTCAGTGTCTAAATGATATGGATCTTTGTTGATGCCATCATCAGACTATTCTCCCAGGTACATTTTTTTAGTTTAAAAAAATAATGGTATTTTACACCTATTTTTATTGTTTCTTTTATTGTTTATTATTATTTCTTGGGTTAATGTTGTTTTGGTAACTATGTCCATAAAAGCAGGGATTATCCAGCCAATACAGAGGAGTCAGTGGTTAGTTTGATCCCTGAGGCTTTTCAATGCTTTACACAGTGTATGCCTTTAGATGTTCTCCAGGAAAATGGAACATTCTAATGGTAAAGGGGGGTACCTTGTGAGTTAGATATGGAGTGGAAGATAGGTCAGATCTTTAAAACTTAGAATTGGTTCTAGAGGAATTCTTGAATCCTAGAGTGATCTAGATTGGTCTTCAGATATTATAGAAAATGAACCATCATCAAAAAATGAAACCAATATAATGAAAACTTATAAAGACTACTTTCCATTTACAGTCTGATGCAGCACACCTCAAATATAATTTTCAAAAATTTCCAGTTAGAAAGCTGAGGTTCTAAGGTTCCCAATTACAGTGTCAATGATAATCAAAAATAGTTTTTTTATATCATGATTCTGTGCTAATGCATATCTTTGATTTCAAGTTGAAATAAGACAAAAAGTGAACATTACAACAGCTTGTACCTTTTACATCTTATTTTATTTAAAATGAAGTACATCAGGCCAGATTTTTTTTTTGCTCTTTTGTATTCAGAATTCATATAGGAAATGGCACATTTGAAGAATGAAGCCTACTCCAGGAATGACTCACTTATTGCATTGCATTTCCCCCAGGTAAATTACCTTTAACAACACTAAATATGAGAACTGGTTTGACAAGTTGTGAGCATGTAAGCTTGCAAGTATATTAAGAATATGATCTACTTACCCCTCCTAAAGCAAATAGGCACTGCTTACCATTACTTCAAATGGCATACTCTTCAGAAACAATACTTAAGGGAAATACACTGTAATCACATAAAATGCCTTTTGGTCAATCCTGAACCAGGGACTTAAAAAGAATATCCATTCACAGGCAGTACTTCAAGATATAATGTCAAACCAGGGCTCAGGCTTTAACTATGAGTACAGGCTGGGGGTGCAGGAGGAACTGGAAGGAGACACAGCCAGGACAGCTGACCTCAACAGACCACAGGGATATCCCATACCATACAGCATCATGCTCAGCATACGAAGCTGGGGAAAGAAAGGAAGAATGGGATGTTCAGAGTGATGTCGTTTGTCTTTTCAAGTCACCATTAGACTGGATTGAGCTGAATGGCTGAAAATCTGCCTGGTCATGGAAAATGGCAAACAAACTCCTTGTTTTTCTTTGCTCACATGCATAGCTTTAGCTTTCCCTCTTAAATTGTCTTTATCTTAAAGCATGTGTTTTCTCGCTTTTGCCCTCCTGATTCTCTCCCCATCACACTTGGGAGGAGTGAGTGAGAGACTCTGTGAGGCAGTTTCCAGCTGGGGTCAAACCATGAAAGAGTTAAAGCCTGAAGAGATCCATTGTTCATGAGTCTCCTAACTAGTTCCCAGTGAAAGGCATGGGCTGCAAAAAGATTTCTTCCCTGAGTATTTTTTTATGTGGACAATGGCTGGAGGTCCAGCCATTGAGAACAAATCTTACCTTTTGTCAAGTGTAAGGCCATGATTGGAAGAGAACCAAATATTATTCTCCACTTGGTGTGCAGCTTTCAAGAGCCTCCTGCAGGATTTTCTCCCTCCTTGTTAGAGTAGGTATTGTGAGATACATTTCAAATTACTGCCATGAAATGCTAAATAGTTAAGAAAGGATGACATCTAAAAAGGTGTTGACATCAATCTTCCATCATCACTAAGCAATTCTGACCAACATAGATCATACACAGGATAGTGTTCTACAGGGACAATATTATAAAGAAACATAGCTATAAATGGCATCTGTACCATGTTAGTATCTGTGTCTGTACCACTTTTCCCTTAACTTCCTACAAGAATCAACATGCCCTTGGCTGTTTTATGTTGACAGTAGTTATTTTTTGCTAGTGAGCAAATGTCAAGATAAACAGAAGTCGTTTGCAGGTGTTGAAAGTATGGAAGAATTTTGATCAAAAAAATCTGACTATATTTTAATGCAATTAGCAATTAATAAAGGTCTTTGAGTTAGTGATAGGATAAGCAGATTATTAAAAACATTTGTTAGTTATTATTAGTTAAATAGCTAATAAAAATGGTGTAGTAGGCATGAGCTTTTAAAACCCTATACAAAAGATAAGCTCCTCTCCTTGAGAAACTATAAATTGGCTGAGAAAATAGCTTTAAGCATTAAAATGTATTGAATACTGTGAAGAGTGGGGGGGCTGTCCAAGCAGTGGCAGCACCATTAATCAAGGAGATCTTGTAGGGAGTTAATCTTATCTGCTCAAATATATTGAAATATCTGGATCTTTGGGGAGCCAGACTTGTATTCAGGACATCACTATCAGCTCTAGGAAACACCTCTACATCTCCTAACATTGATAATATAACACGTGTCCAGAGACATCCTAGGTCCCAGAATTTCTGAATTAAAATCCTTCACAGAGGTGTTTAAGAGGTAAGTAAATGTCTTGAGCCTGACTCTGCTATAACAACCATTAACATAGAATAGATATTATTTCTAAGGGATGGACTTTTTAATTAAAAATGTTAGCCAAGAGTGAATTGTATTTGCTTTGGGAATCAGGGCTAGTCCAGACTGTGACAAAAGTGAATGGATTAATTCAAAGCGAGACAAACAACAACTATGTTCTGAGGTTTAAAAATACATTCACAGACAAATTGTAAAGTCAGAATTACAGTTCGTCACATAGCAATAACAAATGATAACACTATCCTCATCCTAAATATGTAAACCAGATATTGTTTGAAGTTCATATTCTTTTTTCAGTGGCTGACTTTAAAACATCCTTCAGTCCGAGGCAAATTACTAATCACAACATTTCTGAAACTCTTGTAGTCAGAGGAATACTTGTTGGTGTGACAGGAAGGAGTAATGCACAAATACAGAACTTACTATGAAATTCCAGTTTTTTCTTGTCAAAGTAAAGCTAAGAGTATCATACTGATATAAATTATATAACTAGGAAAAATAATTATTTCCTCATGGCTGAAGCTTCTCTATGGTAAGAAGGACAAATTTTCCAACATTCATGGTTCCCACTATAAAGAACTTGAAGTATTTTTTACTTAAGTTTTTTACTGAAGCATTTTTTCTACTAAAAATCCTATTTCAAATTTAAAAATATTGACAAATATGATTTCTAATACAAGCTGTAATATTAAAGCATTTGCAGCTTTGTAAGAAAATGCTATGGTAAGCTTCACATCTGCCAATCACATAAACAAGTTAGGAAAGGAAGGCCTTTTTTCCTAGACTTTCACATTTGATAGGTGTCCATAAAAAGTCAATGGGAAGAACTTAACAGTTTTCATTGATGCACAGTGTTTTTTCCACAGATAAACAGTATTTATGAATAAAATTGTATTTCTAAATAATTTTTTAAATGCACAGTTATTTGTCCTATCTCTGGTCATTTTTTCTTACCATATCACCTAAACATCTTCATATGTTAGATTACAATTTCATTTAATAATATCAAGATCACATAAATACATATGCATAGTTATAGTTATCATAATTACATGTTTCAGATAGCTCTCAAATGTGATTCATATATAATATACACTCTGCTACTGCATATTATCTATCTTAAGTCAAAAAATTTGATTTCACAAAATTATGGTAGCATATGATTGGAAAAGGTCTTAGAGGCTTCACTCAAGTCTCTACTATGACACGTGCTATGTGATGTAAAGATTAGAAAAGTTGTGAAAACAAAAAGTATGAATGAAAAGTTCAATTACCAGTCTATAAACTGGTAAATATATCTCCATGGTGCAATTAATTTTATACAAAGTACAAGATTTTCTCTTGGATAAAGTAATTAAATAGTCCATAGATATTTTGTTTAGTATCACTCTTGATCTTCAGTTCATGATCTTGATATTTTGGTTTAAGATGTAACTAAAGCCCCAAAAATCTATATCCCAAACCCCCAAAATCCTAAAATCCTGTATCTGTCCTCACAGGAGAGATGCTCTAGTTGCTTCATTCTGCTGATCAAAGAAATTCTGGAATTTCTGCTGTGGCTGAAAGTCAACTTTAACTGCTGAACAAGACATCTTGACACACATATTAAAATCTTCAAGTGGAAGAGGTGAATATATTAAGAAAATTAAAAGGGCACATAAAACATGACAAAGTTCATACAACTTAAACTAAAATGATACAAAAAATTTGTAGGGACTTTTTGAAAATATAAAATTTATTTAAAATTTGTAACTCATCAGGAAGAGAAACTTACTACAAAATTAAGTAACAAAGTCATTTTTTAAGCATAGATGGTTTTTCAAAAACTTTTTTCCCAAAGGGAATCACAAGTCCTTGAAATACCCACAAAACTTAGAAATAAAAGGATATAAAAGAAACAGTGGAAGAACATAAGCCAATTCCACCATGGACGGAGGTTAACAGAAAGCTTGCCACAACCTTCCCCTAGGTTCTAGTTGCCTCAAGATACTCACATATATTATCTGAAAAATATAGTGGTAGAAAGTGCTGCTGGAAAGCTTAGATTTTAGCCGTCATTCTAGATAACCAGATCTACAGCTGTCTGAAACTTCCTATAGAAAGTTCTGAAGTGAGGTTTGTCTCTCCCATGGTGCTTTGCAGATTAATGTTTGATGGGCAGTCTGGCATCTAAATTACTTTTTTTTTTTTAAAGCTGTAACTGCAGCTTATCTCTTTTAGACAGAACTTGGTTATGGGTGGTTTTTGATAAGGTGCTAGAGGAACAATCATCTTATTTTTCTGCACAGTAACTTTCCATCAAAACTGAAACACAACAGAATTTTCTGTTGACGAATACACAAAACACTTTTAAAATAATTTTTCAAAATATGACATTGACTTCAATCTTAGAGCTGCATAATAAACCTTATGAATACTATTGAAGTTTTAAGAGACTGCACTATTTTACCGCAGTATAAAACGTAAGTGATGCTAGTGAAATTGATCTTTTAGTCTACAGTGAGTTCTGAGTGCTCTTATAAAGCTCCACTGGAATTAGATTTTAAAATATAAATATGTCTGTTGGTAAGTGGGAAGTGTTTCTGTCTATGTAAACTGGAATCTTCTGTGGCCCCTTTAAGGATTAAAAGGATTTGTCTCTATGGAATCTCACATTTCTTTCTGGTAGGAGAGGTGTCTTATTAAAACTCAATTTTATTAATTCCATCTTTGAAGAACTATGTTTCAATCATAGATAACATAATGCACAAATTGTATGTGCTATAAAGCAAATTATTTACCATTATCTGAATATCCAGATTATCTGATGCTAACGCATGTCTACCTCTGTTACTCTGGAACTCCTCTTTTCCTGAAGGTAACTCACAACTGTAATATTCTCTTTCAATCAAATTTGAAGAAGGAATTTCCAAGGGTATCACCAGCCCAGCAATTTTATTAAAGTAAGTAGTTAAAAGAAGATAAACTCATGAAAGGGAGCACTCACCAGCATTCCAGTGAGGAATTCATTTAGTCAATTATCAACTGAGTGGTAGCACCTAGAAGGCCAGTAAGAATAAGCATGTTAAAAATGTAGCTCCAGAATAACTGCAACCTTTGATACCTCTATTTTGACATCCTGACAAAATAGCACTTGTAAAAGACATGGAAAAAGCTGAGAGAGGGATGATGTAAGGATGTAAGGAACATCATGGAAAACCTGGAAGGGCAGAAAGAATGGTAATGAACACCTGATATTGCAAGGAAGTGAGAACAGGTTGAATATCCCACACCTGTAGGTTCTTGGAAGGACTAAGCACTGTGATTGGGTTGGTAGGACAAGAGTGTATAGTGTAAATGGGAGTGATAGGGGAGGAACAACTGCAGGTCACAAAACAAATACATGAAATGGTGGTTACTGTTGATAGAAAATTCATCTAAATATTTTAACTTGATTTCAACATTTTGTTTCAGTTTGTTGTGATAGCACATAAATTTTTCTTCTTTAAGCAGTATATCTTTGTCTTCAAGGCACTGCCACACTTCTGAAATGCCTAATGAAGTTCATAATTGCTATGGTTTGAAAAGTGATTTTTTTTCCCTGCAAGGAACTTGACTGCTCCCTTCAGGTATGAGAGAATATATTAGCTGGCTAGTTCTAAGATGGACACTCTGTTTAGCCACTTAAGAAGCTGAGTACATCTCTGTGATTCACATTTAAGAAAGGAGAAGCCTGGGAATTGCTCTCTTGCTTTTGGCTTCTGAACAGGTAACTGGGCATGTACGGCCTGGCGGGGCCAGTTGAGCCAGGCTGGGGCCAGGCCCACTCAATCGGGTCCTGCCAGCTCTGCAGGGCCAGGCTGGGCTGGGCCAAATAAGGCCCATTCAGCCAGGCCAGGCACAGCTGAGATCCTGCTGCAGCTGAATCCTGGCCTGGCTGCTGAGATCCTGCAGCCCCTGCTTCCCCTCTCTCTGGGAAATGTTTGCAGCAGCTTCAATGCGGCCTGTTGCAATATGCAGCTTATCCATGCCCCTGAGTAAGCTGTCTGTCAAACATCTCTACCAATCTGATACAGCATGCATCAAGGGCCAGGGGACTGCCCAGGCTATAACCTGAGCCAATCAGGAGGCAAGGCAGGAGCTTTTGAATCTTCCCTATATAAAGGAGCTCCTGACAAATAAAACTCTCTTATCCTGCTACCATGCTGAGGGTCAGAGTTGATTGCACTCACCTCCTGGGTCCTCTTAACATAACATGTGATGCCCCGTGTGAGGACCCTGCCTTCAGAGAGGGAGGAGACCTTCGGGTTTTTACCACTGATCTTCAGAGTGGGATCACAATGAGAGGATTATTCTCTAGCGGAGCCCCCAGCTATGAAGGTATGGGAACATTTTCTACAAGTATTTAGAGTGGACTATGATAGAGAGGAACTGATAGGCCTCTTCTCATGGGCAAAAAGACCACCGACTGAATATATCAGCAGAAACAGCCTTGAATTTTAAAATACGGACTCAGAATAGCTGCATTGTCCTGCATTCTGCTGCCAAAAATGATTATACTGCTATGGAAGTTATAAAACCCTGCCAACTTACATTAAACCTGATCAGATTGGTGCATGTCTTAGACTGGGAACCAGATGAATGGGAAGAAAAGTGGGGTACCCTCCCCCCCTTCCCAGACGGGACACCCATTCAATACCCACATGAGACCCCCCACACGGCCATGCAGCTTTAAATGGATATCCTGTGATAGCATCAATTCCCAGAGAACCCCTCCAGGGTAACACCCTGAGCAGAACAGTTACAGCCAGCCATGGAGCACTGAGAAATGGCAGACAGCCCATGCCACACAGTAATGTGGTGAATTTCACAATACTTCCATGTAGCGCCAGGGATTCGATTGTCACGGCTTGGTACGGGCTTAGGGGCTATGGTGGCACCACAGCATGGCACGGAACCACCAAGCAGAGCAGCACAACGCTGGGCAGCGGCACCGTGGCACCGCGTGGGGCGGCCAAACACAGTAATGTGATACCAGGCCAAGGTGCGGGGGTAGGCCCTGCCACAGTGTGGAGCAGGGCACACAGGAGTGGCGCACCGTGGCACCATCCCTAGTGTGGTCCCAGCCAGTGGCCCGGTGCGGAGCCACCCCATGCCAGTTCCTCAGAGATCCTACCGTGCTGCTGTACCCCTGTCAAGCTGGTACCAAGAGCAGCACAGACCCACCATGGCCGTGAGCAGCTTGTCGGAGTCAAGCGACCCATCTGCCATTTACCACGTGGTTCAGTCTTCGTGGGACTCACCAAAGTCTCCTTGAGGTGTGACCCCGCCTCAAACCCTGCTGCTGTGGGGCACGGCCATGCCCCCGGACCAGCCCAGAGAGGGAGTATTGTCCCCTCTGACCTCACCTTTGTGGAACAAGTTAACATCTTACTGGGGCGTGGCCCTGCCCCCGGACTGGTCTCCATGGGGAGTGGCCACACCTCAACCCTCACCTCAGGAGGATGTAGCCACATCCTCAATCCTCTGGGGCATGCGGTTCTGCCTCCCACCCAGCCTCTGAGCTGCCCCAAGTGGAACAAGACGTCACAGCTGACCCCACCCCCGCCGAGTGAAACCAACATGCAGTGCAACAAAAAAAGCAGGTTTGAGTCCTGCAAGAGAAAGCAGGTTTGAGTCCTGTAAAAGTGACAAAAAAGAAGTTCAGAGAGGGGGAACTATTAAAACTCTCCCAGTTATAAGGGGGAACAAGAACACACCAGACAAATATATCCCTTTTAATTGACTTCTCTCTAAACTTCGCCAAGTAACTGCTAAACATGGACTTAGGTCGTCTGCAGCAACAAACATGCTCAAATTTATAACTACTAAAAAATTAACCCCATATGATCTAAAACTGATTGCTAAATTAATTTGCACTTCTGTGCAGTTTATAATGTTTAAAACAGCTTGGCAATTGATTGCTAGAGAACAAGAGGCAATAAATGCTAGAGTTTCGCAGCAAGATCTATGCCTCAGAACAAGAATTACTCAACCAATAAGGCTGAACCCAGTAATTTTAGATCACCTTCTGTCACTAGAATCATCTAGTGATGCTGAGCTACCCAAGCCCAAGGCAATAGTGAAAGACCTTCTCACTAATAAAGGGGGAGGCCCCTGGAATCTCATTACATGGGGCCAGGGGTACGCCTGCATCTCCATGGACACCAGAACATGTTGGATACTTGGCAAGAGCGTCCGACCTGCCCTGCATCCTGCTTGGGACCCTAAACAAAATCCCCCTGATAGTACCACAATAGACAACGTGGAACAGAACATGGAACAGTGACTGAGACAGTTTATTCAAACACTTCAAAGAAATCCAAGACTCTTGAATTAAGAAATCTGTTTAAAAGTTGTTTCCTTCATTATTTATTCATAGTTCTAAGAGTGAATGTTTTTATTTATGGAGTTAAGTTGTAGTTCCGAGCTAAATGTTTTCTCTGTTTCTGTTCACAATAGTTTAAGTTTGTAATAGTTGTAATGCTTAAATTGCTTTTTACTTTGTAGAGTTAAGCTGTAAACTGTAACTTATAAGCATTTAAACCTGTAGTGTGCTGACCTGAAAAGCTGTTTGGTTTTTCCTAAGCAGTTCCTGTACATCAGTGCTACAGCCCCAGTAACACATAGACGTATCTTTAACTGAGAAAAATCAAGTTTGTTAACTTGGATGGAAAACATCAATCAAATTAGACCTATACTGTTTCATGCCACTCCATCTGCCAAGGGCCTTGCTGATGGAGTCACATAGCAATATTCTGTGTTTTTGATAAAAGGAAAAAGGGGAGTTGTTGCAATATACAGGTTATTTATGCCACTGACTAAGCTGTCTGACAAACATCTCTACCAATCTGATACAGCATGCATCACTGGCCAGGGGACTGCCCAGACTATAACCTGAGCCAATCAGGAGGCAAGGCAGGAGCTTTTGAATCTTCCCCACAAAACGGAGCTCCTGAAAAATTAAATTTCTCTTCTCTTGCCACCGTGCTGAAAGTCAGAGTCGATTTCGTTCTCTTCCCGGGTCCCCTTAACGTAACAGTTTCCCAGTAGAGATCATATGACCAACAACAGAGCCTGGGAGAGATACTAATTCTCTCAATGCACAGATGAAACTTACAGACATCAATCCTCTCTTGAGTAAGAGGAGGAGAAAGGG